>WEKX01016678.1:55975-66562 GCA_013390025.1 Pitta sordida | reverse complement strand
ACCTTCTTCCCCCACCCCTCCTTCTTGCAGCAGGTACNGTACATAGATCAGATCCTACCATAATGCAATTCTGTCACAAAGAGTCTGTCCAAAGGATGTCTGCTGAGCTCTGCGCCAGCTAAGTGTGTGTGGGCTCGAAGATATTTGCAGCTTTCCAGGATGATCCTCCATCTTCAGCGTGCAGGTGGATTCTACATCTCTGCTCTCTCTCTCTATTCCATAGGTTTGCAGGCAGACAGTCTGCTTCACTACGGTCCATTCTACAAGCAGCAATGAGATGCCTGGGACCCTCTGGCTGGCCTGGCCGTGGTGCCTTCATGGCTGCTCAACCTCTCACAAGCTCTGCTCTGGCCATCTTCTTTACTCTTTCTACTTTTTTTTCCCATTTCTTAAGTATGTTATAACAGAGGTGCCTCTATCTGCTCCTGACCTTGGCAGTGGCGGAGGCTCAGGCAGCAGCTGTTTGCCCCCCACCGCTGCCAGAGGGAAAAAAATCACTCAAACCAAGACAGTTGTAATGAACTTAAACATAGAAAGACTAGGTCCTAACTTTACCAAATCTCTTGTAGAGTAGCATTAGCCTGGTATCATTTGCAGTTGGGTGGAGAAAGGTTTGTGAGGCNTACCATGGTTTAGACAGTGGATTAGTGTTGGGTTACAGGTTGGACTTGATGATCTGCAAGGTCTCTTCCAACCTTGCTAATACTGTGATACTGTGTGATACTGCAATCTGGCATCCTGACTACTGGTCTTTGAATTGAGTAGTGGCATTGAAAGTCAGTCCTGCTTTTTATGAGGACCTTCTTTGGCTAATGAGTATTAAGTGATTAAATCACAGGCAGGAAACCCAGTATTTTTTAGAAAACCGAGGCTGCTGAGGACATAGATCAAATGGATGAAATGATCAGAATATGCATAAACAGAACAAAGCAAGTAATTTTTGTAATAAAAGCAGGGACTTCTAACTGAAGGCAGACAGTGATATAAAAGGCTTAAAATGGTTGGAAGATATAAGGGAGCCATTTACTGAAAAATATAAAAACAGGAAAGTCAACTTCAGTTTGGGCTGAATGAGAACCTATGCCTTTGGCACAAAGTTGGTCAAAAGCCAATTTTTAATTTTGTCTCTTCATTCCCAGTCACTACATTTAACTTGAATTTCTCCTTAGTCTTAAGGAAAAAAGGGAAATTATGAAGCCTCACAACTTTTTTTACCATACTCTAGCATATAGAAATTAACTACTGTTTTGGACATTCTGGTGGAGCTTTTTTCTCGTGTTAAAAGTTGTTATTGAACACACTGAAGTACTAAAAATCTTGTCTGTCTCATGCATTCATTTATGCTGTAGATTTAGCAGGAAACAAGTACAAAAATAATGCTGCTGATTAGGTTGTTTACATTTTTAAAATGTGCAGGTGGTAAATTGAGATCTGTACTTTTTCAGAGTGTTATTCCCACCTTTGTGTGCTAAACTAGAGACGACATTTTCACTTGGTATCTGCCAATACAATTTCTACTGGAAGTAGGAATAAGTTTCTGTGTATGTTTGGAGTTGAGGACCATCCAGAAAGAATGTGATTATAGGAACAGCAAACTCTTCTACAACAGGTATTTTTGTTACTGCTAACACTCCATACTAAAACCTAGGTACAATTCACGGTCCATAATAACATTTTTAAAATAACTGCTCTAGCTGACCCTGCCGAGGAAGGTAACTTGGACTGGGTGATCTCCAGTAGCCCCAGATAACTTTGACGATGCTATGACCTTTGTGCCCTGGGATGTGGGTCCCAGAGATGTCACCAAATGCCTCACATGGACATCTCAAGCCTGGGTGAAACAGGCCTACTCTCTACCCAGGTGCTTTCACATCAGCCTGCCTTCCTTGTTAGCTCTTAGCACAGCAGCTCCTTGCATTAGGAGCTGCTCTGTCACTGTGACAGAAGCGTGTTCCTTCTTTCTGTTTCAGCAAATAAGGCCAGCTCTACAAATGGAAGATAGTGTCTCTTTTTAGAAGTGACTTTTTCATTAAAATGTAAGCTGAGTAGGATATGCTGTAAGAAGAGGCATTTTTTAATGTCTTCACTTTTGTCCTTGTTAATAGTTATTGAGAGCAAATCATGGTGATTTAAAGGTCAGTGAAAACTGGCCTAAAAGATGCTATTGTCTAAATATTGGAAATTTTCCATGTTACAATGAGCCAAGGCAGCACAAGTTGTTGAAGTAAATAGAACAGTGATCTCACTTGTTTGAGTACTTCACAGTTTAAACAGCATTTAAAAGGTTTTTTTAGAAAAACATCACTAGCATTGCAAGATACTATCAAGTAACATAGTTGATGTTTTTTGTAGATGGCTTTTTACATAGTTAATATTAGCATAAAAAATACAAACATAGTTATTGAAGCAGAACAATAGATTATCTTTTAGCTTAAAAATGAATGTGTCTGTCTCTGGTAAACCATTCTCTCATTCACAGTCTTCAGATAGTTCTATTTGTGTCTATTAGAGTGTAAGTAATTAAGTTATTTATTGAGCAACTGTCCGAGGGATTTAAGTAGCTTCTGGTGCAAAACAGCTCCAGCACTTAAACCTTTGTGAAGTCTTCCTTTTCCTTTGCAAGCAAACACATCCCATTGAAGTGCCATTGTGTGGTTAAGCAACAATACATAAAAGCTGGTTGTCTAGATGAATGATACTTTAGGAATATAGTTAAATCAACAAATTAATGTTTTAAGAAGTGACTATAAAGAAGATATTTGCTGTATGCAAAGGGTGAATCATTACAGTTTGAATATTCAGACCACGAAATTCTGTGTTGTTTGCTTTCACAAGTAAAGGTGGTAAGGCAGTAACTGAAAAAGTATTAGGTGTCAAGATATACAAGAATGAGCATTCTATTTGAACGATGCAAAAAGGGTGTGATGACTAGGTCCATGAAGTGTTTCATTTAGTGTGAAGTGTTCTTAGTTTTTATCTGAAATAGATTGAGGGACGTGTTATGGTTTCCAAAATAAGTAGGGATTTTTGGATTGTTAGTGAAGCGTGAAGCTATAATTGCTTTTGGTACCATGAAAAATTGGTTTTAAAGTTTTGCAGTGTAAGGCTTGTAATGTTGTAGCTCAGATTATTTTTACAACGTAATGGGCTTTTTTTGTGTTGAGTGAGAGCAGTCGAAGAATTAATTCGTTGAGTTGTTTTTTGCTGTGCAAAAGCCTTGACTTGTTGCCCAGTTCTGGAGTCTGAGTTTACCTGATGAACATTTTATAAAGTGAAAGCAGAATGTTCCAAGAAAAAAAAAAGGTTATTTTAGCAAAAAATCCTTATACACTCATATTCACAATGTAGAGATTACATACTTTGGTAGCAAGAATAGATGTCTCAGGGGGCTGGACTTTGCAGAGAACAGTAATAGGACAAGACTGGTGCAGGTTTTTTCTCTGTTCTTTTTTCATTTGCTTTCAGTCTGTAGTGCTGTGGGCACCTTGTCTGCTTTTTTACTATCACCAGCTCTGTTATGTTACAATTCAGAAAATGTATGCTGTATGCAAACTCTGGAGACTGTTTTAGATGCAGATGGGCAATGTTTGCATGATCTGCCCCATGCCTGGAGATGTATGAGGAGTGTTACAGTTCACTGTATTGCAAGTTATGGAACAGCAGCCCCAGGTTTCCGACTTCCCCAATCCCTCTGGGGGTGGTAGAGGGAATGAAACCCAAGATGTGGGCAAGGGAGATGTGGAAGATCTGGAACCCGTGGGGTTGTTTGGACCAGCTCTTCTGACTCTAGTGTCATGTGGATGAGTCTCTTTGAAGCACACAGTGTCCATTGTCAAAGAAACAATGCAGAGCCATGGACTCTAGTTGTCGATTCTGGGCAGGCTCAAGCATATTGTGGATACTGTATTTACTTTTGCCAGCATCTGGAGCACTTAAACTGATGGGGGTTGCACCAGAAAAAAATTATAATCTTCAATAGCTATCTATGCCAGCTGTGTTTTTCAAATGTGGGTGGTTTTAGTTTTAATTGGTATAATCATAATTATTATTTATTTTAAAATAATATTTTAACATCTGTACTAAAAGATCCACCAGCATCTGAATCTTTGTGTCACTAGAGTTATGTACCTTTTATTTCTCCAAACCTTACTCTTTTTTTTCTGAAACCTCATTCCCCTGAGGCTGTATCTTCAAACATCAGATTTACAGCTGCTGTCTGTCAGGCTAGGTTCATCACTTTCCTGCTCTGAAGGCTAATTCACATTGTAGACTGTACAGTGTCTGTAAGTGCTCTGAACTTAATTCTCTCTTCTATGTAGGTATTGTTTTTAACTGCAGTAACTATTAGAGCACTACACTGACTGACAAGGATTGATAAGCATCTTTGGGCATGTAAAAGAGTGCTACACAGGCTGCCAACACTCGATAAACACTGCCATGAAATTGTTTTCAGAAGGGATTCTTGAAATAAGCCCAAATGCTGGTTTGCTCCTGTAGCTGAAGATTGACTTTTCAGACCCCTTGACATTAGCATTTCCTACTTACAGTAATTGTGAACACTGTCTTTTTCCTAAATTTTAATTATTTCCTTACAATCCTGTGCCATATTGGGCTTTTGAGTTACTTACAAGTTTATAATCTGACTTCTGTTATTCTTTTATAGTAAGTATATAGCAAACTGAACTTGGCAGATGCTAGTATCTCTCTTCCAGAGTACTTGAAATCTTCTACAGAATAATTATTTATAATCAGTAGTCATTTAGGAAACCATGAAATAACACATAATATTTATCAAATTTTATATCTTTTCAGGGTTAGTATCATACTCTCCATTGTCTTTCTTAGGCTGCTAGTACTTAGCTTTTTTCTCAATTATGTCTTCTTCATGTACAACCCCAGGCTTTCAGAATTGTTAGCAGTACCTACTGTTCTCTTAATGCTCCTGTCCTATTTTTGATCTTTATTTTTGCTTTAGTCTTTACTTTGCTTTTTACAAACTCTTCTGTTCAAATATGGTTTCAGTATGCAGCATCTAGAGAATGTAAAATCCATGTTTCTTTATTACTGATGAATTCAGAATGACAGTCAGTAACAGTTGGAATTCCAACTATTTTATTTATTGGAAAATGTATCTGTGCCTTGCAAAGTAATGAAATTCACCCCTGTACAGAAGGAAAGTAAACCAGCTGCATTTCTTAAATCAGCTCACCAGTTGTATTTATTAGGCCTCAGTGGTTTTGCAATGCAAAGGAACCTGGTAAGGTAAGATGTAATGAAAATTTTGAGTACATTTTATATGAAGACAGAAGACCATATTGAACAGTTACAATGGTGAAAATAGAGCAGAACGTTTTTTTTTGGGTAGGATACAGGTACTCTTAGTTTCTATTACAATGTTTGTATTGTACTGCTTTTTATAATCTAAAAATAGGAGAGAATTTCAAAATGGACCAGGGAAGTAGTTTACCTCTTTATTGCAAAGTGAAAGACTTTGAGAGATTCTAAGCTCAGAGATAAGTTGTGGCAAGACCCTGAGGGTTTTTTATTGTTATTATTATTATTATTATAATTGTCATTAAGCTTGTTGATTTAGACTGCCTGGGGAAGTGAAGTCACCTCTGCTATAATGCTATGTACAGTTTTGAATATGTAGGGTTGTGAGAAAAGTTTGAACTTTTTCCGTTAAAACATGTTTGGCATTTTCTGAGACATGTTTGATTGCCTCCTGTTGTTACAAGAAGAGGAAAGAAAGGATTATTCTGCTACTATGACACATTTTCCTAAACTGTTCTTTAATAGAAAATAGACAAACACATTGCTGATGGAACATTGCTTCCTTGAAGCATAATAAACAAATGCTCCATTTTATTCTGTTGACTTTGTTCTCGTATATCAGAATTCTAATAAAACAGTCCCAGATTATGCGATGTAGAATGACCTCCCCATAACTGGTAAAATTTGCTACAGCGGAGCGAGCTCAGTGACCCAAAATAGATCCAGCCTTTGTCGAGTGGATCTTGGTGTTCTTGTGTGAGTTTCTCACTCTTCAGGGCTTTGGTCTTACTGCTGGTGTGACAATAATAAAGGAGGCATAGTTACTGCTTTGCCTAATTATTCCTTTGCTGTTGTTTCATACATGGTCTGGCCAGCTGAAGTGTGCATAATTAGAAGTGTTCACTTTGGCTAGCCTGGTATAAAAAGTACTGAACTGAGGGCTGACAGGCAAAGTGGCTGAAGATGAGCACATCTTCGTCTGCACTCTGGCAAGTTCTGTGTAGATCTGCATTGTACCATTTTCAAAATGAACATGTTAATTAGAGGACTGATCTGCTGCTGCAAGATTCAAGGCAATTTTAAATCACAGTTTTGCTGATTGGCATTTTGAGCCTCAGCAGGTGTCAGTTTGTTGCCTTGCAACGGAAGATAGTATGTATAACTGAGATACCAGTTCAAAGAGAAGGGACCATACAGTGCTGTAAAACTGATGGTTGCTTTTCCAGTGAGCTTTCCAACCTGACCTGCTCTGCAGGTGTATACAGGAGAACTTAAGCCTGCTTCCCCGTGAGTTGCTTTTCTTGTTAGAGATGTGCCTGCTGAAAATCAAGCAGCATATACTTCCTACTCATCTTTTTTCCCTCTATCTTACCTCTTTGTCCATGTGCTGAAATATATTATTTGCCTGTCTGCTGTAACAGCCCATGCTGCAGTGCTGAGTGAGACAGGTGCACATCCTGCAGGACATCTCTTGCTCTTTTTTGTAGTAAATTGTGTAGCTTGCCTCATTTTAGATTCTTTTTTTTATCTGTGCTCAGACAACCAAAAAATAACCGTAATATCTGCTAGGTAGTCAAATTGTTGACTACCTTTTTATCTTGTCAGCCATAGCCCATTTAGAATAACTTTGTGCAGTTGGTGCTTTTCCCGCACATACAAGGACCTAATGAAAAACAAAAAACCCACATAGTGTTTTTGTGGTTGCTTGCAGGTAGAATTGCCAACAAGTTCAGCACCAGAATATTCTTGTGGATGGCACCTTTGCAAGCCAGGGTTCCTCTTGCAGCCTTGTGTAGCTTCTTGTGGAGAAGACCTTAAAGAAGAAAGGTGCTTTAGCTAGAGAAATGATGGATGAGAAGAAACAGATACAGATAAAATAATAAAAAATCCTTACATCTCATTCTGTGCCCTTGAATCTAGGCATATCTTCTCAGTCAGGCAGGTGCGTCCAGAAATCTTTTACTAAACTAGAGAAAGAACAGAGGAAAGGGGAGAAGGATGGGAGCGAAATGCTTTCGACATGACTCTGTTTACACTTCAGCCTCTATTTTCCATTGTTGCTTGAATGTGATCCTGCTTGGACAGATTTGTGAAATACCCTCTCAATACTTATTCAAAGTCCTTACAAATGTTCTAACAAAATTCCTTCTGGAGCAGCCACCCTGCCTTTATTTTCTTCTGTTAGGGAATTTATTCCATGGAGACCTCTCTCCCTAGCTTGCAAGGAAGAGGTCAGTTAAGCACACTGGGCTGGACTCTCTGGCTCTTCAGAAAATCAATACGAAATCTTGCTTCATTTAACACAAATCTATTAGGTTGGTGTAAGGTGGAGGATAGAGACAAGGACAGGAGCAATCCCACAGGATAGCTTTCTTCCAGCATTCTTCACTTCCTTCCACACACTCATCTCTCACAGCTGTCTGTCTCTTAGGCTACCAATTTTGAGAAGCTGCAGTTTATGATTTAACAGTTTATATATAATGACCTGCTGTACAAGACAACAGAAAGGAAGCATCAACATTTATTTTTCTTTGCCGCTTCACAATATTTTGCTGTTAGGAACATCTTTTTTTCAGGGAATTGGCTCACAAATAGATATGCTTGTGTGCTGTAAATACTAGAACTTTTCAAAAGTGTTGTAAATGTTAACTTACCTGTCCCTGAGGACCTGCACTTCCACTGACGTGGAGGAATTAATTTGCTGGCAGGTGTTACTTATTAAGAAACAACTGATAGATTATAATATTCAGCCCGGTGTGCTAGTTCTGAGTGTAGGGCATGGACAAAGAAGGGGTATTAATTAGAAATTCCAGGATGAGAAGATATCTAGTTCTTGTGGAAAATGCATAAATTTAAATACTTTGGTTAATTGAATTTGTCTTGTATTACTTTTTGTCCAAAATAATAAATAATTTCAGCTGAGTGTTTATGACATCAAAGAGAGGAAGCAGACACTTAAATATGAAATTAAATGTAAAATTCAATATGGAAATACAGATCACACAGTAATTAATACATAAACCTATAATCTAATATGTTTGAAATATATAATCATAAGAAATTAAATATAATGTTTGGAATAATTTTGATGTCTTGTTTAATATATATTTAACACTGCAAGAATTTTTTTTCTTGACTTAGAATACATAAAGTCATATCTGAAAAGTGTTTTCCTGATATACTAGTTTTGTTCAGACCTGGATGAACAAGCATCTCTTGTATGAATATGATACTTTTGCAGTAGACTTAGATTTCAATTATTTTATAATACTCTTCTCTAATTTTTGTAATTATGAATTAAATGCTTTAGAATAATTCTAGAAGACAACTCCTTACACTTATTAATGCACAGTTTAATTACAAGAAAGTATCTCTGGCATGTGTTTCTTGACTGATCTTCTCTTTGTGGGTTTTGAGAGATTGCGTTTAGTGAGAGGGTATTTTTCCACTATCTCACATGAGAAAAGTAGATATGAAATGCAATTAAATTACCTCTTGGTGGACCTGAATGTATATCTGCCCATCAAGAAAAAATGAAGAATAAAATGCTGAATATTAGGATAAGATACTATATCAAATTTGCTTCTATAAGAAACAGAAAAAAGAAATCAGAATTTAACTTCTCTATCATTTTGTTTTCAACTCTTCTGTACTGGTGGAACTAAAAAGACAATTTGCAAACACTCTTCAGAGTTAAAATTTGGTCTACTTAGCAGAAAAGATCTTTTATCACCGTGGAGAAGATAATTTCCCACTTTTCTAAGTGTCAAAGGGACAATCTAATGAAATAGGCAGACTGTTCACGTTTTGTTCATAGCTTAAAAGTTTGGCCTATTCTTTTTGTAAATGTTAGGACTGCTGAAGCACTAGTGATCACTCTCATATGAGGAACTCCTTCTGCAGTCAGGAACAACTAATGAGCACATTTGAACAGATCAAGTACTTAGTGAGTTTTAAAATCAAACTTAGCAGTTTGCAGAAAGGACTCTTTTGTGTTCTCACTGCTTAGTGAGACTTCAATGAGTTACATGTTCTCTGACTTCTGTTAAATGCAGACTTTTAATTTACCCATTCATACAAAACTGAGCTCTTATTGAATGTAATCTATGCAAGTTGGAAACACATTTACATAGAGTTGATTTATATAGATACAGTGATCCCCTGTTACTCGTGGGCTGTTGGGTCTGGTCCTCCTCACGCAAGTCATGGAATCCGCAAAGATAGCGACCCCACTCAGTAGTCCAGTATGCTACGCCCCTAGCCACGCCTCCCCCCCTAATAAGGTCTGGAGGACGGTCCTGAGGGTGCAGCTCCCTCTGTAGTGCCTCATTAAAGCGGAGGAAACGCCTTTTGCCACCTCCCAGCTCCAGGAAGGGAGCTTTTCCAAGCAGAGAAATCGGCACAGCTGGTGGCCCGGAAGCTGTAACCCCACCCACCCCCTCTCCGAAAAACCAATTGGGAGTGTAGCCTTCTGCCACTGTCCTTTCCCTGCCGTGTCTCTGCTGGGTTTTTTTATCGGGGGTTTTATTGGGGTTTCTGGTTGCTGCTGTGTGTCTCTTGTGTTCAAACACAGCGGAGGTGGCACGCCTCTCCAGAGCAGGACTCTGGGGGAGGCTTGGGGAATGAGTTCAGTGCTGGCTGGGGTGGCGCTGTGGGTACCGTGGCGCTGTATGACGGGAGCAGCAGCTGAACAGGCTGGGACAGTCCATGCTGTTCGAAGGGGCTGCTTTGGGGTTTGTTTTTCCAGAAATGTAACAGCCCCCAGCAAAGCTTTTTGATCAAAAGTGGGGGCAAGCAGGCAGCGCTGATCTGGCCGCCACGGGGTGTGTCTCCTTCTGAGGCTGTCTGCAGGAGCGCAGGCGACCAGCAGCTGTGCAGGGCGAAAGTGCTGGTGGCTCCGTGATCTGCTCTTGCAGTGGCTCCTAAGATGTGCAAAGCAGGGACGGACTTGGGAGCCATCACAGCACTGGAGCACAGACGTGTCCTGCACTGGCAGCCCCTGCAGCCTTGCTTCTCCCTGCACCTGCTGCCCAACTGCAGCTGTCCCCTTCCCTCTCCTACCCTCCCTCTGCCTCGTACATCCTACAAGGGAACTTTTTGTTTTATTTTGGGCAGTGAGGGGTGTTCCGGTGCCACCACTCTGACATCAGGAGTCTGCATTGCTGGCATCGGGACACGCCGGACTATGCTCTCTGTGTTCCGCCGGTGCCAGCAGAGCTGAAACGCGGTGCTGAGTCGGTGGCTCCGCTCCTGTCCACCTGGGTTTAAATCTCCTGTCCGCCGCCACCCCAAGGTCGGCATTGGCAGCAGCAA
>WEKX01016678.1:42935-54407 GCA_013390025.1 Pitta sordida | reverse complement strand
CAGCACTGGAGCACAGACGTGTCCTACACTGGGAGCCCCTGCAGCCTCGCTTCTCCCTGCGCCTGCTGGCAAACTGCAGCTATCCCCTTCCCTCTCCTACCCTCCCTCTGCCTCGTGCTTCCTACAAGGGAACTTTTTGTTTTATTTTGGGCAGTGAGGGGGGTTCCAGTGCCACCACTCTGACATCAGGGGTCTGCATGGCTGGCATCGGGACACGCCGGACTATGCTCTCCGTGTTCCACCGGTACCGGCAGAGCTGAAACGCGGTGCCGAGTCGGTGGCTCCGCTCCTGTCCACCTGGGTTTAAATCTCCTGTCCGCCGCCACCCCAAGGTCGGCATTGGCAGCAGCAACCATACCCCATCATCCCCCGCTTTGCAGCTGTCCCGCACTGCCATGCCGGAAGTGCCAGCATGGCGCTGTTCCATTTGTGCTGGCAGTGCGGCAGCGCTCCCAGCTTCACGTAGATGGGAGCAGCTCCCTGTTCTCTGTGGTGGGCGGTGATGGCGGGGGGGACCAATTATATATTCATAATCTCATTATATATTCACAAGCTGATGGGTTCGCGGTACGTTCTGCGCACACACCAAGGTCACACAGCTCGCTGAAAAATCACGCGCAACTATTGGATCTCGCAAATAACGGATCGCAACTATGCGGAGGATCACTGTACATAAAATTGATTTATCCTTTATTTATTTATTTTTATTACATTGATTTATAATTAATTATTTAACTGCCTGTTTATATGAAACTATTTTTTTATTTGCAGAGGTCTCTTTATTTCTATCCATGACCGGGGTCACATTGCTACAATGCTTAAATCCTGGCCAGAAAATGTCATCAAGGTAAGCCCAGTTTTAGTTGCATGGCAAAGTTAATGCTGTTTTGTTCCCAAGATGAATTGGTTAAGATATTTTTATAAGCTTTTTATCAATTTAGATTTCTTAACTCATTTTTTAAACACAAAGACTGCTGTTACAGTCAAAGTTTGAGGTGTTTAAACCTTTACTTGTTTAGCAATAGACAACCTTTACTTACTAACTGGTCAATTGCATTGAATATTATGCATGAAAAAAACCCTTGAATGCTTTTTCTGCATTTCAGGGACTCACAGAGTGTTTGAGGTAGGAAGGCACCTCTGGAGATCATCTAGTCCACCCTCCTGCTCGAGCAAGGTCAGCCAGGACAGGGCTATGTACAGCCTTTGGGGGTTTGAGTATCTCCAGAGGTGGAGACTCCACAAGATCTTTTGACAAACCATTCTAGTGTTTAAGTTAATAGTTCTCCACTTCTGATGCTTGAGAGCTCTCTCACAAAAAATACTAAATTTCTAGATAAAATGGCTTGTCACAGAGTATGACAAGGAAAGTATTGTGTTGTCAGCTGCTTGCCATACTGAGCACTTCTATCCTTTACTACGAAAAATCTTTCTTTGTGGCACAGGCAGTTATTTAGTGTTTACTAAGTTATTGTATTTCTGTTAATAAAAGCACATGCTTCCTCATATTCTTCATATTCCACATGATGGAGTGTGTTTTGTGCTCAAGGGAAGAAATACATCTTTGAAGGGTAAGAACCAGGTGGTTGCAGACAGCCATGTCAAAGGCCAGGAGGAGTGACTGGCTCTGGGTCTGAAAACAGACATGACAAAACCCAGGAGTCTGGGCTTCTTTTTTAGAGGGTAACTTTCTTTCCCATCCTATTCTGTTTTCATACTCTTGACAGAGAAATGCAAGAAGGAACAATGCTCGTTCCCTTGCAATGTAACACTAAATACCTCTCTTGCATATTCTTAAAAGTTTTATATGAAAGTCCCATTTACAGTGAAGCAAGAGTCTAAAATAGTGTAACAAACCCATAGTAAAACACAATAAAAGAATTCTGCGCCTTTGTTTTACTGTTGATTTGTTTGTAATTGTTAGAATTTTTTCATGAAAATAAAAATAAATTACGGTAAGAAAGTAATGGAATACTTAATACATGCAACCAAAGAAGTGATTTTTACAGTGCTTTTAATTCTTCCCCCAGGCTATTGTGGTGACTGATGGAGAACGTATTCTTGGTCTTGGAGACCTTGGCTGTTATGGAATGGGCATTCCTGTTGGTAAACTGGCACTTTATACAGCATGTGGAGGAGTAAAACCTCACGAGTGTCTACCAGTGATGTTAGATGTGGGAACAGATAATGAGGTAAATCCTTTTCAGAAGTGTAGTAAATATTAGGTGTAAATGTCTGTGTTCTTCAGTTGTTCATTCATTTTAGTTACAGAAAGCACTGTAATGCTATAAATTTTCCCCAAATGAGGTCCTAGTTCTTAACATAAGTGGAACTTACCCCCTTTAACTTGGCTTCCCATTTATGTAAATTGCTGAGATTTAAAGTTGTTGAAAATTGGCTCTTTAGTTTCCAGAGCTTCTGGGATTACCAGAAGTTAATTACTTGGCCCCTGTTGTTCCTTCTTTTTTTTATTTTTTATCTGAAAGAATAGTTGGATACTTGAGGACTCTGAATGCTCTAAAAATAATAAAAAAAACCCCAACAACCCAACATCATAAATCCCAATATTATTATGCTTTTGTAGAAGTAAGCACATGTTCTCCTACAAATGGTGCAAGTGTTAAACTTTATGCATGATATCAAAGATTTATGTGATTTGAGAATTCAGAAAATTATAAATTTTAGTGAGTTAGGTAGGGGCTTAGAGATTTAAGCTACCTTGAGTCCTCCAGCTGATTTTCCTTAAATCATATGAGTATTAAATAAATAATAAGATAAATAAAGCATTCCTGTAACAGTAAATTTTGCTGGTGCTCCTAGATTGTTGGGTTGGGTGTGTGCATCCGCAGCATTATACACACCCCTCCACCCCTGCCCCGCTGGGATAATTTAGACAGTACATCATTAAAGCATTAGTGAAAGAGAAATGCCTGCTACCCTTTCTCCTTGTGGCCCCAGAAACTCCTTCTTAAAGCAGACAAATGTATCTATAGGTATCTGTTAGATGTTTCTGAATGATGTAGCATGTAGCCATATCAAATCATGTGGAAGTCTCATTAGCTATGGAATGTTTTTATTCCTGGTTTGAGCAGCTGGGCGAGTTTAGTAATCGAGCCTGCTAGACTGTGAGGGATCTAGGTTGGTGTTACGCTCTGGGATGTGCTCTCGGCCTCTGTACGGGTGTTAGGTGGTGAGTTGGACTAGATGATCCTTGTGGGTCCCTTCCAACTCATAATATTCTGTGATTCTGTGATTCTGTGATTCTGTTTGTAGGCAGTTAATTGCATCAGCTACTTCTGATACATCAGTAGGCTTTGCATTTTGCTTTTATGCTTGTGTTTCATTGTAATTTTTAATTTTTCATAGCATATTCTGCTCTTAAAAGATTATCAAACATCTAAATACGCACATGCACCAACAGCAAAATGGGCTTAGCCATACTAGCAGCCCAACTGTCATGTCACTGTTCTTCTGACTAAGCAATGAATTCAATGTGTATGAAAGAGTGGTACAAATAATGTACAGTCGGGTCTCCTATACCATGGTACCGCGGATCTTGCCCCCTCTCCGCGAAGCCCTCCTTCTGTGTAGAATGGCGGCTCATGAATATGCAAATTTGCCCTGCACCCTCACACGACCCCCCCAGTATGGTTTCGGCACCGTGTTGCTGTGTATCGCTTGCCGCAGTGGCCCTGCTGGCGGGGGGAGGGGGGAGTGGCAGAGCCACCGCCACAGGTGTGCAGGTTGATTTGCATGTTCATGACAGTCTAATTGAATATTCGTGCATGCCAGGTCGTGGATGTGCAGTTGCAAAAAGGGGCCTCCTTAATCACTGAAAAATCACGCCACTAAGATGTGAAGCCGCAATATCGGGGGTGCAAAGTGGAAGAGGGCTGACTGTATTACAAAGTGCATGAAGTTTGTGTGAGCTGGAATTTGTTGGTGCTCTGAAATATTCACATTCTGATCAGGTGGTTGCCTTTTGTTTTTTCATTTTGAAATCTGTCTTCTTATATTAGGACCATATGGAACAAGACCTCTGAATCCTGCTGTTGGTTTATAAACAGGTGTGACTTTGTTGCCCCCGCCCTTGACAGATGAGACTACATGGACTTGATAGTATTCATGAATGGGAGCTTGGATGTAGT
Source organism: Pitta sordida (assembly GCA_013390025.1). Lineage (NCBI taxonomy): Eukaryota > Metazoa > Chordata > Aves > Passeriformes > Pittidae > Pitta > Pitta sordida. Next base: position 50,259 of record WEKX01016678.1, on the reverse strand, counting down.
TCCTAGACTTGTTTAGTCAAAGCCAGGGATCCTGGGGCTCCAGTTCCCTTAATTTCTTCCACCATTCTTCCTCTCATCCAGTAGCACATCCCTGTTCCCCCCTTAACACTTGTGTTCATGTACCCAGATAGTGAATTATTATGAAGAACTGAAATTACTCAAAAGCATTCACGTTTTGATGGATAAGCTGATCATATTACGTCAAGCTGCTGTGGAATTGTGCTGCAATTCCTTGTTTTAAAACCTCTTGGACAAATAACTGTATTTTTGCTATGGTTTCTTAGTCTAGTCAGGATTTTCCGTAATAAGACACAATAGAAATCACTCTCACAACTTGAGCACATATAAATAACAATTATGCTGAACATGTTTTTTGAAATGTGCAGATGTTTTCCATTTAGATTAGTTCCTTCTCCCATTCTGTGGGGCCCTCACTGCTTTAAAAGAATTTTTAAAATATGTGCTTTTGGCAACTATAATACAGAGGCGCACAACCTGCAAATTCTTCAGAAAGATTAAATCTTACTAGAAAGCAAATTGCTAAAAAAACCCCAAATCTTCACAAGTTCTCATCCTGGATTGTTTTGTTGTGTACCAGACTCAAAACAGTAGCTTTGAGGAGCAACTCCCTCAATTTCAGATGTTTATTAAAATCCTCATTACTTTTAGTTTTAGCAGAGGTATTTTTAGCTCATGTATTATCCCATTACTCATAAAACCAAGGAAATAAAGGGGAAGCAAATAAAGCCTTTTCATACAATTTCCTAGATAATAAGTCAGAGAAATGGAAAGTGCTTATTTTAGGGTAAAAATTGACCTAGTAGAAAGTCTCGTGTGACCAAACTAGTAAATTGTTCGATGTAATCAGAGTGGGACTGAGTGTCCAAAAGAAGCTGTGTTGACTGCTGCCAAAAATAATATGCCTGTTGACAAATTGGAGGCAAGTAATTATTGAGGGACATTTTTATCCAAAGCATTTGAAATATTATTTGGAGTACTCTGAGTTACTTACAACAATCTGTGGCAATCTCACTAAAAGTTGTGTCTCATGGGGGAGAACATGCCAAGGAGTGCTCAGAAGTACATAAAACCCTGCGGTGCCCCCTCCACCTTCTGCAGCTGCCGCAGCAGTGGCAGCCAAAGCCCGGGACTCACCATGGTGGTGCCGTGGGCTCAGGGACCCCTTTGTCACGATTCCTGGGGCCTCCCCAGGCGGGGACAGGACAGAGGAGATCCCCTTTGCTCCCCTGAATGGTCACATCATGTGAGGAATTTCCAGGAGCACCCCGCAGATGCTCTGGAGCTGAGGGGGTGGGGTGACCTAGGGCTAATTTGCATATTTATGAGCTGCCTATCATCACATCATGGGGGGGAAACAAGAACCGCAGTACCACAATATTTGAGGGCTGACTGTACATATATTTTAGGTGTGAGGATGGTCCTTCTTAGGTGGGATTTCAATCCAATTAAATCATACTCAGGCACTCTTCTCAGTGCTTATATGAAATTGTTGTTGGACATCTTGAGATGCTATGATCTCTGGGTCCTGGAAGTTTGACTAATGTTGTAGAGGTATATGTTAAATCACCCTGAAATTATTAAATAAATAGACTGTGTAAGAAAAAGGAATAGTTGTCAAGTTACAAACAACTGCAACTTAATGGAGACCTACCTGAAACACATGTACTCAGCACTGGAAGTAGGTGGTTTAAGAACAATGGAAATAATCAAGCTAGATCAAGGTGAAACATTTAAACATTACAATGTGAGTGATGATTGTTTCTTACTTATATGATGATATTAAACTCTCACAAAATAAACAATGTTGAGTCAAGCCTGTAGGTTAAAAATCAACCTGGCTCACAGGCCGGTGAAAACTGGCAGTTTAATAAAAGCAAGGAGCAAAAGCTAATAATACGAAATTCAAAAACTGTGTTTATAAAAAAAGCAAGACACTAAAGTAACTTAGTGAAAATAATTATAAATAGTAAGAATGAAATTTTTTCTTGTTCCTGATGTTTTTCTTTAATGATGGTACGTACAGAGGTACAGTAATACCTTGCATATTCACGCCTATTGATTCGCGTTCTTCTCAGATTTGCAGAATTCATGGAGCACGCCGCTACGAGGTGAGGGGTCAGTGCCTCTCGCTCACTGAGGACAGCCACGGTTGGCTCCCTTATGAGTGTTGCAGAGGTTAGATGGCAGGGAAGGTTTATAACTCGCAGTGTATACTCCTGCAGTGCCACCCATACTAGGAGCGGGGTGTCCTGCTGCTTCTCTTCCAGTTGTCCTGGCTACAGGTGGGGGGGGCGATACTGAGAGGTGTGCTAACTGTGGTGGAATCCAAGTGCTAAGCACTCTGTGTCCCCCAGGGTTGCATGCCTGGCACCCAGCGCACCTGGTGATATACACAGCCCCAGGGGANTATACTCTGGGATGTGCTCTTGGTCGCTGTACGGGTATTAGACGGTGAGTTGGACTAGATGATCCTTGTGGGTCCCTTCCAACTCATAATTTTCTGTGATTCTGTGATTCACCAGCACCTTTCTGGGGAGCTCCCGTAGAGTGTGAGTGGGGACTGCCAAGCCCCTGCCCTGTCACGGGCCCAGAGCAGGCTTCCCCACTGCGGCAGCAATGCCATCATTTGTGGCATCAGCAGCCTGGTGGTGGCGGCGGTGAAAGCAGCAGCATGGCTGAAGGGAAGCCCAGGGATTCTCTGGAGCCTCCCCAGTCAGAGAGGGCTCAGAGACTCTTCCCTTTTCTCCCCTGTGCTGTGAGAGGCCATGGGGAGCACTCCCCAGTGCTCTGGGGTGGCGGGGGGCAGGAAGATGAGCATAGCCTATGTGCATATTCATGCTCGCGGATTGGCTGATTCGAGGGAGCCTCACGAGACCCATAACCCAAGAATGCAGACACAAGACTGCATTAGATCAGCACTATAATTATGGTAGATATTTTCTAAATGTAAATTTTATCTATCTGGGCAAGAAGTATTTTCTATTTTATTAAAAGCAAATGAGTATTTAGGAAAAAACTCCTACATTTTTTCACGATCCTTAAATCGTCCAAGTAATGTCCAAGTAATGCTTTGGCCAATTCTTTTAAAAAAACTCCGGTTAAAGCTGGGTGGGGAGGAAGCACTAGTTTTTTCTTAGTAATATCTGGGATGAATTGAGAAGTTCAGGGACACTGGATTAAAGGTAAGGCTCTTTTTTAAAACACAGTGGTCCTAGTCTAATGTGAGTTTACAAATTTTTGATTGGCTCTTATTTTTTACCTTTTTAAGACATTTGAATTCATGCTGTTCCTTTTAAAACTGGACCAATAAAAATGCAAAGCAGGCCTCCTGTGTTACTGGAGAAAATGCAATTTAAATTATATATTTCTGTGAGGAATAATAAAATACATGTGGATTTATGATATTTCATGGGGTTTTTTCCAGCTCAGCAATGTTTGATATATTTATCAGTGAATTAGAGGCAATGTTTTTATTGCTCAAGGGTCACAAAAGAGACATGGTTTAGTTAAAAGTACTCTTATCCAGCCAGAGCAGGAATGAAATCTAGGAAGACAGATGGATTGTGATCTTTAGAAGTAAAATCAGTGGTGAAAGGGGTTCTTCTGATCATAAAAATCTTAATCTAATACTGGTTGCTTAGCAGAGGAATGAGAACTGTGATTATTTGATACCTTAGAAGAGAAACTTTGACAAGTTCATGGCTGCCACAGCAATTCTAAACTGTGTAAATACTGGCAATGACCAGTTGTGGGAACTTTGGAAAGATTGTGTGTTAGCATTTAAACTTAAACCATTTCCCTTAAATTTCAGTTTAAGTCGAAAGCATTCAACTCTTTTAGGTAGTATCATCACACATCTTAGAAAAGCCAAGGCAGCTTGTACAGTGATAGCTCACTGCATCACCCTTCTACTATCACTGCTTTCGATTTTTGTGGGGTTTTTCCATGAAAAATTGTTCTTTGCAGTGCTTCCTCCTCCATGCATGCACACAGTGTCCGTGACCAACCTGCGACAGAGGGCAGGAGTGCTGCACCCTGCAGGGCGGAGCGGCTCTCGCGGCAGTGGGCCAGACTCCGTTCCTTAGGAGTGTATGCTTTATACACAGTGTGTCAACACCACCAGGGGCGTGCGGGGGCAGCCAGCCGCACAGGCTTAAAACCATGCTCTTGCCTAGAACAATGCATGCTCCAAGCGCCCTAAAGCTGACCTGGCACTGCACAGCTTGGCATGGTCCCTCACAGTCCTGTGGCATTCTCAGTCCGCCTGCAGGAGGGTGGACATTTGGGAACTCAGGCCACCTGCAGGAGGGAGGGAGCCCTCCACAGTTGCAGCCCACTACTGCTCAACATGCCCTGGCATGGCAGCGAAGGCATTCCCATGGTCTCTGGGCCTGAGGGGGTGGGGGAATGGGTGGGGCTTATTTGCATATTTATGAACCCCCATCTTCACAGATTAGGCACCTGAGAAGACCTGAATTCCCGTGAGATTCAAGATATTACTGTATTGAAAGGACGTTTTACATGGGCAGTTTTTAGCAGAAGACATCTTGGTGCTCTGAGCACCAGGACAGTCACACACACCAGCCATCACAATAGTCCAGCTGTCAGAAGTCACTCTAGCTGCTGCCTTGATGACTACAAGAAAGCTGGGCATGCAAACATTTTCTTGCCCTCTGTAGACACAGTTAAATAACTGGCTGGTCACGTACATATATGCCATTAATGTACAGGTGAATCATGATGGTCAGTTTGCTTTTTAAAAATGTGTATCTGAAATGGTTTTTATTCGTATAACTGTTGGTCTCTTCTCCTGACTAACAAGAGATAGGATGAGAGAAAATTACTTCAAGTTGCTCCAGGGGAGATTTAGATTAAGTATTAGGAGAAATTTCTTCACTGAAAGTGTTGTCAAGTGTTGGAACAAACTGCCCAGGGAAGAGGTTGAGTCACCATCCCTGGAGGCACTTAAAGGTTATGTAGCTGTGGTGCTTAGGGACATTGTTTAGCAGTGGACTTGGCAGTGCTGGGTTAATGGTTGGATGTGAAGATGTTAAAGAACTTTTCCAACCTAAACAACTCTATGATTCTATGATTTAAATACTGAGAAGTACACATGAGAGAAAGAAATATGTAGGGCAGTTCCTAGGGCAGCTACTCCTCCTACATCTGCGACACTTCAGGGATTTGTGGGCTGCTATTTCAAGTTGTTTCATGCATGCTAGCTTTGGAATATTTTTTCCTTTAACTTACTAAAATATTAAAATGCAAGAATGTGATGGTTCTCACAGTTGCCCTAAATAGGTCAATGAGCATGACTGGGCTGGCAGTGCTGAGTACTCTGGAGGAATGAAAGGCATCCGTGGTGGAATATGAAATCCAGAAAAGCTGAGATGCAAATTCGGGCTCAATTTTTCAGCCTGTCCTAGTTAGCTTTCTGTGTTTCCCTCAATTATTTCCTATTGGTATAAGAACTGGTACCAGTGTTCCGAGATTGATATCTTGAAGAATACCTTCCTATGAATGTGCAAATGAAAGCTGTTGACAAAACAGAAACAAACCTGCTTTTGTTATCATATTCCAACCAAAATAGAAACCTGGACAGTAGAAAGCTTTGTATAGAGGAAACTTGCAATTTCATACCTTATCAATCTAAATCACAGAATCACAGAATCAGTAAGGTTGGAAAAGACCATAGAGATCATCAAGTCCAACCTATCACCTGTTACCTAACCTAGCCAAACCTGTTACTTAACCTGTTACCTAACCTGTTGCCATCCTACTGCCAACACACCATCCTACCAATAACACATTACCCTAATATCTAAGATATAAACGTATCAAACAAATAATGTAAATTTTATTCAGCTGTAGAGATTTCATATAAAAGAGTCACGATTTGCATTCAAGTGTAAAGTAGTGCCACTTTTACGCACTTTTTATGTAGTAAATATGTAATAAAGTGATTATGCTCTCTGATTTAAAAAAGGCCCTTTGGCCTTCCCCTTGAATGATGACCATGTGAACTAGAGACAGCATTTTAGTGGTAGTTTTACTGTAAAATAGTAGTCACATTTCCTGAATTCTATGAATAGAGATTGGTCCTGCCTATATAAAAATGATCTATTTTTCTATCTGATGCAGATATGAGCATCACCTTTCAAGATTATATTCTCCAGTGTGATCCCTAGTAGTTTTGAGTGTTTCTGCAATACAAATTACACTATGTATGATCAAAACAGAAGGTTTCTAGATGCGCAGTTTTTCATTTAGATATGTTAAAATGTTACTGACCAATAGACCTGGTTAATGAAAAGAGGGTTTTTTCCATCCTCCACTAGACAGTCAGGCCATGGAAGGTGCTTCTGCCTGTCCATGCCAGTCAGGTAAGATGTAATTGCACTTTCTTTCACCAGTTGAGTTCTATTTTAAAAGTGGGGGGTTTTTTCCCTCTTAGATCTTGCTACTAGATCCTTCCCAGGTAGTACATGGACATCCCTTGATCAAAAGAGAAAATACATGAATATTCCTTTTTCTTCCCATTTCCTCTTCTAGTTGGCAAGAATATAGTGTGATCGGATATTACTTTTCCTAGAGTCAATGCCATGTGTCTTTTTTTCTATTCTCTTCTCACTTTCCAGAAGTACTGAAAAGTAAAGAAATTTCTGAATTTACAGTTCTGTCTAGCCCATTGTGCAAAAGGAAAAAACACACTATTTCATTTTGTCAGAATTGGGAGTCTCCTTTTAAAACTATTAAGTTATTTGAAGTGGACTGAGTATGCGTTAAAAGAGGCAATGGACAAGTGCATCTGTTTTTATAGATGTGTATTCTAAAATTGAGGGCTTTTAGTGTCATCTCTCCATTTTATTTGAAAAGATTTCACCTCTGAAATAAATATGGCATGACCAATTCCTCCTAAATATCCTTTATTTAAACAACAGAACACCTGACACTGTGCCAGCATCCATATTACAGAATCACAGAATCACAGAAAATTATGAGTTGGAAGGGACCCACAAGGATCATCTAGTCCAACTCACCGTCTAATACCCGTACAGCGACCAAGAGCACATCCCAGAGTATAATAACAACCTAGATGCCTCACAGTCTAGCAGGCCACTCTGAGCCGGAGGGGGCCCAGGGTCATCCAGCCCTCACCCCCCAGCTAGACCAGCTAGACCATGTCACTAAGCTCCTCGTCCAGTCTTCTCTTAAACACTTCCAGGGATGGCGACTCCACCACCTCCCTGGGCAGCCCATTCCAATATGCAATCACTCTCTCCGTGAAAAACCGTTTCCTAAC
>WEKX01016678.1:5922-42827 GCA_013390025.1 Pitta sordida | reverse complement strand
GGGCCCAACACTGACCCCTGTGGGACTCCACTGTTGACTGGCCGCCAATCCGATGTTGCACCATTTACCACCACCCTCTGAGCTCGCCCTTCCAACCAGTTTACACTTGCAGACCTGAGGAATAAGCTGGGAAAGGGATGGTACTTACAAGAGCCACCATCTCCCATGCGTGCAGGGACTGGTGGATGAAATGTTTGTGGATCACAAGTATATGACAGCTGATGTTCTTCAGTAGTTATTGAGAGCTTTCCTTTTCTGGCTCTCTAATGCTCTTATTGAGTAGTTACAATATATCTGGTAATACATTCACAGCTTGAAAATTTCAGAAGTTCTTTTTGTCAGTGTTTTAACTCAGATGGGTTGAGAATTTGTAAGTATAGTAATAAATCTAGATTTAACCAACATACTGAGGTTTCCAATGTGTTTCAATCTTTTAAAGACTGCATTTTGTAGAATTTTTGAGTTTGTCTTCTATTTTGTCCCTGGTCTTCTGCAATTTCTTTAAATCATCGTTTCTTCTGTATTATCTGCCTTACTATGTATCTCCTTGGTTATATTAAGCCTTCAGTAAAAGACTGCTTATAAACATCATGTGCTTCCCAGGGAATGTGTTCTACCAATGAGAATTAAAAGAGCTGAAATACAAAACATTGCCTACCCCTTTTATGAAGTAGTTGTGTACAAAGAGGAACAGCATTTCCCACTGAAGTTAGAGCTGTTAAAATTTTGACTAATTTGCAAATGTAGAGGATCGTTTTCTATTCTTTACTGTGGTGTTCCCAGGAGAATGTATTCCATCACCTCTCTTTTTTTATTTAGCTGGTTTTCTTATATTTTGTTAGGCATAGATGAGCAGCAATGAGTACCAGCACTTTCGCCCTTTCGCCAATAAAACTCAAGTATAAATGGACTTGGCTTTTAAACAATTATTCTCTTTACATATTTTTCTCAGTTTCATAGTATGTATGCTACATATTAGCATTTTTTAAATGCTGTATTCACTTGTAGTGGCCTTTGTTCTTTCCTGTAAGAGTAGAAACATACTCTGTGTTTACATTGCTATTATTGTAATGCTCCTCTCTTTTTGCCCTAAAACGGGGATGAAAAATACCTTGATCTACATTTCCTGTCAGTAGCAGAAATACTTACAGTCCTTTTTAAATAAATAAAAAAAACAATGGGGAAAGGTGGGGGTTTTTTCACCAAGGAGTCTTTCAAGTTCATATTATCTTTTTAAAATTAATGTTGTATAAAATATTATATTGTTATTTATTTAGTGCCAGACTTACATCCACTATCATTCTGTATTGCCTTTACTTAAAGTTCTCTTAGACTATCATAAAATACTAGAGATTAATGTTTGCAACCATTAGTGTTTGGAACCATCCAGCCTTTCCATGTTGCCTTTGTTCTCAAGCCAAGTCTAGACTTTTCTAGTATGCCCACTTAGGCAGAAATTTTTTTTTTTCCTGCCTTTTTTAATCTTTCCCATACTTAAGATTCAATGGAATGGTCAGTTACAATCTTGTGTTTGAATTATTAGTCTTGAGAATCTGGGGCCACTTCACCAAAATGAAATGGCTGAAAAATGGCTGAAATGGCCAAAATGAATGAGTGAAAAAGAGACATGGAGCTTGACAGTCATCTGAACCTAAACTAATCCTCCTAGGCTAATTTTCTGAAGAGGACAGGTGCTGCTTCTTGTAGAGGAGCTATTTCAAATTTGTCTGATGAATTGTATTTTAAAATGTTTTTAATCTGTTTTTTTTTAACCTGTTAACTATAAAAAGAGCCTAGACTAGCTTAGATGTTGAAGTATCCAGTAGAGATTCTTAAGTTAGCTAACATGAATTCATACTCTGTTTGCATTTCACTTACCTCTCTCGATGTCTGACATGTGGTTTCTGTGTGGCTTGGAAGACTTTTACAGAAACTGAAATTTGAAAAGTATCATTCTACTGCTTAGTAGATGAGAAGACCTCAGCAATTGTCTAGTACTTTTGATCCATTGTCATCCTTTAAACTGTCATTTTGGCTAGGGATATATGGTATTCATTTCCTGAGACTGTTAATTTATTTTTGTGAAATTTGCTATTATGAATATTTCTTTTGTGAAGTTTTCTATTTCACTAGACCATGGAAAATGTGACAAAGTCAGGTGGTGCTTCAGATTTCCGCATTTGCCAAACAGCATATTGGCAATGATTTTTAAGACCTGAGAAGTTGAAGAGGGAAGAGTTTTAGCAGAAAGAACATAGATGGTGACCTGGGATTTAAGTCTCAGTTTCAGCTGACATTAGAAAGAATGAGCTGTGTACTGAAGTTACCAGCAGTTCTGTCAGTCCATTTAATTTCATCTTACTTCACTTTTCAGCACATGAGGATCTCTGAAAGAGGGCAGATGGTAATGTCTGGAACTGCTTATTTTGGATAGCAAGCATGAGTATCCACAGACCAAACTGATGGCTGACTTTATTTCAAGATACGTTAGACATTTCCAATTCTTCATGCTCAAAAGGCAACAACAGATAGTGTTTATTTTGGTTGGCTTTCATGTGACTGCCAGCTATCAGCCTCCTCAGCAGTTTCACAGGCAATGGAGAAGACAAGAGAGGAATGAACATAAATATAGCTATTATCACAAAAGGTGGCATAATATGCATCATTTATGGCTCTACAGAAGACAGCCTAGTGTCTGGGACAAAGTGTGTCACCTATTAATCATAAAAGTGTTCTTACAAATGTTTGCCTTGCACTAGCAGATCTACTTTGTGCACAGAATCACTTTTTCCTTTTTTTCTTTTGGTAATAGGAGAGATATATATCTGAAATGCCAGCACTGAAATAATATCAGCATACTTTTTTCATAATTTCCAGTCAAAAAGGGACATTGTTGATGTGACCTGTTGATACAGGAAGACATCCAACAAAAACGAGAGGAAAAAGTCTTTCCCAACAGGGATAAAATGAAGAGCTGGTCTTATTGGAAATTTCCAGGTCCACAATGCACAGAGGACCCTCCCTGTAGCATTAGTACCCCTTTTCAATAGTAATCAGTTAACATATCTAATGGATATCTCCAATCCCAATCTTCTTCCTCCCTTGGGCCTGTCCCACAGGTCTACCCCCTTGGAGTTTCTCCAGGGGGTTTTGGGCCTTCTGTCTTGCTTTGTCTATCCTGTGTCTTGTTATTTCACAGAGTCACAGAATATTATGAGTTGGAAGGGACCCACAAGGATCATCGAGTCCAACTCCCAAGTGAATGCCCATACTGGACTGCCCTACAGACTGGACTGTAGGATTGAACCTACAACCCTGGTGCCATGAACACCATGTTTCATCTGTCTGAGCTAATCTCAGGGTCGTGTCATCATCATTTATTTTTAGTTTTTATTTCGTTCCACTTTCGTGTCCCAAACAGGATGTCCTTCCTAGAACTTGTTTTTCCCTAAAAGAACATTAAACATCATTTCACAGACTATGAGAAAGAGGTTTTTTTAAAATCCTAAATGTGAGAACCCATGCAGGTATGCTAAAATCCAGGAACATGAAGAATATAAGAAATCTTAAGGCATTACATTTGGCTCTAGTAAAGAAAATGACTTGAGTGTCGGCACAGGAGACAGGGATATCAGGATCAAAGTTATTTTGATGAAGGACCATGTGTAGCTTATGGAAGTATATGAAATAAATAGATGTAATTTTAATGAAACTGAAAAGAGATCTCAACAAGTGGTGGAGGTTTATACAGTGAATCCCCGCTGCATCGCGACCTCTCCATTACGACCTCGCGCATTTGCGATGTGAATTTATCACAGTTTTGATTCCATGATTTGCAAAATTTTGCAACTCACGCATGCGTAGTGCCTCTGCTCCACAGAGGGGCGGTGCCAGAGCTCCCCGTGAGGCGGTGTTGGCCCGGCCCAACGGGGCGGGCCAGGAGTCACGCTGTCCCCTGTTACTCTAAGCGCAGCTGGGGAACTGACACCCCCGTGGGCGCATTACTTTTTCCATGGCTACAGCCGGGGAAGGGCAGTGCCACAGGAAAGTGGGGCTGGGCTGACTGCAGCGGCCAGTGGGACATGCTCACTCTGCTGCCGCAGCTGAGCCCCCCACCCTGTGTGTGCAGGACCGCAGCTGAACCCCGCGCTGCCGGCAGGGCACGGGGCCACGGGATCACAGCTGAACCATCTGGCGCGGTCCCTCGCTGGCAGCTTGCACCGGGACGGCCGGGGACAGGCCCAGGCAAGGGAGCAGCGGCACGGCCGCGGGGCGCCTGTATTGGCTGGTGCGGGGCCGGCACAGCGTGGGGGAGGGGGAAGCGGCACCGGGGTTTGTGCTGTGAGCACACAGTTGTGGCGGCCCGGAGAGGCCCACAGATTCTTGGGGTGGCGGGGGTCTCCCGAGTCAGAGGGGGCTCAGAAATGGTTCCCTTTTCTGCCCCGTCCTCAGAGAGTACCAGGGGAGAAGCAAAAAAGTGCCCGGAGCCCTATGGAGTTCTGGGGGCTGGGCCAATGGGCGTGGCCTGCATGCATATTAACGACCTGCACTTCTTTGCGGGGTTAGGGTTTTGCGAGGGCTGTCGCCTGTCCCTTTCCTCACGATGGAGGGGGTATAACTGTAGTAACGTGTGAATGGAAAAGAAATCTTAAAAAAAGATTGGAACTGTTGGTATAGAAATGAGATGTACTGGTAACCTAGAACAAGATCTTCAGTTTTGTAAAACTTTTTTTGTAAAACTTTTATCTGTTGATATCGTAAAATTTTGTTTAATTACCTACCTGCCTCAAGACACTGTACTGTCATAATGTGTGAGCCAATATAATATTAGCAAAATGCTCTTTATGAATAGAATATTGAAAATAAATGGAAAAGGTCTTTGAGGGTTTTTTTAAAGTTTATGTCATTTCTCAGATGAAAGAAGATTATTCAGATGGCATTCTTCTGAATATTGTTAGGTAATACCAAAACTTTATTGATGTCATCTTCAATAAGTCTTTGCTCTTCTCTGATTCACTTTGTTAGTGGTTTGGTTTTTCTGTTTGGTTTTCTTTTTCTTAACTTATTTTCTAGTTTTGAAAACTGGATGACTCCTTACATGCAGACATTTCAGCTAACTACCCTAAACAAAATTTGGAAATACAGTAATCCTTCGCTACTTCGCAGTTCACCATTCACAGCTTCAATACATGATGGGGTTTTTTACTGTGTCTTTAGCAGCTTTGCTGGCTTTACTGGCTCTACCATGTTTCATGGATTTCACTTATCGCGGCATCTTTCTGGAACTGACCCCCTGCGATCTTTGACGGATTACTGTATAAGTGTGTGAAAATAAAGGGAATAATGTGTATTTGTTGATCCGCAAAAATGATACAGGAAAGTTTGATGTAGTCACAGTGTTTGAACCACCTCAAGCATCTGTATCTTCTGTATCTTGTCATACTCTCTTGATTAAATTAAAAAAATAATTTATTAAGACAGCAACAATCTTGCTAACTTTACATGGAAAATGTCTCCAACTTCTATAAACTGTTTCACTAAGGCTAGAGTGTTTTTTAGGGTACTATGTAGACTCCCATGGGTATCTGGGCTTTTCTTTAAGATTGTTGTTTGGCCACCTTCTGTGATTTATTATAAGGACTTACTACTGGACCTGCAAGTATGTTTTAGCATATAATCCCTCATGTATCACAGTATTTGCAAGGTTGGAAGAGACCTTGGAGATCATCGAGTCCAACCTGTTACCCAGCACCAACCCATTGTCTAAACCATGGCACTAATTGCCTCATCCAGTCTACACTTAAACATCTCCAGGGATGGTGACTCCACCACCTCCCTGGACAGACCATTCCAATGAGAGATCACTCTCTCTGTGAAAAAACTCCTCCTGACATTCAATCTAAACCTCCCCTGGCATAGCTTAAGGCCATGTCCTCTTGTTCTAGTGTCATCAGCCTGAGAGAAGAGATCCTCACCCACCTGGCAGCAACCTGCCCTCAAGTAGTTGTAAACAGCAATTAGGTCGCCTCTGAACCTCCTCTTCTCCAGGCTGAACAACCCCAGTTCCTGTAGCTGCTCCCCATAGGGCTTGTCTTCCAGTCCTTTCACCATCCTTGTCGCCTCTCTCTGGACCCTCTCAAGCAGCTCAGCATCCTTCTTAAACTGGGGAGCCCAGAACTGGATACAGTACTCAAGATGTTTTTTGAAAGCAATAAACTTTTGAAACTTTGGTTATGATAATCTGTTTCTATAGCTTCCAATTCCTGTATCCATTAGCTATAGTATTTCAAAATGTAGTATTGAAGGTATTGTTAAATGTTTCTTGATGCATGACAGGACACATGATTGAGATTTTAGCTATGTAACTGCTGGAGCTCATGAAGAAGAAATGATAGTCATTAACTGTATGGGAGCTGTGGAAGGTCACTTGTGTAAGGAGCTTAATGGTTCGTCTGAGCACTTTCTGTGATTCAGTAAAAGCTTTTATAGAAAGTTGACCTCAGGAGTTCAGCATAATGTGCTAAAGTCCTGAATTATGTCTTCAGGACTATTGCTTTCTCAATATATATGATTACGTTTTTCAGTAAATGCTACTGGCATGCAGACAGCCATTTGTTTTCAGTTTTACTGTGTAAAAGAGTTATGCATGCTAAAATTGTGTCTGATGAAATGTTCCTCTTAAACCATGGTTCTGAGTGTCTTCCAAGTTCCAGCTCAAATTACAGGCATTTGTAGAACTGGCATTACATCCCTATCCCTGCAGACAGATGTTAACATCAGGAGAGTTCTGTCAGACTGTTAAACACAGTGCAGAGTATTTATCTTGCCGTTTATTTTTTCTGTTAAAATACACAATGAATTAAACCTCTCTGTTCTCCTTACTAACTCTGCTAGACAAGGTTCTGGCAGCAGATTGCATGGTAGAGTCATTTAGGTTTGAAAAGACCTTTAAGATAATTAAGTTATCCCAGAACTGCCAAGTTCACCACTAAACCATGTTCCGAAGTGCCACATCTACATGGGTTTTAAATATTTCCAGGGATGGTGACTCAACCACTTCCCTGAAGCATCTGTATTCCACCCAAAGTGTCAGTACCTTGTTCATACAAAGCATGCCATCATTTTTGGATTGTGACAAGTAACACAGAAAATGGATCTTTCTATACATTCTGTTTTGTAAAAATTAAGGAAATTCCAGGATTAGAAGTTATTTCCTCCTCCTCTTGGTAATCCCGTGCCTTAGTTATGACCTGCTTGGCATAGCTGCTAGTTGGTGTAGAAGTTAAATGTTGACTTAGAAGAAGGACCTGATGCATCCATGTGATGTTGGTACACAAGCATGGTACTAAGAAGAGAACTCTACTGCTGTAAGGATCAGCCTAACAAGGAATTTATTATTTTAGTTTTGAAGCTAAGTTTCTGTTAAGAGAAGATGTTGGAACAATATCTTAGCTATACCATGTATTACTTGTTGTTTTCAGAGCTAGTCAAGAAAAAACCTTCATGTGTCCCTGTGAATTCCGAGTTGTTTGGAATGGAAAAGTCAGAAGGGAACTTCCTTAGGCATGTGTATCATTACAGGATCACAGTATCACAGTATAGATAAGGCTGGAAAGGACCTTGAAGATTATCTAGTCCAACCTATAATCCAACTAACCTATCATCTACATATACATCATATCACTCGTCCAGCCTCCCCTTGAACACGTCCAGGGTTGGCGACTCAACCACCTCTGCGGGCAACCCACTCCACATCCGGATCACTCTTTCAGTAAAAAACCTTTTCCTAATATCAAGCCTAAACTTCCCCTGCTGAAGCTTAAGACTATGACCTCTCGTCCTGTCCCCAGAGACCAAGGAGAAAAGACCAACCCCTGCCTGGCTACAACCTCTTTTTAGATAGTTATAGACACCAATAAGGTCACCCCTGAGCCTCCTCTTTTCTAGGCTCTTTTTTCTAGGCTAAACAGACCCAGCTCCTTCGACCTCTCCTCGTAGGGCTTACCTTCAAGCCACTTTACCATCCTAGTTGCCCTTCTCTGAACTTGTTGCAGCACCTCGACATCTTTCTTGAACTGAGGGGCCCAGAACTGAACGCAATACTCGAGGTGTGGTCTAACCACTGCCGAATACAATGGAAGGATAACCTCTCATTGATGAGTTCCTGACTAATTAGTATTGTCTGTTTCAGATACTTGGAAATCTTGAATTACACCTATAAATCACGTGATGAACTTTCCATAAAAGTATGATTTTTATGAAGTATTTTATAATTTCCAGTATAATTTGGAGGTAAGATGAGTGACTCAGATGTACCTCCAGGCTCACAACCTCAGCAACTCTGCTCCCTGCCCCTGTACCTTCAGTAGCCCTTGAGCTTTTTACCCATCACTTGATTCCACAAACTGGCTGGACCCAAATTCCAGTTCATTGCTGACTTGAGGAGCAGACAGCACAGCAGCCTCTTGAAAAATCAAGTGCATCTTGCTGCTGCAACTTTCTGCCTTTGTATTTTGCACTCGATGCTCCCTTGCTGGTGATGGCTCACGCAGCTTGCGCTATTTCGTGCATTTTATATGTTTGTAGATGCCACCCTTCAAGGGACTGCATGGCCTTTTGCTTTGCATGCTCACTCATGGGAACAAGTTGGACTTCCTGGGACGGCCCTTCTAGTATCCCTGACAAGGGACGGAGGGATGCGGGCAGAACGTCCTGTGCAAGAGGGCTGGAGGGCTGATGGCCGCTGGGCACACAGCCCGCTGTCTGCCCACAGCCCTCGCACACTGAGGCCTTTATTCAGTGCCACATACATGTGCCGGAAACATCCCACAGAATGTCCTTGGCACAGCCTGGCTTTGTGCAGTCTTCCTGCTTGGGGACAGGCTGTGGTAATTTCATAGTGTGTTAGAAGTTTCCTTCATGAAGCATTCTTTCCAGCCATTAGAGGGATTTTTATTTTGTTGTTAAAGCTCACTAGAGCTGACAGTTTTTCAGCTGGGTGAGGCTGTCTGTATGTGTGGGAAATAACCAGGGTATAAGCAACAGGGTTCAGTGGGCATCCAAAGCTAGAACTGGTAATTCCTCTTCAGGTTAAGAAATGAGTAAGCTTCCTGAACAGAAGCAAGCACAGGATTTAAGGTCACATTGACACTTAAACAACTTTATGAAAGGAAAGAACAAGTTGAATTGAATAAATGAAGCCTGTCTTTAAGGAGAAATAACTGAAAGCATATAGCCTATGTCTGCAAAACTGTGGTATCGCTATGCATGTATGAAAGAGAATATATTCCCTGTATTTTTAGCACAACCTTAAATTATTTTGAACAGGATTTGAGATACTGCAACTTCTTTTGTGTTACATTAGGATATTCCTTCATCAGAATATTAATAAATTTTTATATTTCAAACTGTCTCAAAGTGTAATAATATTCTTTAGTAATAATTTTATTCCATAGAAGTTGTTCCCTTCGAGCACTGCATTCAAGGTTGAAAACAAAGGAACACTGTAAATGTATTATCTTTTAAACTCTTGATTATTTCAGGTCTAGAATTTTGTAAACAAAGAATGGACAATTTCCAGTGATGTTTTTAGGGTTACAGGTGGGAAAATATTAATTATAGTACATCTGTTTTCTGTATGCACAATTACCTTTGTCTTTCAACTACTGGTTGGTTTTGGCAAGGAGCACACAGCTGGACTCAACTTTTTAAGCTCGTGTCCAGTGTTGGGGTTTTCCTCCTTTATTTATAGCTAGAATGGCCCATTGTGATACCCATTCTTTGGCTTGATATTTTGGGTTCTTTGGTGACATCCTGTCCTATGGAGGGTCTTGAGGAGGAAATTGAGGAGCAAAGAGAGCTATTGCTCTGTATGCCAGTGCCAGGTTTGTTGGAGATGCTCAGATAAATGTTAACTGAGACTCCCAAAGATGAGATCTTCTGTTTTGGGGAAGAAAGGGAGGATAAGATCTCTTTTTGCTCGTGCAAGAAGCCACTTGCAAACGTTTGCAAACGTGTTGACAAAAGTCTGATGTTCAGATAGGAGGGGCCGTGATCTCTTCTTACTATGTATGTCATGGGGCCAGTGTAGTTCAAAGAAAATGAAATTTTTAAAAATTTTCTCTGATCATGAAATTTCTTTTTGCAAAGCATTCTTCCTGCTCAAACCCAATCAGTAGCATTCAATTCATCCAAAATTCACATAGCAGTTGAAAACACCGAATCTGCTACATGTTTTAAGAGCATCATCTTGTATTTCAGACTTCAAAATAAGCTTATTCTGAGAAAAGAAAGGTTTCCTAGTCTATTATAATTGAAATCTTAGATACTCTTTCTAATGCCATGAAAAACACTTTATAACTGTAAGCAGTTCTTGAAGGACAGAAAATTGTGATTCAGCATGTTAGTGTTTACAGACGAAAAATTTAACTGAACGCAGATTGATTACTGGGTAATGAGTATTGATTGCAGCTGAAGTACTAAATATTGGCATTGTTCCTAGCTGGCTAACTCTTCTATTGGAAAAAGTTTTGCATCAAGTGAAATTTCAGTCTTGTGGAACACAAAAAGAAAAAAAGATTTGGAATGTCCAACTTTCCTAGAGAACAGACATTCCCCTGTGCTCACCAACCCTTCTCCAACCTGTGCAAACTGAGACAAGAAGAAAGTTACAGAAAGATTTTACAGTGTATTAATATAAGAAAATATTTACACTTGAAAAAGGAGAAACATTCCCCTGCTTTTCTTGGTGACTGTGTGCCCTGTTAGACCAGTTAGACTCTGAAATATGTTTTATTTCTGGCATATGGCACATCTTTGTCCCAAAGTTTTAGATGTCCCATACAAATGTAGTTCTCTTTTAACTTCATCACTGTGGCTCTAGTGTAAATCTGATATGAGGTTAGTTGTGCACTGAGCTCTGTCTAGAGCACTACATAATAGGTTCTGAACACTCGCTGCTGCCATCTCTGTCCATAGAAAGGCTCAGTGTCCTGCAGTTCTTCGCCTCCAATTTTCAGTGAGGCCATTCACTAAAATATGTACCTGTTCCAAAGAAACATCTTGGTTCCAAGTTTGATAATAGATGGCATTTCAGCGTGTTTGTGCTCAGTTGTAATTTTCTGTTTCTTGCTGGTTTGGCTTTTGTAGCTAAATTAGAGCCAGGTGCACAGCTCAAGCCCTACTTGAACGTTGATGGCTTGCTGATGTCTTTGCTCTAAGTGTGCGCAAGTAAGATGATATAAACAGCTTGCCTTTTTCTTAAATAACACAAAGCTCACTGCAGTTTTAATGTGCTCAGGTGATGCTTTAAAGAACTCGTTATTTTGCATAGTTCATTCTACAACAATCTACACAATATTTCCACTACCAGAACTTCAAACCATATTTCTGTTAAAGCCTAAATCTATCACACTGATCAACTTAAATGTTCTAGAATTGTTTTTAATTGTTTTTTATCCTTAGAATGTGTCTAAAAATAAACTGGTGTCGACTTTTTCAATATCATATAATATGCATAACAAAGCCACTAAGCTGAGAAAAGCAGAGTTATGTTTTGAACGAGATTTGATTTCCAAAAGAACATAACAAAGTTTAAGCTTTGACAACAAGCTGGGTAACAAAAGAAACCAAAGTCATTGAGGAGAAGTACCTAATCATCATGTCAGCTTGACATACTCAATTGTAGGATGGAAGGGCTTTTTTCAGTAATCTGTTTTGAAAACCATGAAATAGTTGATAGCAAATGTTAATTTCTCAAGATGTGTGAACTCTCCGAAAAAAAACAAGCACCATGGACCCAGTTTGCTTGGTGTTGACCTGAATAAGGGGATAATGTGCTTAAGCAGCTTATTCATTCTTCAGTGCTCTTTGGAAAGGAGAGGCTCCACAATGGTTTGCCACTCAGGGCACAGACGTGACCACTGTTCTTTTCACTTGCTGAATGTTTCATTCTTTTGTCTCCACCCTGGGTTTCTTCATACGTTTTTCCAAACAGGACTATAAAGGAACTTTTTGGGGCTATTTCTTGTCAAACTGTAACATTTGTTAAGCAAAATGCACTGAGCTGTAAAGGAATTTTGAACTCTGAGTATATAGCTGGCCAAGCTTTTCATCAGAGATGTGTTGCTGAATTGATTGTCTCTGCTTGTGAGACTTCCCAGGCTAGAGGTTTAAACATACTCCAGAAACACTGTAATAATTGTTTTAAGTATGCCACATTACATTTCAGCATGACAGATAAATGAATAAACTCAGTCTGTGGGCTTACAAGGAGAACTGCCATGGGGTTCTGAGTTTTGGTGTTGACTATAGATTTAAACACTTACAGACATCAAAGTTGCAGAAGTAGCAAAAGGATGTAAGAGCCTGTTTCAAGGCAGATCCACGTCTTGTTTAACACTTTCCGAGCAGAGGAACTGTGATCCCTGTTTCTCCTGAACTTTCACAGAATCACTGCCCATCTAAGCTGGCTTCTTGAAGGAATCAGCCTAAGTCTGGCTGCAAAGTGTTCTGGAAATGTCTTCAGAATTTAAAAAATAAAGGGAACAAAGATCCTTTTTTTTTTCATTTTAATCATTGTTTTACAAAATGAGAAAAAATGAGAAAACAGACACTGCTTAATAAAAAGCTTGTAGAACCTGTTTTAAAAGAGCATATCAATTTAGGAAGAAGAATTATTGGAGTTGAAAAGTGATTAAGTTATTTATGCTGAATTGGACAGTGGAACATGTGCTATGCTTACACAGGGCATGAAGTATTGGAAGCCTACTGGCATGGAAAGCTGCAGCAGTGGAGTTTTAGAAATAGGATTTCTGTTTCTGAGTCCTACTGTGAGGTTCCTGTTAGAGGCTCCTGAGGCTTGGCAGTTCTTTCCAACTTTGTTTCCTCAGTCTGGTGGGAAGCATGAGGCAACTCACATGGGCTCTCTAAACTTGCCTGAAGATTTCATGTTGCTAAACAGTTCACTTGCATTTCCTGTGAATTTATCTCCCAGAGATAAAACAATTATCCTTGATTTTTCAGGTTTTCTTGGGGTCATTTTAAATAACTAGACAAACTCAACATTGAAATGAAAAAATAGTTCCAGAAATAGTTCTTGATGACAAAGCTTGAAATTATTATATAAAAAAAGAAGACTATAGAAAAGGGACAATTACTTTGAAAGATACCTGAGCATATTCTTGCCAGTTTTTCCTGCAGTATCTGGAATAGGAACAGAATTAAGATTTTGATTTTGCTGCTGAAATACTTAGAATAGTGTAAATACACAGTTAAAATTATTTCAGCCAATAAATATGCTATTTAAACAAGAATTCTACAATGAGTACAATGCTACAATGAAGGGAATAAGTAAAATGCTTACATGTAGTGTAATGACTTCACCTTCATTTACAAAATAATTTTAATTTTGAGCTTTATTCACTGTCAATTCAAGGAGTTGAACTAACAACTTCTGAAAGGCTATAATGTGTTAGAAACTGTTTTGAATTGATGATGAATTTAGCAACAGTTTTAGAAAATTCAGCTTTTAAACCTGATTGCTTCTTTTAAATATTCTAATCTTACATCTTTACTTTTTTGTGGAAGTGGAGAGAAAAGTGAGGGAGATATAAATATGTCTATCTGTAGATATATCTGGAGACCTCCCAAGGGAGGGTGAATACTACCAAAGGTTTTAAGTTTCATACTGATTCAAAACAATCTTTAAAAAGGGACTGTGACCAAGGATTTTTTTTTTTCAATTCTAAAAAATAGAAAAGCTGGGAAGACAATTTAGGCACTTCTCTAAAATTCAGAAATCAAATTTCTGATTCCCCGTCTGAGGCAGGCTGAGAAAGCTTTCCACCCTTTTTTCCTCATGTTGTATGCTGAAGGGTCTGTTTTGGAAGGAAGGGTTGTCTGTGTTTTTCTTTACAATGTTTTTCTAGTTGAAGTTGGTGTACAACAAATTTTGGCAGCTGTGTTGGGTTTGCAAATTGGTTTTGAATGAAAAATATGTAGTCAAGGTTCTGACTGATTCTGCAAGATGTTTGGGCATGGGTAGGAGGATTGCACACTGTATACAATGGCAAAATTAGTTTGTTTTCAGAGGCGAGTGAGAACTAATAACAAAGAGTATCTTTATATCTGAGTTCCTGTGACAGCTAGTGAAAGTGTGAGACTTAGAGGGAATTGCTGTAGCTGAAGCAGATTGTCAAAAGCGATTGCAAAACCCTTTGAAAACATTGAATAATTTGTAAGTTATAATTTGGAAATGTATCAGACCAAACCAGGACTTTCTAGTAGTGAAGGCAAATGTTGAACTGCCAGAAGGTAGAAGGGCCCTACAGAGACAACTCAGAATA
The DNA here is from genome assembly GCA_013390025.1 of Pitta sordida. Lineage (NCBI taxonomy): Eukaryota > Metazoa > Chordata > Aves > Passeriformes > Pittidae > Pitta > Pitta sordida. The sequence continues at coordinate 28,482 of WEKX01016678.1, read as the reverse complement.
ACCTGTGAACCTGTAATACAGGCATGGGGTTTTTATGGACCTAGCAGGAAGTCAGTTTCATAAAACTAAGGAGAGAAAAAGTACTAGACATAAGCATAGACAAATCCAGAAATCATATCCAACTGGTGGAGCATGGATAACTGAAATGGAGAATGCTGGAATCTAAATTGGTAATCTAAAAAACATGGAAGGAAGAGGTCAAAGGCTTGGTTATGTTTTGGCATATTGAATTCTAGAAAGCAGCACATTTTCTGAGTATCAGCTAATCAAACTGATAAAATGGTTCATAAAATATGATGATAGAAGCAAAGAAAGCTGCTTTTTTAAAACACCAGAGCACTGTCAGGATATAAAGGAAAAATGGAAAACTACTAACTAAAGCTTTAAAAGATAGTAGTTTTGAAACATGACTTCCCAGAGTAAACTTTACTTTTTCACTTGGAAGCTATACACTTCCTTTGAGACTAGGGTCTGCCCTTTTCACTGATACCAAAAGTTGTTTCTTTAATGTCTTTATGTTTCTTCAGTCTTTATGAAAAGCTGTATAAATGGGTATGTACTTCATATGCTTGGGTTAATCCTCAAACACTGTGTTCTTGTCCCCTTCTCGTTAAATGAGAGTGTGGTGTTGTATGTAACTTACTCATGTAATAGCTCAGACTTTTTTTTTTAACAGGCATTGCTGAAAGATCCTTTGTATATTGGGCTGAGACACAAGAGAATTAGAGGTCAGGCCTATGATGATCTTCTTGATGAATTCATGGAAGCTGTGACTTCAAGGTAAGTGATGCCTTCATGAATTCCACTATGAACTTCATCTTGGGAGAAATAAAGGTCAGTAGCATATGGAAGGAAAACAGAGTTATGTTACGTTCCTAATCATTTTCAATTTGAGCATACTATTTTTTTTACCTTTGATATTGCAGATACATGAATTCACTGCATGAGTGGTAAAGCTCACCTTGAAATGACTGAACTAGTTTTTCAAACTTCTTTTTCAAGACTTGGATTGCCTAATAATTTTCTATGTGTAGCACTGTGCCTACATGATTGTCTCTGTGGTTTCATGTGTGAGATGTCACCAGTCTTAAAGAAGCTATCGTACTTGACAACCACTGCCTCCAACCACACCAAAACCATGACAGGACTAAGCTTTCGTTGTTTTAATTTTAGATGTCATGATATGGACCTATGCTAAGTCAGCTCTTTCACTTGCTTCTTTTTTGCTATGCAGAAAGTAGTTAAATCTATTATTAGACCATGATGCATAAAATAGTTCTCCTTACATGTAAAATAACATATTTGCTCAAATTTCCTTGTTTGTTAAAATACTTGGAGTTCTAATCCTGCATTCAGTGTATATACCTAAAATAGTGTCAGGATCCTTGGCAGAATGTATTTTCTGCATCTGCATCCCAAAGTTGGGGCTGAACTGTTTTGAGAATCTCTAACATAATGCATTCTCTAACTCACCCTTTCTATAAAATGAACCACTATTCTTCATACTGAACAAAATCATCAGACTCAAGCGGAAGATTATCTCAGTAACGTTTAAAGCTCTTGTTGACTTGCTCTTTTTACTTAAATATCTTTGAAGCTCTGTAATTTTGAGCAATTTTGAGCAATATGTGTTTGCTTGACCATCTGAAAGATCACTTTGTTCTCAGCTAAATCTCTCATGGTCAGCAGTGGTGTAATTTATTTCATGTTTGAAGTGGGGCACTTAAAAATTGTAATTCAAACTTTATGTGGTTTGCTTGTGAATTGTTTTGGCTGTAATGCGGACATCTATGGTTGTTATGATACTCTTTTGCTAAGGTGAAGGGAAAACTGATGTAGTTATGTCAAAATCAAGTCCATTTGCTCAATAATTTCATATGTCCCTAAATCTGAATTTGTGTTTAATGTGCTGCTGGCAGACTCAGCACTTTCAGCTGATTCTGGCCTGGCAGGTGTGACTGTTAAAGATGCAGGTTGTGATTCCCTTTTCAGCCATTGTGGTCATCTAGGTAATTGTATACTTTGGTTAAATGATAGTTATTTTTTCCTTATGAAAGTTTCTATTCTGTTTTTACTCTTTTCACTTTTTTAGCCTTCTGCTGGCTGTCTCACTGAGGGAGTATTTGCTTCGCTAATCTTAGATGCATATTTGGTCTGTCTAAAATTAGGTTAGTCATATTTATTGTTAGTTATTGCCTTGTTCCTCCAAAAGAAACTTTCTTATTTAGCATTGCCTAATCAATTCCGGGAATGGAAGAAGTTTTAGGGAAACGTGTTTTCAGTGCATCTCCAAGACATACATATCCATTAACATTCAAATGCACAAGTTTGTCTTATATTTTTAATAAGACAAAGTTAAAGACACAGTGATGACAGACATTTTCTAGTTGGAAAACTACGTGAAATACCAATTTTAGATCTTTTTTCGCCTCCATAATTCTCCAGAGAGGCCAAATGCTAATGAAAGTGAGAGCCAAGTGTTAGCAGCACTGCCTGGAAGCAACAAGGAGTAGGCAGCTGTACAGAAAGATGCACTTTGTACAGGCTTCTCATTGGCTTCCAGGGAATTTTCCTAGACATGCACACCATCCTGATTGATGGTTAAATTTTCAAAACGTAGATTTTTATAGGCTGATGCCACATAATTTGTAATATTTCATGTTGAAGCATCACTTTTATACAGAAAATGCCTTACGAAAAGGTATGGTTTCATCAACTGAGTACTTTTCTGTTCTCAACATTCACTGCTATTCATCCTCAGAAGTTCTTCTTATGGAACAAAATCAGGGTTAAAAAAAATAAAAGGCATAAAGCAAACCATGAAACCCACAACCTAAGCTATCCATTACTTAAAGATTTTCGTACAGTATCCAGTGTGCTATCATGGCAGAATGGAACAAGTACATTGTGATTTTTCCCAGATGTTAGAAGACAGAAGCATATGGAAAGTGTCTGGATTTCTGTTGACATAAACCCAGTGAACAGCTTTTATTATTTAAATATGTGTACATTTATCTGTTTATTTATTTATTACCAGTGGCAGCGGCTTCCCTATCTGAGGGCAGGTACTGTAATTTCTCTAGAGATTACCAGGTGTTTCTTGCTCTTGCGTCAGTGTCATAATTTAGAAGAACAAGAATATTCTAAATGGAAGGAATGTTTTATAACATGAGGAAAAAAGTGACAGTTGTCTTCATCAGGGATGAACATAAATCAAACTGGAATACAGAAACGATTGTAAAGTTTCTACCCTGGGGAGAAATGGGTCATAAAATATTTTATACAAAAAAGTCAGCTTTTCTAAATGTCAAGTTGTTCTTAAACACCTATGTTTACAGAGGAAACTCTGAGAGAACGGATTGCTAAACAGCACTTTGGTAGCTGGGATTGATCCATCAAGGCTTCCTGTGTAATCAGAGGAAGTAACTCTATGTTTTTATTCCAGTTCCTATTTCTTCTCTACTTGGCTGTGATGATGCAAAGAGAAATATATCAATGGCCAAGAGGTATTCATGTACAACAATGAAGAGATTATAGAAACACTTGAGGGAAAAATATGTGAAATGGAGACAGAACAAGAAATTAAAAAGAGGGAAAAAAAGCACCTTTTCAATAACAAGGACTTGAATTGTCCAATGCAAGAAACATATTTAAAAGGGATGGAATTTTTTTCCTTTTTTGAAGGATATTTCATTTTCATAAATCTGGTAAAGATAACTCCACCCTGAACCCCTCCAAAATGTGTCAGTGTAGTTAAACCAGCATTGTACCATCTTGCTTCTGCTACAGATCATCCCCAATGGAAGTCATTGTGCATTGGGCAGGGACAATACTGACTTGCACCTTTGGCCAGTGAACAGAAACCTAGAAAAAGGAAAGAATCTGGTGGAATTCCCATAGGTTGTTTGCTTGCCTACCTATCACAAACCCAAAGAGTTAGATGGAATTATTGTTCTCTTATAAGCTAAACCCCATGGATTTGTGACGTGTGAAAGCAATTCTGTATCACTGAAGTTATCTTCTGTGTGTGATGGTAAGTTTTCAGTTTTACTTCAAGATGCGAATAATAGTGGTGCAACCTTGAAAAGTAATACCATGTGTCATTTATGTTCTCCTCTGTAATCATATTTTGATTGAATCCTTCCCCACTCTTTTTATATGCTGTGTTTTTCTTGAGTTTGAGCTATAAACCAAGCTGCTGACAATTGTAATTCAGTATGTTCCATCCTAAATTACCATGATGTAGTCATTATTCCTCATTTGCCTGATTACATTATTCACAGATGGTAGCAGTGTTTCATTTCACTTCATGTGTTACTTTAAAACAGTGTTTTATGGTAAATAAGGTTTAGCTAGCTTTGAGAATAAGTGTAAAAGCAATATATCCACAAAATAAAAATACAAAAATATTTTAATAGGTGTTTTCTTTTTAGTAACATTAGACTATACGTCAATCTGTGTATAACTTAATTAACTCAAACAGCTCTTACTTTTGGCAAGAGAATGTACTGACAAGAAGTCAACTTAAAAGGTGCATATAGCTGTGCATCATTAAGGGAGTGGTTGGACCACACAGTGGTCCTGACTGTGTGTTGTTCAAGCACAGATCATAGGTACAAGAACACTGGTGCCTCTATCCTCTTTTGCACTGTAGTGATCCAAGACCAAAACTTATGTCACACCTACATGTTCCCATATTGATCAAGTTGAAGTGGCTGTCAGAAAGTGTGCAGGAAGAAATACTGCTACAATAACTCCCTCCTGTTGCAGACTTTATGAAGATCTTTCCGTTTAGAGATTTTGTTTCTCAGTGGGACTTAAGCCGTTTGAGGCAATTTTTCAAGTCTATGATGACTACCTGCTCCTTCCATCAATAAGTGAACATTGACTTCCTAGTGGAGAACATTGTGAACATCAGGATAGGAGAAAGGTGCCTAAGCAGTATTAAGCAGCAGCCTGTAGACTGCCTTGACTACAGTCACAATTGCTCTTTAAACCTATGCTCAGTTCCTTTCTGTGTTTACATCTGAGATTCATTTCCAGTCATTAATGGGCATGCGTTCTTCCTGGAACTGCTTGGGCCCAGGCTTCCTTGCCAACCTAGACTCCCAGGCAGACTTTGCTTTTATATTCATGAGGTAAAACCATTCAGGAGGATCCTTAAATTATTTCACTATTAAAAAATGCCCTTGAACTAAATAAAAACCCCAACACATTGTGATTTTAAAACAGTGACTCTTGCTTTGGACAATGGAGAGTGCTGTGTAAGAGGAAAACTCAAACAGTTTCATAATTAGGGTTTATTTTTATATTATAGTTCAAGCAACTGTGATGGTTTGCCTGAAGAAAATATTTAAGTTTGGAGACTAACTGCAGTGACTTGTAACTACAGTGATCCCCCAGAATTCGCTGGGGGTCGGGTCTGGGCAGGTCCCGCGAGTTATGAAATCCGTGAATATACCAAATCCATGAATATTCAACAACTCCCCGCCTGTAGCCACGCACCCTCCACGAATAAGATCTGGAGCGGTGGTCCTGGGAGTGTGGCTCGCACTGTAGCACCTCATTAAAGCAGAGGATGCGCCCTTTGGTGCTTCCCGGCTGTGAAATCCGGGGTTTGGGGCATTCTGCGCATATGTGCGATCTCACAACATGCTGAAAATCCAACCACAATTAATTGAATATGTGGATAGGCAAGCCATGAATATGCAGGGGATCACTGTATTATCAGTTGCTGTCGATGCTGTCGAGTGGGTGTAAATCTCTTCTCTCAGGCTGCCAGCACCAGAACAAGAGGACATGGCCTTAAGCTGCATCAGGGGAGGTTTAGGCTGGATGTTAGGAAGAGGTTTTGCCCAGAGAGAATGATCCCTTATTGGAATGGTCTGCCCAGGGAGGTGGTGGAGTCGCCATCCCTGGAGATGTTTAAAAGAAGACTCGATGACGAACTCAGTGACATGGTCTAGACGATGGGAGGCTTGGATGGATGGAGCGTGGTGCCCATGGCTCCAGGGTTGTGGGTTTGATCCCTGGATGGGCACTCCTTTGGGAGTTGGACTAGATGATCCTTGTGGGTCCCTTCCAATTCGGAATAACCTGTGAACCTGTGAACATTTAAATTGTTAACAGATGATGCCATCTCTAAGAAGCTTGTTGAGGCATCCCGAACCCTTCCCTAGGCTATGGTGCTTAATATGATGTACTGGGGTTGGAATCATTCTCACCTACCTGTGTAGGGGAAAAAGAGAAGTTACCTAGCTGTAGTATGTTTTTTTTAGGTGGGATGCTTGTGTGCACATTTGGTTCTCTCCTGCCAATTCCAAGGTAGTCTGCCATGGAGGAAAGAAGACTGGGCAGAAGACATCTACTTCTGTATATTCTGTTAGGTAAAGGGGATAGCATGTTTTTTTGTTTGGTTGTGGTTTTTTGTAGTGTCTCTCATCCCTCTTCTTTACTTTCCTCTTAGTTCAGTTAGTGGTTACAGCTTATGTGATTGATAGAAATACTACAAATGCATATATGCTTTACAAACTTCCTGGACACAGTAAGTGGTATAAGGAAAAGTGAGTCTGTCAGTGAAGCAAAATCATAGCAGGATAGACAGACCTTAATCACACTGAGTTTACTTGTAGAGAGAGACCTACTATTGTTTGGACTGCAAGACCTTAGAGAAATTCTGAGCAGGTTAAGCAGAGGAAACTTGAAGAAATAAAACCTCATTCATCCCATAAAGAAAACAAAAGGTAATGAAATCTCCAAATACAGTACTGAGAGGAAAGGATATTATTTTGGTTTTGCCAGACAAGATAGAAAGGGGGGGGGGAATATTTTAGTATTTTTAATATGCCTCTTGTACCAAAACTGATTCTGGAGCTCAAATTGGATGTATTCATCTTCTAATAATGCTCAGCTATGTCCCAGACTCGCCTCAGCCATTCCAGACCCGACAAGTGAAGAACATGCTGTTCTTAGGTTTTTCTTCTCCAAACTATTTTAAGAAGGGATTTTTCAAATGGAAAAGGCCTGGGTAATCTCAGTTACTTTCCTTCATCTTCTATAGCTCCAGCAAATGGTGGGCAGGATTCCCAAAAGAAGTTAGCTGGTGCAACTGTGTTGTAAATGGAGTGAATGTTGATTTATTTGAAAAATTTGTGTGAGTGTAATATTTTAACAAGGTTTATATTGTTGTTATGGAAGTACAGTAGTTTTCCAGGCTGTTAGAAGCAGTAGTTTCTGGGGTTTTTAATTATTTTTTTTCTTTTGGAAATACTAGTAAAGCAGAATATCAAATTCTTGGCTGTACTTCACATCAGAATGCAGGAAGTTATCTGTCCCTCTTTTCCCAGCTCTGTATCTCTCCAGTTAGAAGTCAAGAATTATTTCTAGCTATATTTCAAATCTCAGGAAAATTTTCACTCACTGTCAGACGGGCTAATGGGATGAAGGTACTCCAGTACCTCATCCCTCTCCTGTTCTTTGCCCCTACCAGACAGCAACACTGCTGTACTTTATTCAGAGTATCCTACTGGAGCTACCGCTACTGAAGTTCCTGATCCATGGCAGTGGATAAGCCCTTGCCCATTAGTGCCTCAGCTGCCTGGTTGCCTACAAATAATAAGTTGTAAATATCATTGACATAAACTATTCATCATTTGGTTGTTACTAACTTGTTTTACCACTGGTTGATCTAGGAATAAACTATCATGGCTCACTGTTCCATTTATCATGTACTTGTAAATTGCTGTATAAAAGTTTTAAAATTAGCTTTAATTGTAGTTATTCCCTTTTTAAATAAAATTAGCATGGGAGAATGGATACATTGTCATGAATCTTCAGTGGATATTCTAGAACTAAAATAAATTATTTTANCTAAACTTCCCCTGGCGTAGCTTAAGCCCATGCCCTCTCATTCTGGTGTTGTCAGCCTGAGAGAAGAGATTCACACCCACCTGGCCACAACCTCCCCGCAGGTAGTTGTAAACAGCAATGAGGTCACCTCTGAGCCTCCTCTTCTCCTGGCTGAACAACCCCAGTTCCCGTAGCCGCTCCCCATACAGCTTGTCCCCCAGTCCATTCACCATCCTTGTTGCCCTTCTCTGGACCCTCTCAAGCAGCTCAACGTCCTTCTTAAACTGGGGAGCCCAGAACTGCACACAGTGCTCAAGATATGGTCTGACCAGTGCTGAGTATAAGGGAAGAATAACTCCCCTACTCTTACTGGCCACCCTGTTCCTGATACAGGCCAGGATGCCATTGGTCTTCTTAGCCACCTGGGCACACTGCTGGCTCATATGAAGTTTTCTGACAACCATTACTCCTAAATCCCTCTCCATTTCACCACTCTCCAGACACTCATAACCAGGTTGATAGCGATGCCTGGGGTTGTTATGTCCAAAGTGAAGAACCTGGCACTTAGACTTGTTAAATCTCATACTATTAGAATCTGCCCATTTCTCTAGCCTGTCGTGGTCCCTCTGAAGGGCCCTTTTCAAACCCAAGTATCAATTTTTTTCTTGTAAGCCTTGTCATCACTATATTAAAAATTGACATTGACATTAGACAAACAGCTATAGTCCTAAATTAGAAAAAACACAGTGTTCTCGGAATTTAATTAACTGTGCTCCTTCAGATTGTTGTGAAACAGAGCACTTGCTAAACTCAGTACAGTTTTTGTTCAGTCTTCCCAGGAAATTACAATGGAAAATTCAGTAGCTTCCCTGACCATCCTAGAATATGCGGTAGTAATCCATCTGTCCTTACACAGCCATATAGTCTACTGAAATGTGAACATACAACACTTCTGAAAACAGGGATACTTCTCTTTTGGTGCTTAACTATGGTTTTAAATACTGACTTATAAAATGCAAGTATTCAACCTTATGCATATGCTGAGATTACAGCCATATTGGTCCTTCAGCTGTGTGAACTCTGGGATATGAACTCTCAGCCAGGTTTTTGGGACTGGAGTTGGAAATCATGCCAGATCTGAATTCTGGAGTTGTGTACATTGTCACTGTCCTGCTAACCCTGCAGCCTCTCTATACCAGTTTTGTGCGAATAAGGCATACTGAGAGCTTGCTTAATTGAAGGGAGCTTAAAAGTGTTGCTTTTAATTGCAAGATGATATACATTGATTCATTTTACTCATCCATTGTCTTTTTATTTAGTCTAGAGATAAGAAGATAGTGTTTGGTATCTGCAGAATTTTTGACACTTTTTTGAAATTCCAGACACATCTTTTTTTTGCATTAGTGATCCCTAGTACGTATTTATACACCACTGTAAAAAATATTAGCCTGGAAAGGGCTGAAAAATGCAATGTGACACTTCAAACCCACCACCATATGTAAGTTTGGTTAACTGACACTTCACTGACACTCACAGTGGTGCCAGTGCTAACAACTCCTGAATAAATAATTTTATCTGTTTAGCTAATGTCTTTGATTATTTGCAAAATTATAAAAGTTCTTTGCAATTCTATGAGTGAATTTGTTTGAATAACTAGATTTTTGGAGTTTCAAAGGATGCTGATTGTGTCCCCAGAATCAGATAGTAGTGATCTGGTAGGTCAACTTGGGGTGTATATGAGAGTAAAAAGGAACATGTTTTGAAACATAGACTGAGGTTTCAGTGATACAAAGATTCATTTTTCCTAATCCCTTACTCTTTTAGATCTTCCTAATAATTTTGTGGGAAGAATTTCTACTGCTGTCTCTGCATTAGCTCCTGCAGAAGAAGTCTTTGCTCTTTTATTGCTGGCACAGTGTTACTTTGATATTTCTCCTTCTAAAAATGATCTAGCTTAGTGCAAAACCAGAAAGCTGTCTGTTTCAAACATTATACTTTAGAAACAGTGAGAGAAGTATCACTTAATTGGCAAACTGTATTTCAGAATTTGGTGGATTTTATCATCAAAGTTAATAATTCATCTACTTGCTGATCTGTATCAAGCCTAAATGGCTACTGGAAAAAGATTGCTGGCAGGGGTTGCTGAAAATGAACTATGCAGATTTTAATAAAAACGGAGTTAAATACTGCTAGAAAAAGTTAAACATTCTTTCTAGAATCAAAGAACCATAGAAGACATTTTTTCTGCTGATAGTTACATGATACTTTAAAATTTGATTATAATTCTTTCGTGATGGATTTCTATTGCTATAAGTAAATTTCTTTTCTTTTTTTTTTATTCTTGCCTATTTTAAAAGGATTTGATGGAATAGATATGGGGTTATGGCTCTTTCTCAAGATAGAGCTGTGATCTAGAAAACATACACTGGAGATATTTTGGCTTTAGCAGAATGAATGAATAGGAGCGAGCTTATTTGTGTCTGTTAGATAAACTTAAATGTTGTGATGATAGTTAGTATTACCAGAAGAGTCTTCAAATCTGAAAGCATATTGAGAAAAAATGCATGAAAAAACAGTGCTGTTTTAGTAAGTGATTAGCTGCCACAAAGAATTACGTATCACAGTATCACAGTGTTGATAAGGTTGGAAAAGACCTTGAAGATCATCAAGTTCAACTTATAATCCAACTAAAACCTAACAGCTATAACATTTATATCACAACACTCAACACCTTATGCAGTAAATTAAACTTTTATTGTGTATTGTGTTACTTTCAGGTTCTGTACAAGCTTTGAAAATGCTTAATCAGCTTATTTTTTGCCTACATGTCAGCTGTGTTTGTGGATCCATACTTAAAACCAGAAAACACTTGTGCAAGTCTATGAAATACTCCAGTTCTCACGGTAATTGCATGTCTCACACACTTTAACCATCCGTGACAGTCTCCAAAACTAGCAATAATATTTAAGTCCACTTGCTTACATATACTTTGGTCCTGCACTATTAAAATTAATGCATTTTTAAATGATATCTATATATGTTTTAGCCTTTTTCAGTAGCTGCAGAATAGAAAGCTTGCCTTGTTGGAGGTTTTGCATTTATCATCTGAAAACCTATGAAGTCCATTTCTCTGACTGGATATAATGGTCCAGACATTTAGAGATCTTTTTACAGTATCAGAATTTTATTAAAAGCTTTATGCATCTTGTATTTTGAAAAATTGATTGTGATTCAAACACGTTTGACTTCTGTAATAATACATTTCCTCAGCTGTGGGACAGCAATGATTCTACTGAATCTATACTGGGAAAAAAGATAGTTAAAATATCTGCCACATTTATACCAGCTGATTGAAGAATGCCGAAAAAGTTACAACAAAATGCTGTATTAAATTTGCTAATGATTCTAAATTTGTATTGAAGAAATTATTTTTCAGCTTAAGCCAAACTACACAGTTAGGGTTTGTTTTCTTTCCTTTGCCAGAGAAGTATAGAAGCTGTAAATTATATATGGAAAATATTTTTGAAGAACAATATTATAAGGATAAGAGAACTGAGTGCAGCTGGTTTTGTATATTTTCCAAATCAGATTTCAAAATGGGAACCAGCTGCTCATCTGTTGCTCTTAGCTAAAACACCAGCTGATGCCAGGTTGTCACATGATGGTCATTTTTGAACTAACGTCAAGTTCAATTGCACATCCTCACCTAATCACAGCACCATCTTCAAACACTGCAGGCCCATATTGTAAAGACACTTAAGTGATTTGTTTGCAAGAAACTCAGAATCTGTGAGGAAATCGTGGTGTATAGCATCCACTGTTCATTTTCAGCGGGCTTTCTACCTGAATTAACCGGCCTCTTTCAGCTGTGCTGTCTGACTGCATTAGCAGACACCTCCAGCTGAGCATGCAGCCCCTGAGTGTTGATCTGTACACATAACAACTGGCACTGCTGTGCTTTTGTCCCAGATGCCTTCTCCTTTGAGCTCCATAGGCAGGGCTGCTTGGATGGAGTCGTTGGCACAGGAAGGGAAACAGCACTCCAGGCAGGAACAGGCTACATGGCTTTGCTCATGTTATTGGTGATTTGCAGAGAGTGTGGGATTATGTTTTTTTTTTTTTAAGTAAGAACTACCTTTTTGGCAGAGGTGCCAACAAACAAATTAAATTTAACTTCTACTGTTAATAGAAGTCAAACACAAGGCTGCAGTGAACAATGCATTCTTAAGGTCTTTGATTTAGATTTGGGGCCAAGTTTATTGGGTCTGGATGAAATTTTCATGTTTAGTAAGTATCACAGGGTTTGTATAGGGCTAAATATTAGTTTGTATTTTTCCAATAATATTAAACAAAAGCTTTAATAAATTGGGGGAAATTTAAATGTAGATTTANAATTCTAGCATGCTACTCACATGTCAGTTATGAGGGAAGACTGTGCTGTGAACTAATTTTGAAGTTTTGAGCAGTGCTCATGGTACCAAAATAGACCTGGCTTAGATTATTTGGATTATTATTTATTTAGATTATTATTAGATTATTCTGTGATTCTGTGATTCTGATTCTATTTTTATCATTTTGAAATGTTATGCATTTTATAGTAGTCATAAACTTAACTACCATCCATGATAGGGACATTTTTCATTTATAGCGCCTGATACTGGGATGCAGATTGTGCCCATGGATGAAGACTTGGTTTAAATATCACATTTACAGGAAATAGGTGTTTTTCATTTTTAACAAGATTAATATTTGTTTCTTCTTGTTTAGTTATAAGGTAATAAAGTCCAGTGTTCTGCTGCTCAGAAGTGTCACGTTGAAACTGTTAATGCAGGCATNAATCAATAACAAAATATGCTGCAGCATTATTTATTTGTTTTATTTAAAAAAATATATTATGGAAACACTCTAAATTTTGTACATAAAGAATAGCATCATTACAGCACATGAAAAAAAAAGGTTTGCTTAAAATAATTTTGAGTTTGTGCAGTTCTCCATAAAACCTTTTTTTGTAGACTTCCAAGAGATTTTTTTTTTATCATCATAGAAAAGCAATTGCTATACTTTATCCTAAAGTTCTATTCAACAATATTCGTGTTACAGTGACTTAAAAAAAAAAATCTTGTCTTTGATATGTATCAAAAAATGGTTTGAGTTGAAAGGGACCTTACAGAGTGTTCAGGCTGTTCAGNAAACAGGTGTTTTTCATTTTTAACAAGATTAATATTTGTTTCTTCTTGTTTAGTTATAAGGTAATAAAGTCCAGTGTTCTGCTGCTCAGAAGTGTCACGTTGAAACTGTTAATGCAGGCATGACTGTCACATCCTCAGAAGGAGGATCGATGGTCCTCTGCTGGGAAGTGTGGTACAGTTAAACCCCGTCCTTCGCGAGGAATGGGACAGGCCACCGCCCTCACGAAACGCTAAAATTGCAAAGAAGTGCAGGTCATTAATATGCATGCAGCCCATGCCCATCACCCCACCCCCCACCANAGCAATTTCTATACTTTATCCTAAAGTTGTATTCAACAATATTCCTGTTACAGTGACTTAAAAAAAATATCTTGTCTTTGATATGTATCAAAAAATGGTTTGAGTTGAAAGGGACCTTACAGAGTGTTCAGGCTGTTCAGGTTTTTTCCATTGTATGTATTTCTTCTCCTTGGTTACATGAGTGACTTTGGAGCTGTTGAATCTTTCTAAGAGAAATGGCAAATGCTAACTTTTGCTTCTTCACACATACAAAAGTTTTTTTTAAAGAAGGCATCAAACCCCCCTCCTGTGTCTGATTTTATAAGTCAAATGTTAATGTATAGCCCAAAGAAGCTGAGTCATCTGTTTATGTACAAGCAATAGTAAATATCTCTTTTGGATAAGAGTGGCTGGAATGAAAAGCAATTTCATTTTTATTGTAATTAATTAAAAAAGAAAATGCTTTTAATAATAGGCAGGTTTTTGTAGTATGATATTTCTAAAATAAAAGACTAACTTCTTGCAAAAGTAGCAAAAATCAAATTCTAGCATGCTACTCACATGTCAGTTATGAGGGAAGACTGTGCTGTGAACTAATTTTGAAGTTTTGAGCAGTGCTCATGGTACCAAAATAGACCTGGATTAGATTATTTGGATTATTATTTATTTAGATTATTATTAGATTATTCTGTGATTCTGTGATTCTGATTCTATTTTTATCATTTTGAAATGTTATGCATTTTATAGTAGTCATAAACTTAACTACCATCTATGATAGGGACATTTTTCATTTATAGCGCCTGATACTGGGATTCAGACTGTGCCTATGGATGGAGACTTGGTTTAAATATCACATTTACAGGAAATAGGTGTTTTTCATTTTTAACAAGATTAATATTTGTTTCTTCTTGTTTAGTTATAAGGTAATAAAGTCCAGTGTTCTGCTGCTCAGAAGTGTCACGTTGAAACTGTTAATGCAGGCATGACTGTCACATCCTCAGAAGGAGGATCGATGGTCCTCTGCTGGGAAGTGTGGTACAGTTAAACCCCGTCCTTCGCGAGGAATGGGACAGGCCACCGCCCTCACGAAACGCTAAAATTGCAAAGAAGTGCAGGTCATTAATATGCATGCAGGCCATGCCCATCGCCCCACCCCCCACCACCCTGTAGCCATGGAAACAGTAGCACACGTGGGGGGGGAGCTCTGGCACCGCCCCTCGGTGGAGCAGAGGCACTGAGCATGCCTGAGCCGCATAAATTCGCAAATGGTGGAATCAAAACTGCGATAAATTCACCTCGCAAATGCACGGGGTCATAATGCAGCGGGGATTCACTGTATCTTCCTTTTGTATTCTTTGCTTTTCCATGTACTGTGTGAGACGACCAGCTAGTTAAACTTTTTGTGCTATAAATTGGTAGCTGATGTTCCTGACTGTAAGGACCACTATGTAAGTGAACTACAACACCTCTAAATTAATGTGGCTTCTGTCACAGTGAAGCTGTGAAATAAAAGTAGTGAGGGCATCCAAAATAAGAAACCAAACCAACTAACCAACCAACAAACAAAAATTTCCAGATTTGTGGATTCAAACATTCCAAGTGCAGGTCCTGATGGCAGAATGACATATTTTTCCCCCTAATATGGTCTAGACCTTAGTTAGGTTTTAAATGTCATGACACAATTATTTGTGGTCTGCTTAATTTTTTTTCCTTTCTTGGTGGGACAGTGGTAGAAACTTTTAAAGACAATAATGATGTCTGGTCTGATGTGACTGGGACATTTTTTGCTTAGCACAACAGCACTCTACCTCACTGGTAAATGAGAAAATGAACCCTCATGCTGTGTGGAGCAAATCATCTACTGCAGCTGGTTAGCACAAAATATTGTACAATCTGGCAGTACCTGAGTTTTAAGTTAGTGTGGAAATCACACCTAAAGGCCCTGAAAAGCCTGCTTGTGTGTAATGATAGTCTGCAACTTTTCATTGACTCACTCGTTCCACTTTTTTTTCCTATTTGTATTTCTGGTTTTGCTTACCTGCTATAGCTGCCTTCTACTAGTGTTATCTCATCCTGTTGCCTTTTCTTCCTGATTAACTTTTGTAAATTCCGACCCGGCTTCCTTCTTTATTGCCCACTTCTCTCCAGAGAGGTTTGTTCAATCCTCATCCTACCTGTGTTCATAACCATTTTATTTCCCACCTATAATTACCTCTAATCCTTCTGTGTCGCAGCTGTTCCCTCTTTTATGTCCTCCTGTGTTGTTGGTTTGCAATTCTAAGTATGAGGTTTTCTAAATATATTGGTGTGGTTATTTAATTACTTCATTTCATGATTTCCTAACTTCTGCTGTCTCTGTCATGCGCTAGCTGGCAGTCGTCTGTCCCACAACCCTGGTTCCTTGGCTACTGTCAGAGCACAAAACAGTGTCCACCTTTCCAGTCCCTTATTAAGAGAAGCAACAACTACCATTTTGCAGTTTCATTGCTACTTCCTTGCTATCACTGTCCCCATTAAAAATAAGAAAGGAATGTCATAATGTAACTAAGTTGTGTTCATTCTTTCTCAAACTAATTTTCTTGTACATTCAGACTCAGGAAGGGTTTCCTTTTGTTGGAACTGTAACTCTGGAAGGCAGAGGTTCTGTTGTCTGTCACCATCCAGCATGGTGGGGCACTGAATCCTTTTGTCAGCTTCCAGAGTATAAGTATTTGAGTAGTTTTTATAACTGTTTTTGTAGATCACTGATGCATCTCAAGTTTTTCTTCTTAAGCTTTGCCCCAAATAGGATGTAAATTAAGTATTTAGTATCCTTGCTAAGTACAAAGGACTCAGCAAGACTCTATAGTCTTCTTTTAGAGTGATTCATACATTGTGTGTAAGAAAAAGGAGACAGTTGCTTTCCACAAACATCTGTTTATGATTTAAACACTGCAAAATATCCAAAAAAAGACTGTGTTGTGCATACAGACTTAGGACTTTCGCCACGTATCCTACTGTCTCAAGGACTGCTCCTACACTACTATTAATTTTGTTGGTATAATTCCAAATCTGTCATACCGAGTTTCAAAATATTTGTAGTCACGTACCCTACCACTAAACAAAAATAAGAAGTGAAAACCTGGAGGCCATTTCTGTAGCTGATATTTGAACGATATTTGAACATTAATGCTGACATAAAATTATGATCAAAAGCATATGGTCATTTTCAGTGAGTTTTGCTGTAAATAGATGTGAACGTATTTGAGGAAGTCAGGTTTGCTGCACATGCCTGGTTTTCTCTTTTTGTATGTGTAGCTGCTCCTGACCAGTGATAGGTCCCACCTGTTTTCCACGTAACAACCATCTGGGGATGCAGCTCCCTTTTTCACAGTTTGCTGAATCTCTTCCAGTTAGATCTGCTCTGGTCAAATAATAACATGCAAAGCTAATGTGCTTAAAGGGATCCAGCTAAACATTACACTTTGCACAGCCTTATTTCTGCAGCAACAAGCTTCTTTCTATTTTCTAACTGTCTCTTGGACCAAAGAGAAACAAATTATGTCAGTGTTTAAGAGGCTTTTGGGCAATGGCCTTAATAATATGCTTTGATTTCTGGGCAGCCCTGAGGTGGTCAGTTAGACTAGAGGATTGCTGTAGGTCCCTTTCAACTGGAACTGTTCTATTCCCTGTGAGGTTTGGTATTGAAGGAAGTATGTATTTTTCACTTTGCATGGTACAATATGGTGAGGAGGCCTCAATGTTTATGGAAATATGGATTCTATGGTTTGATGGTGGTGTTGCAGTTTGGAAAATAGTTATTTTTTTCAGACATCAGGTATGTTCCAAATAGTCCTGGTGAGGGTATAGCCTGTACTTCCAGGACAACAAGTTGTCTATCTCTTGTCTTGAAGATACGGCTCTCCTTTACAGCAACATTAGTTGGATCTGTGTTCAAATTCTTCCAAATAAACACTGCAAGAAGTTGAGGAAAAATGTGAGACTCCAGGACCTAAAAACCACTTTGGTCTGTTAAGAAGGTCTCTAAAGTATGTTGAAACTACAAAAAGGACAATGGAGATTTTTTTGGACTAAATATGGAAGCTGAGAGCTAATGAGGGGATTTTGTAGGACGGAGTGAAAGCCACAATGTCATGACTCAGACTGAATAAGCAGAATTTGCTTTGCTGTATTTAAATGTTGTAACTATTTTCAGAGCACTGTTGATGCTGGAGGTTCATGGAGGAAACCCTAGAGAAAGTCTCTTCTCACTCATCTGAGTTGTTATCCCAGAAATTATAAAATATTTATGAATTTGTAAAATCTTAATATGCTTTTCTTTATTTATTTATTTTTTAATGGCTCAAACAAAAGGAAGGGAACTGAAAGCATTTTGGACACATCTATACTTCAAATATTTAGAGATGGATGGGGACTTGAGCTGAATTTTGTGAATTTCGTGAAGATTTAAAGCACTAAATATCTACATTGAATGCCAGGAAATGTGGACATTTTAGAAGATACATATGTGTGTGTATATATGTATAAATTTATAAAATAATTCCAGAAGTATAAAATTGGCTGTAGTCCTAGTTTTTCAGTTAAAAATAATAGCACTGGAGATATTGAGTGGAATCTCATGGCTTTAAAACTGTTTTACCAGATCATTGCTAGATGCTTTTCTTACTTAGTAGACTTTAAACATTTCCAAAAGCTCATTATTCCCATCTCTGGGGAAGAGACTTTGCAGGCAACTACAGTTATTGTACATCTTTCTTGGCCTTCTGGAGGGAAGTGGAGGAGGGAAGCAATGTAATGAATATGTTTTTCCTGACCAAAAATTCAGTCCCGTGTCAATGTCTTATGAGTATTTGGATGAAAAACCAACTAAATTCAACAACAACAACAACAAAATCCCCTGATTATGGTAGCTAATACCTAGATCTAGATGATTTGGTTTCCTGAATCATATAAGGGAGAGACTTTTTTCTGCTGTCTTTGTGAGAAGTTTACAGAACTAATCTCAGTTCACCATCTGATACTAAATTTCAACTGAGTTCAGTTTATTATTGCCAGTCAGACCCGTAAGACAAATGAAAACAAAAAGAAATTTGCTAAATGTCTACTTAAGAAATTTTCCTGAATTCTAGGGGAGTTTCCTCCAGAATCCTTAGATGGCAACTTTCTCAAAACTTGTGAAAAATACATTTTACAGTTCATCATTTTCATTAGCATAAATCACAGAAATTGTAATTTTGCAGATCAGAAAAATAAATTATGAAAATAAAAGGTGCTTTAATAGTAGGATAGATAAACAGTCCGATATTCCTGACCATTTGCTACTATAGCAGCTTCCATTTTAATCTTTTAATGGCATATTGCAATGGAATATACAATTAAATAAGTAAACAGTTTCAAATTGTAACACTTACTTCCTATTGTGCTGTTCTTATTTTTTAGCCAGCTCGTATTTCATATTTTCTTGAAGAGGAAGCAATGTTTTTTTCATTATCTTTTGCATTGCTTGAGCACATGATTTAATATGATACAAGACTCAGAAACGGTTTTGTTTTTTTGGTTTATTGGCAGTGAGGAGGGACATTTGCTCTTTGCTTTCTATTTTTCTTTTTAAATTTTAATATACATATGCTCCTGCCAGTATGAACAAATCTTATGATGTAATCAGTCTGATCTTATTTATATTTTCAGCTACTAAAGCCTACCAGAAAATGTAAACATTAACCAAGCCAAGATTTAACTCTGTCTTTATCCTGCAAAGGTGGAATTTAAAGACTGAGGATCAACAAGAAATAGAGATGCCAAGCTCTAAGCTGTATTTGTAAGAAAAAATAAATTTATCAGAAAGCAAATTTTCATTAAGGGAGTCCAGATGGAATTCTTTGATAGTCTATGACAGCTTACATAAGAGGAAAAGCATTTGATAGCATGATTCTGATTATAATCAGTATTTTATGGATTGTAAGCATCCACTGAAATAAACCAGGAAGTGAGGACTTGGGAAGTTACCCTTCCACCGTACTCAGCACCGGTTAGGCTGCTTGCCGCCGGCCTCGCGGCTTGGCGCTCAGCAGTCAGTGCCCGGTGCCCACCGCCCGCCTCGGCATAACACAGCCAGACAACCGAGGCAAGCCCTGCTCTCAGGGCCNTGGGGGGGTCACTGTATTATCACTATTATAGAGTAAGCATAATTAACCTTTTACCCTTTTTTAGATTATGTAATCTATTACCATGTATATATTTTCAGACATTTTTCAGAAAACTCGGTCATAGGAAGTATACAGACAATTCAAAAGCTTTGCTTTATGCTCTGTAATAATAATTGTTGCCATGCTAAGTAAGGTCAAGCTGAGCTTGTTTATTCTGAAGCAGGTATTACCAAAAGAAAAAACACACTTTTTGATTTTCTTTGTTATGGCTATCATTACATAGTGTGGACATTGCACGGAAGTAAAATACTTCGCCATAATTTTCCCACATGCACATATTTTTTCTGCAAAACCTATTAAATACCCTTTCAGAGTTAAGTTTCTGGCTGGCACGAGGTGACACAATGATTCATCTATGCAAGCAAAGTTCTTTGATTTCTTCTGTAATTTAAGATGCTATTTTTTGGGATGCCGGGTGGCCTTAGGAATCTGGAGAATCCAACTCTACTCTTTTTCAGGGTTACTTATTCTCAAAACGATAAAGTTGTATTAACTGGCATTCTTAAACTGTTCCAATGAGAGCACTCTCAGTAGGTGCTACACTGTTTGGCATATAACACGCTTAAATAATGAGCAGTCATTAAAAAGTGGATGGATCTCTGATCAATAAATAGTGAACTGGGGACTTAAACTTACTGAAGTAACCGTATATGTTTTTAGGCAAGAAATCCTGAGCATACCAGTTAAAACAATTAAATTTTCTAAAGCCTTTGGAATACATATGTATTCATATCTTTGAATGACTTGTCATAGAATTTACCAGTACTTACAAATAACGGAAAGTTTTTGTGTCAAACACCAAAATAAGAAAATCTGGAATTAGTATAAATCTTTTTTCTTCTCGATTCCCTTCAGTCCCTCCAAAATGGTGTGGCCTGTGTCTAGTTTCAATGCATCTTCAATTATGACTGTATCCAGTAAGAATTCAAGCTCATATCTGACAAATCAATTTACCAAGTCCATTAAAAAGCATACAGAGATTTTTTTTTTATTTATTAATATTGATAAATCAAAGGTATAAGTGAGTGATATGCAAAAGGCAAATAATATAGATAGAAATAGAATTTAGAAACAACGTAGAGAATATTCTATTTAACTATTTGGAAAATCCTACTTTTGCAATACATGAGAGATGGTGTCTCAGCCACCTAACTTGAAGTGCACATGTATTCTATATGCCACAGCCATATGCAAGGATTCTAGTTTAGATGTATTGTTCTTTATAAACAGCCTGAAATAAAATTAGAGAAAAATTGCATCTGATAAGTGTGGCTTCTGTAATCTAAAATCATATGTTAAACATCAGTTTCTTACTTCACTTTGCCAGGCACTGGGAAACCCTTTAGCACATCTGAGGTTCTCTGAGGAAGGAGTAGATAGTATTTGGCTTAGCAGAGGATTATAAACAGTTACGAAGAGTGTGCAGCCACTTCCTTTTCTCACTTAGTCCCTGATTATAAGAGCTATAATTTTATGCAGTGCTCTTTTGAGATCACTGATATAATCCCCAGGACTGTGCATATTTGAGGAGACTGTGGGGAGGAGCCATTAAGAACTTCTAACCACCTGTTTAAAATGTTAAAATAGAATTAGAACACTTCTGGGACCTTAATTTAGTCTCCAATTGACCTTTTTTCCAGTCATTGTTAATAAATGTTTGAGTATAAGTTTACCAGTAAGACAGTTTGGACTGAAATATTTGAAATGACTTCAAAGACAATTTTTAAGAAATCTAAATTCATGATGATAAAGTGTAATTGTAGCCAGTAGCACAGGCTCTAATAATATGTCTCGTGTAGTTCAGCCGAAAGTATTGCCAGTTTTTCAATGTAAAATACAATGTTCATACTTGCCCTTTCTCTTGAGATTTCAGAAAGCTTCTGTTTCTGCAATGAAAGCAGAGTGGCTCTTACTCCTTTATGATGATTTCTGGAAAAAACATTAATCTTATAAATATACCATTTTATTGAGCTTGAGTATTCCACTTCAATGGCAAAATTTATAAACATTCCTCCAATTTTTCCCAAGTAAAAATCCAATTAAGAGTGATTTTTTTAAAGTAAATACACAAAGTCTTGACTTCGTTTAAATATTAATAGCAACTTTTTGAATATTGAAGAGCCAAGAAAAGAGATTTTGTTCATCTTTGAACCTTTACTCATTGTATGGAGCTTTGAACATTGTGACTTACATAAACCATATTAGTAAAGTTGTAGGAAAATGAGTTTAGTTTGTAGTCATAAAATGTGATTTTTCCCTTAAATTCTGGTTAATATTTTCAAAACAGTAATTACTTGAGTATTTTGGAAAAATATTCTCTCAGTTTTGTTTTCTTTCTTACCTTTGAACAGGCAATACCAAATTTCTTCAGTACAAGGTTTCATTTACAAATTTGTGATATATGTAGTTCTGACCTGATTTTTTGTGGTAATTGATAAGAATGTTTTGTGATTTTTTTTCCTTTTATCAACTTCCTTCCTGGTCCAAAATAACCCGAGTCATTCATGACATGAAATCAGAGAACAACCAAGCAGTTGCAGCCTGGTTTCGNTTTTTTTTCCTTTTATCAACTTCCTTCCAGGTCCAGAATAACCCAAGTCATTCATCACGTTGCAGCCTGGTTTCATAATATCAGTGTGACTGGTCCGAAAGTCATGTATGCTAAAGGAGATGCAAAATCTGTTATAACTGAGAATGAAATGCTCCAGTTTTAGGCCAATGTCGCAAGTCTAGGAGAAATGTTCTTAAAGGCAATTATGTAAATCCTGTGCAGCCCATTTGAAATATATTGATTTCTGCTTTCTTCTAAAAGATAATGATTTACTTTAGCTTGCTGGTGCCAACTGCAGCAGATTAAATTTGTATTTCTTCATTTGTGTTGCAGTTTAACTTGCAGAGCTGACTGGAAAACTTTTTATTAATACACAGAATCACAGAATCACAGAATCACAGAATATTATGAGTTGGAAGGGACCCACAAGGATCATCTAGTCCAACTCACCACCTAACACCCGTACAGAGACCGAGAGCACATCCCA
>WEKX01016677.1:262269-272573 GCA_013390025.1 Pitta sordida | reverse complement strand
TGTGTTTCTTTGAATTAGTCTTCATTTCCTTCCATGAGTCTGTAACATCCTGCAGCCTTTCTCTGTTTGCCAAGTCACTAGGATTAGCTGTGTGGGACTACACAAATAGAAATTAGGTATTTGTATACATATATATAGTCCATTATTGCAAAAGTTTGTTCAGATACAAACCCATCAGCCATAGTGGTGTAAATCTGGCATTCAGACACCCTGATGGAAAAATTTTACTCGATGTCTGAAAGTGCCAGTGCAAAAAATGTTCAGTATCTTCCACTGTTGTAAATGGGATAGACCTTGCAAACTGTGGAGAAGTATTCTTTAAAGGTTTCAGGTTTTAGGGTTTATCTTTATTTTAAAACACATAACTTAACTGCCTCTTCTATATATCCAGTCCACTATAGCTAGTGAGAGGAAAGGTTGGAAATGTGTATGAACCGTAGCACCTGAGCTGTGAATGTGAAAAAGTACTGTGCAACATTATATTTTTTCTAGCCTGCAGAGAGCCAAAGATCTCTGACCTGGTGAGACAGAAAGTGCTTCCAATGCAGGTTCAGTCAAGGTGAGAATGAAATATCTCAACTACAGTTTAAAGAAAAAATGTGATTTCTTTTTCCCTCCTCTCCTTTTGACTCCATGTGTTTAGCCTGCTTGGGCAGCAATTCCTACAAATCCACTGATAACCAAGCAATGAGAGCTGCTGGGAGGGGAGTTCTGATTAACTACAGGTTGCAAGCTGCTGGAGGCAGCCAGGAAGAAATGCAGATAGAGGTGTGCAAACTACAGCGTGATGCTGGAACTCTGGTTGCAGGCTTGTGACAGACTATGAGAACAGTCTGAGAACAGTTCCTTGGAGTTAATGATGTATGTTAAAATATGAACCTGTGCCATCTTAGTGAAAAAATGCACAGGAAGAGCACAAGGAGAGAAGGGAGAAATGTAATGTAATCTGCAATGTGATCTGCTCCCTGTAAGTTTCACCATCCAAAGCAATATAGCACAATTTATATAAGGTTGAGTGGAGCATGAGGAAGGGGGGAGGAAGTAGGGTAGGAAGGGAGGAAGAATGAAAGATCCAGCCCTGCCTGATCTTACCCTTCTGATGATTGCCTGAAATAAACCCAATCTGAATTAGTTATGCTGCAATGTTCAGGTTCATTTTTATCCAAGAAGTAATTTCTCATTTCAGGGGTATTTTTGCAGTACATGACTCATTGAGTTTTATATGCAGTGCAAGACCTATCCTCATCTTTGGTCTTAAGAACAGTCATATCAGGTCAGAGTAAAGGTCCAGCTCAAGCTGTATCCTGTCTCTGGCAGATGCCAGACAAGATTTTAGGAACAAGGCAAGCACATACTTCCCAAACACTCTACCACTCTCCAGGTCTGTGATGTATTGTAGAGATCCATTGTAGAGATGGCCCTGAGATGCCAACATGATGCTTTATTAGCCTTTGGGGTTTTTTTCTTGAGTAAATTTCTCAATTCATTTTTGAATACAGATCTTTTTATGTTAAATGTTTCAGTTATGTATTAACACCAGCTATATGAGAGCACATACAAGCCCCTACATCCATAAGATGGAATGAGGTGATGGCATCTCATGTATGTGGACTATTTTTAATCCCTCGATATAGAATCTCCATTCTTAAGTCAATAGGAGGCAAAGTCTGGATTGTGCAATATTGCAAGTCACCTGTGTGTTTGGAATGGGATTCTGGCAGTTGAGGCATGACCACAGCAGCTCTCATCCTTCTTCCAAAACACAAGAAACTTACCATTGCTCTTGTTCTTAAAAACCTCACTTTTCTGTTAATGTATCACCTCACAGACTGGATATAACAGAGGTGTCTGTTTCTCTCTGTGATAAAAAATGTAATTGTCATGTGGAAAAATTTAAAAACGTCTTTTCTAGATGCAGGCAGTACCCGAAATCTCAAGGGAAACTAATTTCCTCCTGAATTTTTCCAGCTGTAAACGGATTTTTTGTAGATATGAGCTTTTAAGCATTAGAGCAAGGGAGACATTCTAAGTGATATAAATTTAAGTATGATTGTAGTCAAGCTTATGGCCCATATCTAAGATGGAGTATATATTTGCTTTTTAATTATATGCTATGTTTCAACTCATCAGTACAATTTTGAAATGGAAGCTCAGCATTTATGAAATTATTAAATGTCTGTGGTTAGGCAATTATGTTTGTTAATTGCTAAATCAGGCAACTTTAGTAATATGATTTAATCTGAATCAATTCCTAATACTGCCTATTAAAATATTCCCTAGAGAAAACATATGCCTAACTCCACTCTAGTGAGAATTAATTATGGCAATGCCAACTTCAGGTGTAATTTCTTTATTTAAAAACTGTTATCTCAGTCCTTTTGTGAATGGCAAAACCAGTTCCACATTCAGAGGCAGCTGATTGCAATTTAGAAACTATAAAATGAAAAAAAAGCGACACAAATAGCAAATGTATGAACATACATGTATTTACATATGAGTACATATACATGTAAATAAAACAGCTGCAATGTAAATGGGAATACAGCAATCCCTCATTACTTCACGGCTCACCATTTGTGACTTCAGAAAAACAGCCTGTGGCTTTACTGTATTTACCCTATTTACCGCTACTTCACGGATTTTGCTTATCGCAGCATCTTTCTGGAACCAACCGCCCGTGATATTTGGGGGATTACTGTATTGCTAAACTATGCTAGAGTGGGTTTTTTTGTCTTATTCTTTCACAAGCAAATTTCGTATGATTTTAAGTGATACTTAACTGGTGATAAAGTCATGGAAATTATTGCTTTTATAATATTATAATTATTGTGTTCTTTATGCCTTGAAACAGAGAAACACCTTTGCATCAACTCTACTCTTCTGCATTCAGCAAGCAAAAGCTTCAGATCTATCCAACCAAGAAACCAGCACTGCCATTTGGAGAACTGCCCCCAGGATACCAGCATCTGCACACCCAGCTCCAGTATGAGTGCGTTTCTCCTTTCTACCGCCGCCTGGGTAGCAGCAGGAGGACTTGTCTGAAGACAGGAAAATGGAGTGGGAGAGCTCCTGTGTGTATTCCAAGTGAGTCTCCAAGGGGAAAAAAATTCACATATCTCTTGGATGAATGAAGGAACAGAATGTATATTCATCTTAGATATTTAGGGAGCCCCAGCAGTGTAGGCTGCCTATGCTTCCAGCTAGGAGAAAGGAGCAATAATACTTGAAGGATATATATGTCTTTTTATCCAGAGCTAGTGAACAAGATAAAAGTGCTAAATCCATATTCCTTCTTTACCCAGGAATTCACAGAATCACAGAATCACAGAATCAGTAAGGTTGGAAAAGACCTTAGAGATCATCGAGTCCAACCTATCACCTATTACCTAACCTAGCCAAACCTGTTACCTAACCTGTTGCCATCCTGCTACCAACACACCATCCTACCTATAACACACTACCCTAATATCTAGGTCATGCCACCAAGTACATAATCCAACCTTTTCTTAAAGACCTCTAGGGACGGTGACTCCACCACCTCTTTGGGCAGCCCATTCCACTGAGCGATCACCCTCTCTGTGAAAAAGTTCCTTCTAATGTCAAGTCTAAATCTCCCCTGACGCAGTTTAAGACTGTGTCCTCTTGTTCTATCACTTGTAGCCAGAGTGAAGAGACCGACACCCAGCTGGCTACACCTCCCTTTCAGGTAGTTGTAGAGAGCGATAAGGTCTCCCCTCAGCCTCCTCTTCGCCAGACTGAACAACCCCAGCTCTCTCAATCGCTCCTCATAGGGCTTGTGTTCCAGCCCCTTCACCATCTTTGTTGCCCTTCTCTGGACACGCTCAAGGATCTCAACATCCCTCTTAAACTGAGGAGCCCAGAACTGGACACAGTACTCAAGGTGTGGCCTAACCAGTGCCGAGTACATGGGGAGAATAACTTCCCTAGTCCTACTGACAACACTATTCCTGATGCAGGCCAGGATACCGTTAGCTTTTCTGGCCACCTGGGCACACTGCTGCCTCATGTTAAATTTTCTGTCAACTAGCACTCCCAGGTCCCTTTCCACCTGATCATCCTGCAGCCACTCCAACCCCTGCCTATAGTTCTGCATGGGGTTATTGTAACCGAAGTGTAGGACCCGACACTTAGACTGGTTGAACCCCATGCCATTGGATTCAGCCCATCTATTCCAATAATAATGGAAAATCTGTGGTTTTTTACAGCTATATAAAATACTCATAATGTTGCAAGTCAGATACAGAGGTTAATTGACAACTGTCTCTCATGCTAATCATTGCAATTTAGTTTATTTTGGCACATCCTAAGAAGGAAACAAGAGTAACATTCAAATTCTTTAGCGGGGTAAAGCAGTTACCTAATTTTTGCTTCATGCTTCCTCAGTCTGTGGAAAGGCAGAAAATATCACCCTTCAGAAGGCAATGACCTCTACCAGGTGGCCATGGCAAGCAGCAATCTATCGTACGGCCAATGGGGTGAAGGAGAACAGTCTTCGGAAAGGAGCCTGGATCCTCATCTGCAGTGGGGCCCTGGTGAATGAGCGCACTGTGGTGGTGGCAGCTCACTGTGTCACTGACCTGGGCAAGACCATCGTGCTCAAGACAGCAGAGCTCAAGGTGGTTTTGGGGAAATTTTACAGAGACGACGACAGAGATGAGAAGACCATCCAGAATCTGCGGGTGAGTAAGTCTGATGTGAGTGGAAAATGATGAGCACAGATAGATACTGATCACACCTGTCTTGTATGGAGAGAAAAAAGGTTATCCTTTGAGCAATAGGCTCTTTTACATGCTGGTCTTTGAACTGCACATCTAAAGAGTCAACTGACAAAACTGCCATGGCTTTAGCAGGACACATGCTGCAGTTCACTAAATTCCTTGACACCATCTAACTCATACATTCACCCACTAACACAGAACATTAAGAAAATAGCTCAGGTTCTGTGGACCATAATGTCTTCAGTGATATTCCCACAAAAAAGAAAGAGAAAAGATGCCAGATACTGTCAAAATTGATTAGCATAATCTATGAGGGAAACACTTGTGCTCTAGATTCTGTTTTGATGCCATGAGCACATTTTACTTCTCAGCCCCAAGGCTGTACAACTCAAAAGAAGTTTATATCTCACTCCAGCTCCAAAAATAGGACCTTGGACTCACTAGGGAGGTTTGCTTTTTTTTTGTGTAGAAGTAGAAAGGCTGAAATCAAAATCAGGAGAAATACAGCAATTTTGGGTATGTGTGTCTCTTTCTTGGAGGGGGGAGAAGGTGTCTGTACGTGAGTTAATCAATGAATTTTATCCAAGGAATCATAATTAATTTGATTCTTTCTCCCTTGCCCTGCTTTTTAGTTCTAGGATTTTTCTCTAATCCCAGCCTTTTTATACTTTTCCTGTAAGAGAACAGATAATTGTTTTTTACAGTATCTCCTTATAGGAACCCTGTCTGTTCTTGTAGCATTTAATTTAGGAAATGAGCAGTAAAAGTTTGGCCCTAACATTATGTAAAGTATTGCTAGTATCCTTTTTTGGTGGGAAGATAGTTGAATTTCAGCAAAAAGGTAAAAATTCAAATCCCTTCCCCCATCCAGAATCTACAGGCTGAAGGTGACATAGGAGGTAAAACCTTTCAGTGAACAGTGGAAAAACTTGAACTGTATATTATTTCTCCATTTGGCTGAATATAACTTTGACTGCTTTTGATTAGGATGTAACTGTCCTGAAATCCAAGAAAAAAAAGAAGTTGGAAGATGCCCAATCTCTGCATGTTTCTCATTTGAGTGAACACCATGGTGAAAGAGCAACATAGGTGGGGGTAGAGGAGAAGTGAGAGGAGAGGGGAAGTTTGCAAAATAAACTAATGTGTTTTTAGTAGTATGGAAAGAGGGCTGCTGACTTGCCATTGCTGTTAACTTTACAATTCTTCCTACTGTTTCCTCCCCAGATTTCTGCCATCATAGTGCATCCCAATTACGACCCTATATTACTCGATTCTGATATAGCTATCATAAAACTCTTGGACAAAGCCAGAATCAGCAGTCGTGTTCAACCCATTTGCTTGTCATCGTCTCATGACTTGACTACATCCATAGAGGATTTAAAGATAATGGTTACTGGCTGGAAGGTATTGGCTGACATTAAAGATCCGGGATACAAGAATGACACAATCCGCATGGGAACTGTTCAGATGGTGGATTCACTGTTGTGTGAGCAACAGTATGAGGATAATGGGATACAAGTCAGCATCACTGACAGTATGTTCTGTGCCAAACAAGACCACACAGCCTTTTCTAATATCTGCCCTGCTGAGACTGGCGGGATTGCAGCCATAACTTTGCCAGGAAAAGCATCTCCTGAGCCAAGGTGGCACCTGATGGGATTAGTGAGCTGGGGTTATGATAAAACTTGCAGTCTAGAACTCTACAGTGGCTACACCAAAGCCCTTCCCTTCAAAGACTGGATTGAGAAGAACATGAAATAAAAACCTGTTTCTGGAAATGACATTTTATAATATAATGTATCTCTCTCAGTCTCTGCTGCTTCAGGCTTCTCATCCAAGTGATGAGATACATTTGGGATAAGGTTAAGGTAGACACCCTGGTAATTTGTTCTACGAACAGGTACTTCATCAGGCTACTTTTACTTAACCCATGACAGAGGGTCTTAGTGCATGAGAAATTTTGCTATATTTTGTCTGTCTCCCCTGGTGGGAGGACGATGCTCCTGAGTTTGACATACAGAAACAGGACAGTAACTCTGTCTGAAATTAATCTGTATTGTGAAGATCCCTAAAGAAATTGATGGTGACCCTCTCCCAAAGATCTGTGTGACTGAGTGGATTAAGAGTCTAGAAAAAGTAGCCTGCATTCATTACAACGGATGAGCTTATGTGCTGTCTGTATTGCCATAGTACTATGTAATCTTTCCCCCCCCCAAGTACTTTAAACATTTAAATAAACTATGGTTTGGTTTTTTTAACCTACATACATAATGTCTGACATTATTTAGATTCATGGTGCCACATTCCAGGGATTCTCTACTGCTCTTGTCTGTTTGCACATGACTCTCACTTAGGACACTTCAGGGATACTAAAAGGCAGAATCAGCAAAAAATTCAATTACTATATAAATAACTATTTTTTTCTTAATACATCCAGTGCTGTTATTGTACATGAACAACTGTAAGGAAATGTACAGGGGAGTTCACTTCCACCTTATATTCTAAGTAGACAAAATCAGAAAACATATTCTAAATACCTTTTTTCCAAGTGGATTTCAAAGAACTATGAAAGCCTCATGAAACTTCTGGTTTCCATCTGCTCCCACACTATTATGGCAAAACTACTCCTCTGTAGCTCTTCGGAGTAAAGAATAATGTCCAGGTCTCACACTTAGCAGATGCTTTCTTAAACTGAGGCTGAACTGTTTGACATCAAAGGGTAAGATTCTTCCATTGGGCATGTTGTCCAGGGAAGACACTTAGGTGTCTTTAGTCACTGCTCTTTCACCAAATCATTCTCCATTCTCTATTCACTTGTGGCTAAAGACAAGGGAGTAACCCTATAAAAGTTGGAGATGAGAGACAGGAATGACTGTCTCACATCAGTAATGATTCTTTGATAAGTCATATATGAGATCCTGGAATTTGTAGGACCTTCAAATTATTACAGTGCCCAAACCAGCTCACCAGTTGGATGTGAAGGCTGGGAATCTGATGGAAGGGTTTAGGACTTGTATCAAGAAGAATTCAGACCCTGAAGTCATATTCTGCTTAGCCTACTGAATGGCTATGGCAACCATAAGCTAGAAAGTTTGATTTCAGCTCTGATTCTCTGATTCTGTAAAATCTTGTTTCTTAGCATTCAGTAGTTTCTACCCATTTTTAAATCTGAAAATTGCTCCTAAAGGAACAATTAGTATTGGACATCATTCCATGCAACTTATTTTTTACTTTCCTGGGCAAAAATACTTAATGTGTCATGCTTTTGCAGTTTTCTTGTTTTCACTGACAACAGGACCAGGTGGTATTGTTTGAATCACGTGATTTAAAAGCTACAACCAAAGTGTGTTACTTCTCTTTGCCTTGTTTGTTTTTCTCCTCCTGCCAGGAGATTATGTTTGGACAACAAACTGCATGGTAACAATAGCAGCAAAAATTCTGAATTAAATGTGAAAAATATGATGTGTGTCATTCCTGTGCTGGGAGGAACATGTGTCAGTGAATGTGTGGTACTCCCCCACAGATAGAATGGGTTAGAGGAAATTAGGTGTCAGTTTTGGAGAAGGACAAATTTGCAGAAAGTCAACATGTGTTTCTTCCTAACACTACTGACAAAGAATGAAATGAGAAAGCTCTTCCATGATTATATTAAATGAGTCTCTATGCTCTTACTAATTATTTAATTCTCTAATTTTAAACAGAAATTATAAAGATCCATGAGCTCTTTTTTTTTCAGTTATGACACAATGACGGCATTGCTCTCCATAGCATTGTCATTCTTCACCGCTACAGCTGAGAGAGAAGAGGCCCTTAATGTCTGTTTTAATTACAGCTTTAGCCCTCACTCTTCTCCTTTTACTAAAGATCAGCAATGTCTAGTATTTACCAATCCTCTAACTCCTTGGTGTTGACTCCCATCCACATTTGGCTTCAAATCACTCACATATCTGGCAATGAGGAGCTGAAAATTTCTGGGCTTGGACAGCAACAATATATGTAGTTGTTCACTGGCTGTATATCACACAAAAGAACATTCTCGGAGAGAAACTTGTACAGATTAATGGAATTAAAATCTCAGGAGATTGCTACAGCTGTACACACACAGCACAATTCAACCTCCCTTCTTTTTACAGTCATGAAGCTCTTCAAAGCAAACAGAAGCAAGAAAATGAGCAGATATTTCTCAGCCCCAGGATCAAATTTTAGCATAGTCCTTTACTAGGTAGAGGACATCGTTGCAGCATTTGCTTCTATTTCTGGACCTCAATGACGTTTGAATCCTAGATTCAAATCTGGCTGTCTCTAAATGCAGATATAATGTTTTATATTTCTATTGTTATGTGACATATGTATTCATACGTACAAGTGAGCAGTCATATCAACATATCCAAGCACCCTTCCCGTGTTTTGTATTCTCAGGAATTAAGAGTCAGCTTGTCCATCCTTTTTGTCAGGCTTACCCACAGTAGTTTCATGTTTACAGCCTAAGCAGAACTATGCAGGGGTTAGCATCTAATGCCAATAAATGAGGAAAAGCAGGGATGAATGTTTGGAAAAAAAGCAACCTGTGAGCTGGAATCACTAATCCCACTGATTTCTAGACTCTATTTTTAAGATGTAAAACTATTTCAAACATCTCTTTCTAAACAGGTGAGGATCTGTGCCATCTGTTGGAGAAAGGGTGTGAAATAGCACACAGATAGCAACTCATTTTCTCTCCAAGGAAAGAGAGCTGTGCATTCTGCGAAGGCCATAAAGATATTGCTATGGAAAGAGGAGAGCAAAACACTCTCTGCATTATTCACTTGAGTGGATTTATACTTCTTCCTTTGTATGTTTTTTGGACTGCATTAAATTATTTCCAAAAGCCAGGGTGCTTAGCTGAAAAATAGCACTGGAAGGAAATGGAATACTGAAGTGCAAGCTTTTTCCAGGCACCTTCTTGTAGAACTGCCCTTGCAAATTGTTTCCATTGAAAACCTACATGCATTGTAAGATTACAAGAAAAAAAAATGTGTATTTGATTAGGGTTTGGAATTGCGTGATAGGCTGCGTCCTGCCATTTTTAAGGGCAAGTAGTGGAATTGGCTTGGTTGCAGGACAGGCATCCTGGGGGAGTGGGAGTGGTGAGCGGGGTCAGGCCGGTTGTGCTCAGCTGTGCAATCCCTCCAGCCTCCCGGCTCCTTGTCGTGTCATGGCTGCTGGGTTTCTGTGCCACCTCCTTGGTGCAGAGGGAACAAGCTGTGGCAGAAATGTTTGTTCCCCGTGAAACGGGACATTAGGTTGGTCAGACTTGGATGGAAAGATAACATTGAGGTTGGCAAGCAGAGCCTCAGCTGGTGAAAACCGGGGAGAAGGTGTGTGGCACTGTCCTGGCGCGACATGAGCGTCCTGTGACCCGGCACAAGCATGCGGGAACTGAACAGGACAACAAAAATTTCCTACCCTACGCTGCAAAATCCGCCTGGGCGACCTGTGGGCGGGGCGGGGCTGCGGGGCGAGGTTGCAGCGGGCGGTGCAGGTAAGGCGGGGCGAGGGCGGGAGGAGAGGCGGCGGCCGCTCCCC
>WEKX01016677.1:210469-261644 GCA_013390025.1 Pitta sordida | reverse complement strand
AAGAATTTCAAATATGAGATACTGAAAAGGTTTTGGTTTTCCTCCTATCGCTTCTTTATTTAACCCCTGGAGGGCAGATCAAGCTTAACCACCTGCCTGAAGGAAGAGTCCAAGTGAATGGTTAACTCAAGAGAGAGGGGGAAGCCGCTTCCTAAATATAATAGTAGTAGTAATAATAATAATTATTATTAATAGTATTTCAAAAAGGCTCGACGACCTGTCCCCTCAGCCACCCGTTAAAAAGGCAACAAACAAATCCAACTTCTTGAGGAGTTGTGCAATTTTGCAGCACTGTGCCAAATGCGTTACAGTGCTAGCAAGAGAAATGCTGGGAAGGGCAAAGGGTTCCACAAGAGGCTTTAACGGAAAGCAAACACAGTTCAGCTCTGGTAGTGTCCCTTGGAAGGAAACCATTCTTCCTACCCATGCCAGGATTGCAAGAATCAGCCACTTTGTTGCTATCTGGTGGGACTGGGGGCTTGTTCACTTTATAGAATAACTGATAGTAGGAAAGGAAATGAAAGAAAATAAAAGGTTTCTTTGATCTCTGCTTGCCCTCTCATAACACTAGTTAGTATTAGACTGCATTTAGTGTGAGCCTCGCCTTTATCCCTGGATGTTGTCATGTTGTATCAGCATGATCTGCTCTGGATAGGACTCTGAGGACAGAGTGCAAAAGGAAGCTCAGTTTATATTGTCTTTGTGTCTCTCAGGCTGCAAGACTTGCTGAGCTGATTTAAATAACCCAACACCTGTCTGGGAGGGTGTGCACACAAGTGTCCCATTACCTGATCAGAAGAAGGAACTGCTAGAAACTGGCTGTGCAGTGGCCCTCAAGCAGTTAGCTTGGGAGGAGTGGAAGGTTAGAAAGTATTCGTTTTGGTTGCTTTAGAAGAAGGACAGTCCCCCAGTCTGACACATGGCAAATCTGTAAGGCTCTTCTGGCTTTTCACAGGACTATGACAGAAGTAATTAACTATTAAATATGAATTTGCTATTGCCTTGCCTTTGTAGGAAATATCTGCGCTGAATTTGTATGTTTTTGTTTTGGTAGCAGCCCAGCAGTTTAATCTGCCCTATGTAGCATTTCCTCTGACAAGGAAATCACTTAACTAGATACTGTCAACAGATGACCAGAACAATGAGGAAGACGCTCAGAGATTGAAGAACCAACCTACATCCATAGAGTTGCAGCTCTGTCGCTCCTGTATCCTTGGACCACCCCATCTATCACTCTCCTCTGGATGCTGTGGTTATCTGCTGTTTGTGTTTCCACATAAGGGAGCTGTAGTGGTCTGTGCTTGTTTTGGACCAGTGGGAGAATATGAGATCTGTTGCGCAGGGGTTTGAAAAGAGGAGACTTGACAAAAGCTGGCTGTTTTAGAGAGGTTGGTCAACTTTGGGTGAAAGGAGTTTTTAAATGTGTGCAGAAAGAGGGGTACTTTTAAAAGAAGTTGGGTGGACAGGTGTGCTAAAAAAGATCAGAGCCAGAAACAGAAAGGCTTCAGTAGATCCATGGTCTTGCTTTCCTTAAAGAACAGAGATAAATTTTCAGGGTGAGAAAAGAAACAAAAAATTTAAATTGCTTTGCTTTCAAACCTTTGCCTAGTCTAAGGCAAGCTGAAACTGTTATGTGATGTGATTCAACTAGTAGTTGGTGATAGCTGGAGGAGGTGTGGAAACAAGTTAAGTGGGAAGAATTTCACTTGTCAATCCCATTTTACCAGTGAGACCTTCGTCCAAAACTGAATTGTCATCTTTCTCTCCCCTCAAGTAAAAAAATGAGGATAGAGATTAACTTTCACTCTGGCCTAAAGGTCAGCAAACTGAGGCACCATAAGGATCATCAAGGAAAGTGAATAATGGCTTGTCCTTGTTCAAGAAAGGCTTTCCACCAGTGCTGACACAATGTAAGAAGGGTGGCAGAAAGTGCCCATTGCTGCAAGCAGAACAGTGTATCTCAGGCACATTACAGGTATGTAGGAGAAAGACTGCTGGAGTGGGGACAACAAGATTATATCCGGTGGCTCTTGGTCTGTTCAGCTACATGTGTTCATAGAGATGAGAAGTAAATAAACGGTTTATTTTGTGGTGATAAAACTACTTCAACCACAGTCATTTTCGCAGTGAGTTATTTCTCCTCTAACAGGGGAGCTTACATAGAATCACCAAAGTTGGGATGTCAGGGATGGGAGAGGATACTTGATGAACATAAAAAGGTCCTGATACTTACACAGAGGAAGGTAATTCTGTATTCCATTATTAAGAAGTAGTGGTCACTTAGAGCCAGGACTTGCTAGGAAGGAGTTCCTTGTCTGCACCTTTCCAGTCATCACTTCATTTTCCTTCAGTGTCTTATTTGGTTAAGCTTATCCGTGTATGGGAATTTGTTGCACAAATCTTTCTGTTCCAAGAGGATGGTGGATAATGGGAAACTTCAATTGGTAGAAAAAGAGAAAGCATATGTTCAACAACGTGGCAAATTCAGACCCATGTGTCACCTATCTTACTGTAGTTTCAGCTAGTGGGGTTTTGGCGTACTGTTGAAAATGCTATCTCTATCTTGATGGTTGTCTTTCTTTCACAAAATCCCCAGATAGAGATTTCATTACTAAGATGGATTTTTGGTGTTTAGCTCATGCTGAAAATGGAAAATAGCTAGTTCAAGGAGGAAGGGCTAGCACTAAGTATTGAAAATGCTCAGTTTCTTGGGTTTTTGTTCACCATTTTAATGTCCTCTGTTGGCCACAACTGGAGGCAAGGTGCTGCTGGGAGATCTGGCCTTTTTATCTATGCTGGCATCGGCTTTCATGAGTGCTTAATGTGGTTCAAAGTTAGTTCATATTCACAGATTGTGGTGTCTGGCATAGAGCTCACTATGTGGCAGGTTGATCGATGGAGATTTACCATAACAGAGCATTTCAGCATTTCCTTTTATTCTACAGGGTCTTGATAGGACCTTAAGATTGAATGAAATTAACTCTGATCCAATTGATGCCCATGCTTGCCTGCAGGCCTTTAAGCAAAGTCCTGAACACCTTGCTTCACATGGTTTTATTATGGCTCTCCTCTTTCTCTTCAGTGTTACTGTTTAAATGGGAAAGAATGCAGTACCTTGCTACTGTCCTGTTTTGCTGGGTTTTTTTTAAACAACCCACACATTTGTGTAACCTAGAAGTAGGTTTTAGATTTGAAATTAGCTTTGTAACTCAGATATTTAACATTGAGTATTTAAGTTATTTATTTTACTTATTTGAGTGATGCTGATTTCGATTCTCTAAAAATCTAGAGATGTGTTTGTATTTTATACGCCCCTGAAGAGTGGGAGTTTCAGGTGTGAAGTTTGGATTTGGGCCTGTTCCTTCAAGAATACAGCCACTAGGAGACACTGTCACTGCATCTGTAGAAGCAAATTAAACAGAGGCAGAGGAAGTGTCTGAGCTGGGAGCTCAACTCTCGGTGTGCAGATCAGCCTCAGAGCAGCCCACCGTGGCTTTGGCCAGGCAGCTCTCTCGCAGTCTGCAGACATGGCTAGGGAGTCACTGTGGGCCAGTGGCCATTCCTGCTGGGCAGTTTGGGTGTGATCACCGTGTTTTGGTGAGTTTAGTAGTACTGATATGGGCTCTTCCATTTCCATTGGTCTCAGTTCTAGAGAATGGTCCTAGGGAAGGTTTATGAAAAGCACCGGGTTGTTGGCCGTGTGGATATGTGGTACACAGTTAATGGGCAAGTCTGTGTATTGTGTGTATATGCACCCTGCTACAAAGTAAATCTAGGGAAGTGAAACATTATATTTGAGTAGACAAAGTCTGAGTAATTGCTTAGCATCATGGTTTGACTAGTGAAATACGTAGTTTTAAATGCTTCTCAGTTTTATGTACACTTAATGTAAATGGAACTTATGTAATATGAAGTGGCACAAATGTGGTGCTCCCATTCTGTTCAGAGTAGCAGATAAACTACATAGAAGCTACAGAGATCCCTGCCCTGTTATTTGACTTTATCAATATCTCACCACAGACCCTCACCGTTCCTCCTCTCCAAACTTGATTCTTCCTATATTCTTCTTCTATAGGTACTCTATCTTCATCCCAGGTTGCATTGTCTCTGAAGCTACAGTTTTATGGTCATGAGTAATGTTTGTCTGTGCTACTGGATCACCAAACAATACAAGTTTGATCCGGATCAGGGAGCATATGATTTGATTTCTTTAAAAATTAGCCACAGCATATAGCTTGAAACTTAGGCTTTATGTTAGCTGTCGAAAGACGGTTGTTAGTCAATTCAATGTAAGTTAACACAGGAGGCAAAAATAAGAACTAACTTACCTGGTGTCAAGTCCTGCAAATACAAGTTAAGAATTAATTTATGACATGGAACTATTTTTTTAAGTTGTGCAGCTGTGATGGTTTTGGATCTCGGAGTAGGAGTCAAAAGCCATTTGATGCTTTGTCAAGGCAAAGCCTGAAAGGCAGGTTGCCAGCATGTGTTATCCACCTAGCCTGGAGACAGCAAGACACACCTAGGTGAGTCAGAAAAAATAACTTTGTGTTTCGTGGTAGGGTTCAGGCACCTCCGTAGGAGAGTGGGTTTGCAGGATCTGCCAGAATATGTATAACAAGCACACCTACAGACTTCTTGCCATCTGAGTTCTTATTCTGTAATTTACTCACAAAATTCCTCTACATGGAAACCTGATGAATTATTCTGGCACAAATACCTATTCTGTTTAGATGTTTCAGAGGATGAAATTTTCTAAGTGCTCTCACTGTTATTTTTATGTGGGATTTGACCAGCACTGACTTAGGATGAAGGTGTTTTACCCTGTGCTCTTAGACATTTTGTGGGGCAGATGAAGTGGATGTAGACTGTTAATTAGACATATCAATTGTGGCTCTGACCTCATTTCACTGTTGTCAATTGCAAATCTCTCATCAATTTCAATAGAAGAGAATTAGGCTTTTCAGAAGATCATGTTCCTTAAAACAAAGCTAATGACATGATAGTTTTTATGGCCCCAACCTTCAGTCTGGCCTTGAGAAACACTTTCAAAATAGAAGTTGTCACCTAGATATTAACTCCTTTTTTTCTACATATTCCTATACTTTTATAGATTAAATACACTAAGGATTAGTGTACTTCTTATAAAGTCTACAGGGACTTACTTGTTCTGAACTTTTTGGAAAAAGCATGTTGGAAAGCATAAAGGGAGATTATGCTTCCTTAAAAAGTGACTAAAGTTTTCGAAAGCCTTGTCTTAGCATAAGTTCCTGTAAGATAAACTCATATGTATACTCTTCTCCAAGAGCATACATGTTTTCCCATTTCCCCTTCATCTACAGGTTGTCTCAACCGAGATCCCTAATACGTAACTCTAAATTTATGAGCAGTGTTTAAAGAATCACAGTTTTTTAGTTAAAAACAGCTGTCGTTAAAGCTCTGTCCTCTTTCACCTGCGTCCGGTGGGGTTGACGTGCGGGTTCTTCCTTAGTGTAAATGGCAGTGGGAGCCCTGGAACTCCGTATGCGGAGGGTGCGGAGCCCACACTGACACTACCAAGCAGTATTAGTCTCTGTAAGGAGTTGTCTTCATGCAGAAGCAATGTGTGTGCTTGGGAGGGGTGTGGAGCAAAGGCGCAGTGCTCACAAGTGGGCCTTCAGCTGCAGTACTTTCTCATGTAATACCTTATCATTTTCTGTGTGATTTACGTCTCTTCCCCAGCAGAACGTGTTGCAATACCTGCTCTTTAGGCCAATTAATTGAATGAGTTCTTGGAAAAACTCCCTGGGTCTGTCAAATCCGTCATCTCTGTTGTCCGTCTGCCTATGAAACTCCTCTGTCACCAACTCAGTACTGTATTACACAAAATTTTAGCCTCGAGCTTGTTAGTTTAAAATGCTATTTCCAGAGGCAACAAGCAATAAAAATAAATGTGTTTATATATATTTAATCCTACTTGTGTATTAATTTAAAATCTGTCAGTGCTTAAAATTTTAAGACAATTAACTACAATACTATTTTGGTGCTTAGGAAAGAAAACAGAGTAAATTCAAAGATCGTAATTTCTAACTTTTATCTTCAACGTATTTGGTCCTGCAGAAGCAATTCCAAATTGGAAATCCTTACAAGGAAGAACAAAAAAACCTAAGTGATAAAAGAATTAACAAATACTGTTGCAAATTACCAGGCATCTTTAGGAGAACAGCATGGAATTCAAAGAAGTGTAGGTTCAATGACATCTGAGAAATCGAATCCATTGAAGCATTTTAAATAAAAAAAGATAGAATGAGATTTTAAAAATGAAAAATATTTAAGTTTTACTTTTCAAAAATCGATACTTAGTTTCAGTTTCTGTTTAGAAGACTAAAATGCTAAGGCATCTTATGGAGAGGAAAATATTTTGCTGTGTATTAAGTAAACATTTTGAGCAGACTACAACTATATTTTTCTTTTTTGTAGTTTGATTTTTTTTAAATGTTTCATTTTGCTGACAAACTGAAAACACATATGTTTTTAGTGTAACTGCAACTGATCAATTTCATGACTTCTTAAAAATATTAACATCCGGTTAAAAATCAGTAATTTTTGCAGGCTGCTTTCAGCTCTGTAGCTTTTTTTGCTATCTCTCATTATGAGTTAAACTCTGGGCTATTCCTGTAGGCATTTAAATTTAGTAAAAAAATTTAAATTTAGTAAAAAAACCTTTAAATTTCCTCTAGTCCAAAACCCCTGCAACAACCAGGGACATCTTCAATTAGATCAGGTTGCTCAGAGCCCAGTCCAACATGACTTTGAATATTTTCCAGGAAAGAGGCATCCACCATGTCCCTGGACAACCTGTTTCTGTGTTTTACCACCCTCACTTTAAAAAACTTCTTCTACGTAATCTAAATCTACCTTCTTTCAGTTTAAATCAGTTATCTCTTATCCTATCACAACAGAGCCTGCTAAAAGGTCTGCCCCCATCTTTCTTAGAAGCCTACTTTCAACACTAGAAGGGTGCAATAAGATCTCCCTGGAAACTTATTTTCTGTTGGCTGAACAGCTCCAACTCAGCCTTCCCTCTTGGGAAAGGTGTTCCACCTCTCTCATTTTTGTGGCACTCACAGTATCATAGCGTAGATAAGGCTGGAAAGGACCTTGAAGATCATCTAGTCCAACCTATAGCCCAACTAACCTAGCATCTACATCTAGATCTAGATCCTCTGGACCTACTCCGTGTCTATGCCTTTCCTGTGCTGTGCTTTCCACAGCTGGACAGAGTGCTCCACGTGGAATCTCAGGACAGCAAACTGAGGGGGACCATCACCTCCTTCAGCCTGATGGCCACATGTCTTTTGATGCAGTTTGGGATGCTGCTGGCTTTCTGGGTTGTGAGTGCACAGTGTTGCCTCATGTCCAGCTTTTCATCCACCAGAACTCCCAAGTCCTTCTTGGCACAGCTGCTCTCAAGGAGTTCTTCTCCCAGTCCGTACCCATCTCTGGGGTTGCCCTGACCCGGGTGCAGCACCTTGCACTTGGAGTTGTTGAATCTCATGATCACTGTTAAGATCATTAAGTCCAGACATAAACCCACCACTGCCAAGTCCACCACTAAACCATGTTTCTAAGTGACGCATCTACACGTCTTTTTGATACTTTCAGGGATGGTGATTCAACCACTCCCCTGAGCAGTTCCAAAGCTTGAGAATCCTTTCCATGAAGAAATTTTTCCTAATACTGAATGTAAACCTCCGCTGGTGCAACTTGAGGCTATTTCCTCTTGTCCTATCACTTGCTACTTAGGAGAAGAGACCAACACCTGCCTGTCTACAGCCTCCTTTCAGGGAGTTGTAGACAGTGATAAAGGCCCCCCCC
Organism: Pitta sordida; assembly: GCA_013390025.1. NCBI lineage: Eukaryota > Metazoa > Chordata > Aves > Passeriformes > Pittidae > Pitta > Pitta sordida. The sequence continues at coordinate 253,787 of WEKX01016677.1, read as the reverse complement.
GGCCTCCTTTTCTCCATTTGCCTTGGCTGCTTTTCACAATACTTGTGTTCCAGCCCTTTCACCAGCTCTGTTGCCCTTCTTTGGCATGTTCCATTACCTTTCTTACAGTGAGGAGCCCAAGATTCAATACAGTACAGGGCATCATTGCTGTCATCCATCTTTACTTTTAGTCCTTCATGGCTTCTATTTTGTCTTTTTAATAATAATTCTCTTTCCTGGTCACTTGGCAGTGGTGGTTCATCTAGAGTCTGTGTGAAAACAGCCAGTTGAAAAGAGGTTATGCCAAGTCTCTGTGCTTCAGTACTGTTCTGTTTAGTTTGGAGTAAAATGCTTCTTCTTCTCTGGCAGCATATAAAGGCATTTCTGTTTCTGTTGTCAGCTGGTTCACTGATATGGCTTCCAAAATTTCCAGGGAGTTTTGAGCCTTTTTTTAATGACAATCTCACAGCCTCTTAGTATCTTTTGTGGTGTTGGTTTTCACAACAATGTTGGGTTTTAGTACTGCTAACCATATCTAGGTATAGGGGCTTCCTCCCTGCCTCTGTTCGATAAGCTGTACACAACTGCCACTACCAAGGTCAAAGGCCTTGAGGCCCATCCATGAATTGAGCTTTTTCTCATGAAGAGCTAGATCATTATCAATTGCATCCCTAATAAGATAATGGACAGCACCTCTGCAGCAGGTATTTGGGGGCAAGTTTAAATTTAATCAGTCATCTACATATTTGACATCTTGAGAATAATCAGTGATGTATCCAAGTGTAAAATCTGTGTGAGTGAGAAGATGGTCAGTTTGGTAGTAGAATAGTTAAGAAGATGAAAAGTAAAACTTACATTCAAACTAATACTTGCCAAATGTGTAAATGCATTGATTTATTCCTTTACATTTATCCCAGGGAAGGCAGGTAAATAGGTCTAAGGGGAGTTACATCACCTGCTAGTTAATATTTCTGTGTGAATCAAGTTAATATGACTTAGTCCTACTGCCAAATTTGTGCTTTACATCTGGAGGTGACTGCACTTCTGATTTACTTGTGGCCTCCTCAAGCCATAGCATGTGGTTTCCAGATGGTGGACTTCATCCGCCCTGAGGCAGGAATCCCTGGTGTTTGCCTTTCCAACTGTTCATTGTACTTTCTCTAATGTCATTTACCCAGCAGGTGAATTGAGTTTAGATCTTGGAGATTTGCTGTCTTGCAGGGACAATGACAGAGATCACTAGTAAACAAGTCACATGCACTGTCACACTGCATATCATTCACAAAGGCTGTCTGGCAGGTGCTGTGAGCAAACTTGTTCATTCCTACACCTGTGGACAAGCATATCTGATGCAGCACCCTATTAGAGGGATTGACTAATACTTCTGGTATATGTTTCCCATCTCAAGGAGCAATATGATCAGGGATCAGTTTAGAACCTGAAGGTGGTGTAACTGTATTAACCCAGCATTGTATCCGAGCTAATAACTGCCTTACTCCAGCTAATTGTGTATCTGGAGTGCAGGAGAGCAGTAGTGTGGATGTGCCAGGCTGGCACAGTGGCAGATTTCAGTACCCTTTCAGTACCCAGGTTCAACCCATACAGACTCTGAAAGCCTGTTTTTTTGTCCGAGGGAAAAAGTATCAGTGTTCCATTTCTGAGTATGAAAATTAGGTCCAGCATTTGTGGATTTTACAAGCCACCGACAGTCTTGGACTCTGGCTTCCTTAATTAAAAGAATGCCAATAGATACATAACCTGTAACTGGGAGAGTGGACGAGAGGCTCTTCAGAGGTCCCTTCCAACTTTGACTGTTTTGAGATTTGGGGTGCCACAAACACATGATATACAGCCATCTTCATATACAGTTCTGGGATATGGCTGTGATGCCATGTACGTAATGCTAGCATACCATCCTGTATTGTACTCACCCATGTTACTGATTTTTCATAAAATTGGCTTCAGGCTATGTGTGCATAAATAATAGTTCATCCCAATAGAAATAGTTCATCCTGGTAAGTCCACAATATGCTGATTACTTTGTGAAGAACCGTAGGTGTGCCCCTGGAGTGCATTTCCTGGTGTAGCTTAATTCGAGTAACTCGGGGCATCTGCCCCAGTGCGGGTCTGCAATGTGAACCAGAGCACAGCAAGTGGGCATCTTCAGAAAGTTTGCTACAGAAGCTCGCTTCAGACTCAATTGCTAGTACATTTAAGTTTACCCTCAGCTGGTTACTGATACACCTCAGGTAAGTGCTCCCTGCTGGGCAGGTTCCTGGCAGACTCTTGTCATCATCTGGCACAAGCTGAGGTGCTGCCATGGCCTGTTGAATCACTTGCCTGTGTAAGTTGATAGTGAGCAGTACTTGGCCTATTCACTGCAAGGAGCAGACTGGGGCAAAGCATGGCTGGAGGTAAACCATAGTCTCCAGTTACACAGAATGTGAAGGCTTCTGTTGCAAATTCATGCCAAACGTGCAGGGAGTTCTTGACACCCCCCATCCCCGCTACAATGGCAGAAGCAGCATCCCAAGTGTGTATGGTTTGGTACACTTCTTTTGAGGCGGAAAGCTGTCTCATTAATTAAGCATCTGGTCCTTATCTGTGTAAGACCTACTTTTGCTATAGTAACTGAGAAAAGATCTGTCCCTGAAAGCACACGTATACTAACAGGTCATCCACATACATGCATGCATGCTTATGGAAATTAATTAACACCTGGCTGCTATTTATATAACAGCAATTTAGGTCAGGAAGGGAAAAGCAAATCAGAATCATTCACCCAACATTTTACGAGGACTTAGAAGAGGCAAATTATAATATCCCATGCTGGAAACTGCCAGGAAACACTTTTTCTATTAACATAAAAATGGCATAGGAACCCTTACAGCTATGTAGGGCAAAAGCGTGCAAAACTTGTCTCACTGTAATACCAAAGCACTTAGTAGGAGACCTTCTTCTAGGATTAACTGTTGCCTTTCTTCTTGCCTTCTTTCCTGTCCCATTTGCAGGCATATGTTCCCTGGTGGTCTGCTGAAAGGGGTTCCCAACAGGTCTTTCCAAGGGGAACCTGTGGGGGACCTGCTGAAAGATAGAGTAATGGATTCAAACTTCAGGGCAGAAGGGCCTTATAGCAGTCACCATCTCTTCAAGTGAGTTGCAGGAGTGCCTTGAAGAGGACATCCCTGTCTCCTTTTACTGGGAACAGTTTTGTGTCACACGGTGGCACCATTGCAAACCAAATAAAGCTTGAACTCCCACTGCAGCCTCTCTCAGGGAAGCCTAAGGGGTTTTCATTCTCACTCAGTGAGTCTTCAGTGTCTTTTCGATGTTGATCCCCTATCTGGCTTGAAATCAGTGAATAGATGCAAGGAATTACTGGGCTGCAAGAGACAGATAAAATAAACCAGTAAGGACAGTGTGATTGTGTAAGGCCCATTTTTTAGGTTGTCTGGAAGTAGAGATAAAATCCTAGGATAAGGGCAAAATTCCAGTACCTGGGTTTATATTTATTATGATTATTTTTGTCGAGACACTTCTTCTTTTCCTCAATATTTAACAATGAGGTGTTACTATCAGGAGCACTCAAGGGTCTTGTGAAACATAAAAAAAGAATATATATACAGTAGCTAGATTCTCACTGAAGGGATCCCTTTCTGGCCACCTGGATTCTTGACAGCTTCCTGTCCTAAGGGAGTGGTATTGTGTTACCAAGTGCTATTATAAAGTTATGTTATTTTGCCTTTCCACAAATGAGGTACACTGCTGAGTTCTGGTACTTCTGTTTTGTAGGCCTCTGCATCTTAGGAGATCAATTTACTTGAGATCTTGCTTTTTTTGTCACTGTGCTGTCCAAAAACATGGGCTGGGAATCAGAGCCCAGGACTGTGGTAACTCTTACATACATTTACAGTAGAAAGAAAAGTAGTTGTCTGCTTTAGACAACTTATACTCTTACAGAGCTCCAGCAAACTGCTGCAGTAATGGTGTGTTAGTGTTTATTACCAGAACCTCTTTGTGTGCTGCATTTTACTTGCTAAGAAAAGACATCGTCAGTTGTTGTGGCACTTTCATGTAGGGGCCCTGGTGATGTTAGGAGTAAGGTCAAGTCTGAAACCAGCTCAGTTTGTAGGATTTATTTGTTCACTAACCTCCAGATAATTCATAAAAACAGTGGCTAGATAATCTGTATATATTGTCCAAGTCAGGAGAAAAGAATGCATTTTTCTATTTTGGAGTAGGAAAGATGTAGTCTTTGAAAGGCTTGAATGCCTGTATCTTTATTCCTGTCCATTTCAAACTTGCTCCCAAAATATCCTGCGCAAACAGCATATGTAACCCTTAAAAATAAAACCACAAAGTTCGATAGTGTTTAATTTGTGAAATTTTCCCCTATGTCTAGATCACTCAATTTAGGTTTGCTATTTGCTTTGATAAGTACAAGTAACTTTCTGCTGTATGTCATGCTGTTCAACCTGCATATGAAACTTGTTCATTGCTAAGACTCCTTGATAAATTTATGGAATGACAGTGTAGGATTGATACAATGAGCTTGAAAAAATGTTAAGTGACAGTTTAATTCCACTGGGTGGTAATAGTTCATAATATTTTCTGTTCAGGCTCTGCATTGAAGGTACAAAATTATAATGCCTGAATCAGTATAACATCCATCATATCCCACCTCCTTGTGCAAGTACAGGAGGATTTAAGCAATCAGCATGTCTCAGATTGCTAGGCTGCTCCTGACAGCCATTGTCTGCCAGAGCTGGAGATGATGGGAAGAAAGAGCTAGAGCTCTCACATTGAAGCCACTGGCTGTATTTCTGCAAAGGAAGCACTGAGCATTGTCACTTGGAGGCTGGTCAATGCTGATGAAAGGAACCTGCCAGAGTGGGACAGGGACATTGAACTGCAGAAACACCAGCTGGTGCCCAGAGATGAGACTTGGCCTCAAGGCTGAGAACTGATGAGAGGGACACAAATTAATTACCATCTTCTACCTGTATGTTGATGTCTGGTAATTACCCTGGGTTATGAAGTAACACCATGCATCAACGTCTAAGTGAAGTATTTCCATAATTTTGGACACCATAAGGATATCACAGGAACTGCCATGCACTGTTATTTTGTATTTCCAAGGAGGAGAGAAAGGAAAGAGAAGGAGGATTTTAACTTCCAGCTAGTTACCCTCTATTTATACTCTCTCTGCCATCAAGAAAGACATTAGTTTTGTCAGCCACCTTTCTCATCCGTTGTACTGTATTGAGTGGCTACACTGAGGTGTTATTTTTCCAGTTATTTATTGGTAATAATGCTGCAACACCAGTATGCCTAAGATTTGCTTTTGCGGGTCTAAAATGGTATGTACAGGAAGACTAACATTTCCTGGTTTATATTCCTGGGTGAACAAAGACATTAGAGACAGCTTAGGAGAAGTAATATACTCTCATCTTTATAAATGGAGAGTTAAGGCAAGAAGTTTGCTCCCTGTCACACAGGAATCTGCAACTGTGGATAGGAAAATTGGTCTGTCACCATGGCAGTCAGGTAGTGCAAAACTGTCTGTTTCCCGTATTTTTCATCCCAGATGATGTTTGTTATGCCTTTGTTGCTTGACTAGAGCAAGAGGAGCCAGATAAGGGGCTTAGCTTGCTTCTTCCCTCCTCTTGTGAAAATATCATGTTGTCTTCAGATTTGTTGAATTGTTTGGGTAAGCTTAGGTTCTCCTTTTGCTTTTTCTCAGGGTTTGTTGGGGGTTTTTTTTGACCTGAAGCTTAAAACCTCTGAGAACCTGGCAAATACAATTTATTTTTAGAGACAGGCTGCCTTTCTTGGAACTGCTGTTTCTAAGCTCTGTTGTGTCCTGATATGTTTATTAACAATGGCTGATTTGTAAACCTAGGCTTTTAGACATCAAAAGTACATACCTGAAGGATAGATAGGGCATTTTCTAGTGATGGGAAATACATCAGTGACAAATGTCCAGCAAAAGCTGGAATGGAAATATCTGTATTGGCAGACGACCAACTTTGCATTTCGCAAACCTTCCATCCCTATTTGTTTTGCTGACTATTGCAAAAATGTACTTGGGAACAGGAAAAAAAACTGTCTGAAGCTGGCAGTGTTTTTAACAGTTTCCTGGAACAACATGTCATATTTCAACAGACAGTTTCTTCATCATAACTTATGCTCATGACATAACTTTAGATTCTGCTTAGCAGGACAGACTAGCAGGAAACAGAAAACTTATATCAAGATACAGCAAGATTAACCAAGATAAAGCAAGACAACATCCTAGAAAAAATATTGGTTACATGACAAAGTATAAAAGAACACAATAGTGTGTTTTCATGAAATTTGCCATAAGGAATTATTGTGAATGTTTTTCATGTTTAAAGAAGATGCTCACTTCATCTACTGAAACATGGAAGATGTTTTTACACATAGACACATAGTAAAAGAAACACATGCAAACATGCGGTCACTGGTATGGCCGAAGTGGCAATCTGCCTCTAAATTGCCAGGTGTCTCTAGAACATAACTAATAATGATGGTGTAGTGATAAATTATCCTATTTGATATATGTCCTGCAAAATTTACATTTAAGTGAAGCTGTCATTTCGTTTCTGTGTCTGGGGATTGCTAGCCTCAAAACATTTCATAATTTCTTAAAATTTTATTGAGAAATTCTCTTCAACATGTCCCAAGTTCTGTATGAAAGAAATATTTGGGCTCTGTGGAAGTGATCTTCACAGTCCCCTCCAAGAATAAATTAGAATATTCTAGCAGATGCTTTAATTTTCAAAACTTTGAGATAATTAGAATGGTTAATGAGTATACTAGACATCACAGAATCATAGAATATTCTGAGTTGGAAGGGACCTACAAGGATCATCGAGACAACTCCTAAGTGAATGTCCATGCAGAGATTGAACCCACAACCCTGATGCCATGAGCACCATACTCCAACCACCTAAGCTAATCTCAGGGTAATCCCTTTCCCATCATCCCGTTATGTAGACATTGTCAATGAATACCTCATCCAGTCTTTTCTTAAACACCTCCAGGGATGGCGACTCCACCACCTCCCTGGGCAGTCCATTCCACTGAGGGATCACTCTCTCTGTGAAAAAAGCTCTTCCTAACATCCAGTCTAAACCCCCCTGGTGTAGCTTAATGTCATGTCCTCTTGTTCTGGTGCTGGCAGCCTGAGAGAAGAGATTTACACCCACCCCACTGCGACCTCCTTTCAGGCACTTGTAAACAGCAATTAGGTCACCTCTGAGCCTTCTCTTCTCCAGGCTGAGCAGTCCCAGCTCCCGCAGTTGCTCCCCATAGGGCTTGTCCTCCAGTCCTTTCACCATCCTTGTCACCCTTCTCTGGACCCTTTCAAGCAATTCAACACCTTTCTTAAACTGAGGAGCCCAGAACCTTGTCTTGTACAATTGCCCTCTTGCACTTCATGCCCCCCATATTGTGGCTTCAGATCTTAGCAGCATGATGTTTTAGTGATGTAGGAGACCCGTTTCGCAACTATGCATGGACGACCTGCCGTGGCGGTGCCAGCCTGGGAGGCAGAACGGGCGGTGGTGGGGGCATGGGCAGCAGCATGGGCAGTGGCTGCAGCGTGGGTGACAGCGGCAGGGGCGGCCGCAGCGGCCGCAGTGGTGGTGGTGGTGGCAGTGGCAGCATGGCCGCCATTCAACACGGAAGTCGGGCTGCGTCGGTCACAAATAAGACCGCAGGTGCACGATATAGGAGGTCCGACTGTATTTCCTTCTCAACATTTCCTTTGTCCAGAGCCTCTGGAGAAGATGGTATAGGAGTTGTCTAAACTGTATTTGTATCTCCAGATTTTAGCCTTAAATCTAGTCCTCTTCTAAAAGCTTCCAGCATAGCTAACAGCCATCCCTTTAAGACAGTGCTATAAATCTTTTGCACTGTTTTATTGATCTTTGCAGCACTTATAAAGTAAGTGAGCTCTGGATGGTTCCCTAAGTGAGCAGCACCTGCCAATGCCACGCCCCCCTGACCCCAGATGCGGCGACAGAACGGGTGAAGCTGGAAAATATCTTCACGGGAAAAGAAACTCACTCTACACTGAAGCTGCAATAGGTGAAGTAGCGAGAGATTACTATAGTTGGTCACCTGAACTAGAGTCAGACTTGATAGTTGCTAGAACTAATGGATGATGCAAATGTCAGATTTTAATCGAAAAAGAAGTGAGGAAAAAGTGCATTCTGGGTTTTTCATAGCGCTAAACAAGTACTTCTTTTACTAGGTGAAAGGTAGGTATTCTGCCTGTTTGTTAGATTTTAAATCTTAACTCATTGCAAGAATGAATAAAAATTAATTACAAAGGAATGTGAAGAAGGTGGTACACATTTAATTACAGCTCTCTTGGCCAGCTTTGCATAGTTTACTTGAGTTTGTCAGAACAGATTGCTCTATTTGCCTGTGTTCTGGCAATCACTTCTCATTGGTTATAATAGTGGAAAATTTCATTTTGGGTTTACTCTTCCTTCAGTGAGGTAATTGCCAGTGTGGCTGGCAGAAAGAAAGGAACACGCTGATCTTTTTGCTCAACCCAGAGTTTTAGGTAATATGTGAAAGATGTCACACATAAATTCTAATTCTTTGCTGGATTACCTGCTGTCTGAAAGTCTTTCCTTAAAAGTCCTTCACAGCTGCTCACAAACATGCTGGCACTCTGTCTGGAAATGTATGGGCTTGTCTAATGCGAAGCCAGCTATTTGGCTGATGGGCTGTCCTAATTCCTCAGAGACATGATTACACCAAATGAAAGGGAAAGTAAATGACTATACCTTGAAAGTGTAGGAAAGGCAGCATGGTACCTTTGCCTATACCTCAATGGATTGCCACTGCAGGCAAGCCTTTAGAATTATAAATATTTTTTCCTGCTCACACCCCCCTCACAATCACATCTTCTTTCAATTCACTCTGAGTTTCAACAACTTGTTTTCTTTGGCTGTGTTCTAAGCAGGACTGTCCAGATGAGGGCAGGAGATGAGTTTAAGGAATTGATTTTGACTCTGCTCTTTTCTGACTACCAGCTAGCAGTACAAGACACTCTGCAAGTTTGAGCCTGGCAATTAATAAAACCACTGGATGTTCTGTGCAAAATGAATTTGACTCAGAGCCACAGGTCTTTGTGTGTTGCAGGCTCTGCCTGGTTCCCACTGTGGTACAGTTCCCTTGCACTGTGGATATAAAAGGAATAGGACACTTGTGAAAACAAGTAGTGCACAATTGCTTGTGACTCTTACGGAGAAAAGAAAAAAAACAAAGCAGCTAGAGCTCTGTGATATGTGATATACAGAAATTGGGTTAAAAAGCTAATGTTCACAGTTCTCCCTTCACAGGAAATTTTGTTAACAGTAAATCCCGCCATATAGTAATACATAACCACAAGTACACAAGAAGTCTGTATGGGAGAGTGTAATTAACACTATAAAAAGATGACTTAAGTAAACCAAACCAAGCCAAGTAGATGCTTCCCTAATGAGGCTGTGAGGAAAGTCCTCACATGTGGCAAGTAGATTTTTAAAGAATGAAATACCATAAATAGGCTAATGGAACTCCATTTAGGAATACATTGACAGTATGACTTCCAAGTTGCAGTTGTGGAGGGAAATTGTTTTCTGCCTTAGAAAAATACAAACTTGGAATTCCATTCTGCCAACAGATGAAGAGCAAAGATTCACCATATTTAAAAAATAGATTCATAATACTCAGATCTGCTTTATACAACTATTATATATTTTAGAATTTACATCTGTGGGGTTTTTTTTGTTTGCGCCCCAAAGCAGAATGGAAAGGGATTGGTCACTCATAACATCAAACCCAGCTAATCACATTTTTTAAGAACTGGAGAAAACCCAGGCTCTGCTCCTCCCTATACGCTTAATGCTCTTGTGTCTGATTTTAGGGTAACATGCTGGTAAAATGCAGATTGGGATGTGCAGGTGCTTGAGGTACAGAAAGAGCTAGGCTTGGTCAGAAATGGATTTAGAGAGCTAAGACTTTCCTGCTTTCTCTTCATGCATTTAGTTTCAAGGTGCAGATCTTTCAAATCCTTTCTGTTCTGAGGTTGCTCAGCCTGTGCTCTTGGCTGGAGGGATGTAGGGACGCACCGGTAGAGAAGAGTTGTGCTGCTGCATTAGTCCAGTGCTGCAGCAGAGCTGCTGTATCTTGTCTGTCAATTAGCCTGTGTCCGGTGTCATGGTAACCCTTCTGCTCAGCCTGAGCAAGGGGAGCCTGTGTCTGCTTGTCTTGTGCTCTTTGAGGCCTGGTAGTCAGGGTCATGGTGCAGCAGCCCTTCTGTAGGCTGACCCCAGAGCACCTTAACTGGTGAAGCAGGAAGGACATGGTTGTTGCAGAGCTGAAATCTGTTCTCTGTCAGGTCTTCAGACATGAATCTGAACCCAAGGGCCAACCTGACAAACTAAAATCCTTTCTATACAATTAGATAGCATTCTTAGTGCATTTAATACGGTACTTTTAATGTGGCTGGTAATATTCTAGTGAACCATAAGAGATTATGAATTAACGTCCTCTTACGTGTTACTCTCTTCTTCCTGCTGCCTTATTCACAGCTCATCCTAAATGCATGCCAAGATTTCTTTGCTCTTCATTTGCCTTTTAGATCTTAGCCGTATGCAGTTTCTGAGTTTTGTTTCTCTCGTAGCCTTAGATTTTAATCGGAGCCGTAGTTACCTGATGGCTTTTCTTCATGTCAGCTTGGTTGCTGTCTCCTTTAGGTCAGAGTGTATTCAGTGCTTATGAATGATGCCAAGTGAGCAACCGAGAAGAATAGATTTGAGTTGGTATTTGTCCACGTGGCTAGAAGGTCTCAGTGCTGCTTCAGTACGGTCTTTCAGAGTGGCATCCAAATGTACAAATATCTGATTTGTGTGTGTTTGAAAAATGACGTTCTCCCTCTTTCAGGGAGTGAATTCAGTCCCAACAGACAATTTATCCTTTGGCTTCTTCCTACTGTGTCTACCACAAGTAATATTTTTGTGGTTTATTGGACTACTCCCTAGAAACTGAAATCAGTCTTTGTACGTACATCACAAAACTGCAGTTAGTGGTTGCACATTTTGGTCACAGCCGAGCCAGGCTGGACTGGGTTCAAGGATGATCCCAAGTCCCCTCCCTTAGGCATCCAGTTCTACTCAGTTGCAACACCAACACCCTCCACTATGTGAAATTAACTCTGTCTTTCCCAAAATAAAAGACCATATGATATTACACTCTGCTGTTGCTCCATCTGTCATGGCAGAGTGGCCCTCTTGGAGAAGCAGGGTTGACTACCAGTGCACAGCTCATACAGTAATGAATTCTGTGCTGTTAGTAGTAATACATATTAATTCAAGCTGGTAAAATTGGCCTATGATACAAGACCTCCCTCCCCTCATGGTCAGCACAACAAAGCAAACCCTGTATCTGTCACCATTCCTCTTGTCTTGCTTTCATGCTCTGAGGAACTGAGGGACCTGTGCAAAAATGTGACACAGACATTTCTGGCCAAAGGCCACAAACTGAAGCTGTTCTAACCCCACAATAGGGGTGATCATCTGAGAGCGCATATGCTCATATGCAACTGATGCTCCAGGAGAAATAGATCCTACTATAGTGTGACCCAGCAACACTTTTCCAGGAAGTGCAGTGAGATAGAAAATGGAAACAATGAGTATTTATTGTTACTTTCTCTTAGCCTGGTGACTTTGCAGTCAGTGAGATGTATTTTCTGCTTGTGTTCTTATCATCACTCTCCTGACTTCAGGGCAGTTCTGTCAGTTTATGTCAGCAGAGATGTGACATTCTGCTCACGTGAAATTTATACAGACAATCCATCATTCAGGCAGTTGCAGGCTGTGTTTTATGGGGAAATCTCAGTTTTAGTGTATATACATCTACCTACTCTTTGTCAAGACATACTGTTCATGTTGAAAACAGCCCAAATATGTTTCTATGAATAGAGATCCCAGACATTGCTATGGCAACCTAATACTGTCAGTCAGGAGTAAATTATTAATGGTTTTCAGAAGCAGAAAATGCAAAATCCTGTTCCTCATCACGGGGCACTGTGTTGTCATGTGTTTTAATGAGAAAATAGTGCAGGACTTTTGTAGCCCTGGGATTTCACAGTACATTATGTAAGCTGTAAGGTATTTTTCTTTATATATTTTTCCTAGACCTTTGTCTTCTACTCTCAAGCTTTAAACAGCTCTCACCATTAACAGACAAAGTTATGTTTAAAAGTGAATGTCTTCCTTTGAGCTTCAAAATTCCTATGCAAAACTCACTTGGCTTAAGTTTTGTATAGAAGATTCCTCCTGACAGTTAAAAAATTACTGTCTTAAGTTAGAATCTAGGTGGGCTTTTGACCAATACCTGCATAGGTAAAGACTCTGGTGGTCTAGTTTTCTAAGAAAATGGAAGTTAAATTGATGAGCTCTGCAATTCTGGTTCTGCACTATTTATTAAGAATTTTCATGATAGATTTTACTTGCTGAGATCTGCCCTCCCTCAAACACACTTCAAATATTTTCTTTTACTATAAAATTTCCTGGAAATTGTTTTTTAGGGTTTAGTATGAAAATCATAATAGATTTTCATCACAGAAGGCAAGAGGACAATTCACTTGGAAATTAAACATGCCAGTGGCATGCTTTGAAGGCAGAATATTTTCCATGTGTAATATCAAGATCAAGGTATACTTCTGTGTTCTGGCATTGTCAGAGACAGCAGCTGTTCTCTGAAGGGTCAAAAGATTACTGTAAGCTTACAAAACTTGTTGACACAATGCTTACTTTTTCAAAAGGCTCTTAATAACTTCTGTTGTAGGACTTTACTGCTTTAAAACTACTTATAAATGTGATCCTGCTAATCAATGTTTCTCATAACGTCAGTGTTTTTTTGTTATTCAGATTTGTCTTTAGTCTTTACTCACTAAGGGAATTGATTTGTGACTCACAGATAAGAACTACGATTCTGGTAGTGTTGAATATTTGTTACAAAAATGTTACAAAGATAAAGTCTTTGTGGTATCGGAGACACATAGGTATTAACCTGCACTATTAATTGGGTCTGAATATGCGCTAGAAAAATACAGACATTTAAGAGACATGCAAAGGAGAAAATTCACTGAGTGTGATTCTGCTCAAAACCACTGTGAGTATGATCCTAAATTTGTTAATTGAAACAAGTAGATAATTAAGTAAATGTCAATACCATAGTAATTTTTTTCCACCTAGGACTAATACGCTTCTAAATTGGTCTGTACCATATAGGTGAATTTTCATGTTAGATCTGAAAGGGTTCTGTGTAGGTCTTTCTCTAGGCTGCTGCTTCTGGCTGGAGAGAGAACTTTCTTTTCCAAATGGGTAGCTGAGGTACTGTACTGAGGGTGCTGGACGTAGCTCCACCCTTACGCTTTGTGAACATGGCCTTTTGTGTTTAGGTTAAATTCAGAGCTTGCTGTAGAGCTATGCAGCTTAATCAAAGTCTGCTCCTTCCAATCCCAACTTTTTTTGTGGTGATATCTGGTATACACAGACATCAGGGTAGGCTGATACTTATTGTTATCTTTATTAGTGCAGATTTTTCCACAGCTCTTTTTGTCCTCTATTGACACTCCAGCTAGGCTTTGATATGCAGGAATGAGACCAAAGACAGGATTTACATGCAGGTTTTGAAATCCAAAGCTGATGGCCTAGGACAGATACTATAACCTTGTCAGCCAAAAAGACAAGAGCTGTATCTGCTTGGCTGTCCATCACAAGCTCTTAATGAGTTCTTTGGAAAAAAGATAAAACTAAGAAATCAGTGGTGTAGGATGCCTTGCTTTCCTGAGACATCTGGCAGGTGGCATTGATCATTTCTAGGAAAAGCAATAAAGTGAGGAGTAGGCAGCTTTCTTGCCAACTGTTCAAGCCAGATCATGCTTCACTGCAACTTTATAGAAGTAAATGTGTGATCCCATTTCAGAGGGAATGGGAGAACTCAGCTGTTCAGCAAAGCTGGGAGCAGATCAGGCCACCTAGCTGACCTCAAATGAGTGGCAGCACAGCAGGGTTCTTGGAAAAGCTTGTAGTTCATAGCAGACTCCTGCTTTTTTGTCAGGTTTTTGTTAGAAGTAAGATTTCTGTACTAGGCTGATATAATTAGAGGGAGAAGCAGAGCTAGCCTTTACTGCTATTGCCATGGGAAGGAGAAATAGAGGTTTTAATGTTGTATGTAAGTTGCCTGTGCTTGTCTGAGAACATTCTCCTGGTGGACTCTGAGCTGAGATGTAGTGTTACAGGTTGAGACACATATTTGTACCATCAAGAAAGGAACAAAATTAATTTGGTTGGTCCTTGTATAATATAAATAAGAATATTCAGATAGGGATAAAACCAAAAAGAAAAATGAGCTAGGATTTACTGAAAAAAACCCCAAATGTATTCATGTATGTATTTACCAAGGCCAGGGAGTGGTCCTGAAATGTAATGCACTGAAAAATGTATAACGAAGAAGAAAAAAGGTAGCCTGTGGAGAATATGTGGGGCTATAACATTAGCAGTGGTGTTATCCTTAACAGATATTTTAGCTATTCAATGAACCCAGATAAAATCATTATTCAAGAATGTTCCAGGTAACTCCTTCTTGCTTGTGACTATAAAAGGAAACATTGCAAATCACACTGCAAAAAGCAAAGAAAAAAATAAGAAAAAAAGAAAAAGGGAATTAAAAATTTAAAAAAAAAATAAAAAGGGAAGTAAAAGGAAAAATAAAAATGAGCAAACCTTCATGAAAATAGACAATGCCTGGGGACAATATACATATTTTGCCTGCTCTTTTTGTTTTTACCAGCCCACAAGGACTAGCTTTAATAGACACGTACTGGTTTGGACATAATCATTGCTTCATGACCAAGTTAAAAATAGAGAATTACCAGAAGTTTGGATTGTGGCAAGAAGAAATGTTGCTTTTTGCTATTCTCTGCCAATCTGTAACAGAGATATTAACTTGATTTTTCGGGGCATTTTGCTGCTCAGAATTCAATAAACACCTTGAATAGTACATCTAGGTGTTATTTCACAAAAAATTCTGAATTATCCAATGTTTACTTTTACTTGTATCTTCTTAGTTGTCTCTGTGAAATGGAAAGGAAATTACTTAAGCGTGGGGCATAAGAGTTCAAGCCTGGTTTTGCAATGCCTCCTCTTGTAACCAGTCCCTGTGTGATTACTTGGAAGAATAAAGGCTACATTCTTCATGTCTTAAGAGCACATCAGGAAGCTGAAGCCAAGGTGTGGGGTTTTTTTTCTGAAGAAAATCAGACTATGGTCTGTGCCCTGAGACATGGTTAAACGGGGAGGTGCTTGCCAGAGCTCCCTTGTTTTCCACAGGGCCATTACTCCAGTACAGATAAGGAAAACATATTTGCTTCTCTAACTCTCTACAGCTGGGAGTAGTCCAAGGTCTAGATGGTCACTTCCAGGACAGATGGAGTTGGCTGTTATTCCTCCTCACAACTCTTTTGTATGTGAAATAATTTTTCTTGTACCCATACATACATACATGTGCACACGGCTGTGTATTTCTGCCTCTGGGACCTCATACTGGAGAATCCCTCCTAATTTTTACTGCATGATGGCCAAGTGACCCTTGCCTTTATGCCACCTTCGATAATCACACCATGATGTTTCTCTGTGCAAGGGAAGGGGGAACTCAGAATTTGCAGCTACAAGGCTGTGAACACAAAAAAATCTGTCTGTGTCTGTCAGGCTCTTCCTGTCTCACAAGTTCAGGCTCTGGAATTGCCAATCACAAACTACAGGAGAAAGATTTCAAAGACTGTTGGGGTTTTTTGCTCTGTTGTTATTATATAATAAAATTTAACAATAATATGTATCTAAAAATGCACCATTCCATCCATTGAAACTTGTTTCTCCCTCAGCCATTTTATCTCAACATAGTATTTAGATAAGCTAAGATAAAAAGAAGAAAATCTGAGCAAGCAAATCTGATGCATGTTTTCCTCTGAGATACAGTGAATAATTGCAGATAGGGCATGCAAAATCATGGATTGTAGAGCTGCTGAAAAGATCATGATAAGAAACAGAAGGCGACTAGGTGCATGTAGCCTTCGGCGGGCTGCACTAAGATCCCAGAGAAGTGTTGCATGCCATGTAGTTCTTTTCTGTGCCTTCCTTACCTTCTTCTAAAGGTAGATATAAAAGAGGATTAATTGGAAACGCATTTGGTTTCATCTTGCTCACCGCCAGTGTAAGCCTGAGATTTGTCAAGAGGTCAACCTAGTCTGTGGTGCAGCAGAGATTAGTCAGGCTTTAAAATAAAACTCCTTGGGAAAAAAAGTTCACTAAAAATAAACTGTCTTGCTTTTATCCATGAATACACGGACTACAAATAGACACCAGTGCTTAAAAAATAAGGAATCACAATCAAAGAATGAAGAAACACCTACTTTGTTTTGAGATGTGTTAGATATGAATTTTAATTCCCTTGCATTAGATGGGGTGTGGTATCCTGGGTTTTTGAGGAAATCAGAAATTCTGCATTATTTTAAATTATTAAATGGCTATTAAATGGTTGTTAAAGAAGCATGCATATGGATCTGTCAGTTGGAACCTTCCCATTAGTTAACAGCACTGAAATTTTTGGTGCTTAAAAGTACTGTATTATTTGAAAAATGACAGGGTGCTTTACATCCCAAATAATCTTGACACCACTGTTAGGGACTTAGCACATCAAATCTCATTCACAGAGAGCACCATGACTCCTCTTCCCAGCACAAACTGTAAAACACATTCAATATCTGAGGTAGACTGATACTTGATAAGAGATTAAATGCAATGAAGCAACCAAGGTCCTTCAATCACAGAATGATAGAAAGGTCTGTGTTGTAAGGGGCCTTAAAGATCCTCTAGTTCCAACCCTCCTGCCATGGCAGGGAAGCCATTCACTGGGTAAGGTTTATCACTTCCCCATCCATCCTGGCCTTGAACACTTTCAGGAGTGGGGCTCCCACTGCTTCTCTGGGCAGCATGTTCCAGTGCCTCATCACCCTCAAAGTAAGGAGTTTCTTCCTATCATCTGTTCTAAATCTCTTCTCTTTTAGTTTAAAGTCCTATTGCTATCTGCCTGTGTATAAGTCACTCTTCATCTCTGACTTGTTTTTGTTTAAAGTAGAGGGTCAGTGAAGGACGTCCCCAGCCTCTGCAGGTTACTTTTGCTGAGTAGAAGGGTTTTTGTAACATCTAACCGTAGCCTCCTAGCTAAACATTAAGTTCTTTTCCTTCTACCTATTACAGCCACAGATAGAAAACAGTTTCTGTCCCATAGAGCAGCCTGTTTCATAATGGAATGTTTTTCTGATCCCCATTTGGTGTTATATCCTAATTTAAATACCTAAATTTTTATGTGAGAGTTGCATGTGAGATGCAATCCAGGACTCGTTTCCCACTGTACAATGACAGAATAAAGTTCTATTTTTGTTTTGCTCATTATAAACCTATCAGTCACTTGGGTTTATAAAATGGTCTTTTCTTGATGGTTTGCTGTATTCAGCGTAACCTGTTTCCATTTCACCAGCAGGGAAGATTTGAAGCCTTTCTTGTGGGACCTTCCAAAAAGAACACTCATTTCTTGAAAACTACTTTTTTACATCTCCTCAGAGAGCCTATTCTAACTTCCAGATCATAACTGGAAATTATTTTGCTTCTTATTGAAGAATGTCAAGATGCTTTTGACGACTGGTATCGTTGTATTTGTTACGATGTTAATGTGTTTGGCATTTTGGACCTGATGAGGTGACAGTCGGTGCTCTGCACCTCAGTGTATGCTTTTAAAATCACCGACTGGCTTTGTATAGAGAAAAATGAAAAGTGAACTTTGCAAGATGGAGTCAGTCACACTGTTCAATGAGTCATGAAATGTTCTGCATGCTCACATATAGCAGAGTTTTTATTAGGACCGTAAGGCCTATGTGGTGTTTCCTTTCTAGAAAATTTTACTTTAATTGTGTTTCTACATTGTAGTATGGGCTGCATTTTGAGAGGAGTCTTGAGCTGAAACTTAATCATTTTCATTGTGAATGAGAGTGACTGTGTCTAACTCAATATAAGCTTTGGCAAATTTAGGTGGCATATTCTGCTTTTCTATAAATGTTTCATTTTTGTTATTTTGCCTAGGTTTAAGTGCCATTTAATTTGCAAAGCTATCTTTGTTTCCTCTCTGTTTTCCCTCTATAAAGAGAGCATTTGGGAAGTGTAATTAGAACAAAATAAGAATTTAGTACATTGTCTGGATTAAAGCACCCTGGTTTTTGATGGAATTTGTCTTAGAAGCCTACACTAAAAGGACACTGATTTGTTAAGTCTGTGGTAAAGCATGAGAGGAAAATGTTTAGGTGATTGTCCATTGGCAGCTAAATAATCTAATTGAGCAAAGAGCAAAATATTGCATTGTTTGTCACTTCAATTTTATGATGTTGTAACTCTTTTAAGCTGGGTGGTATAACAGAAATTAAAACGGAGGAAGAAAGCCTCTGGAAACTGGCTTTAGAGTGCTTTAGTTTTTATTTAATGTGCATTGTTACAATCCCAATAGTGAATCCAATGAGCTTATGGTCCATATTCTCTCTGCCGATCTCATTTGATTCCAGTATGAATCTCTCATGCCAGCCTAAGGAGAATTAGACTTGACAAAACCAGACTTCTCTAAGGCTGGTGTTATAAACCTGAGGGTCAGATAATATATACGTATACTTTTTCTAAGGAAATATTTTTAAATGTCATTACATGAATTAAATTTAAATGTCTGTTCTGTGGAAAATGCCTGTGTATTCTTATAATTATTATTGCAACATAGTTCCTGCAAATAATTTCTCGTTTTTATTGTTGTGACTGGGATCATGCAGCTTGAAACAGGAAGCGCTGGATGGGCTGTTATGAAATAGAGTTACTAAGAAGTATATGAAGGTTTGCACTAGGTTCTCACTATTGTGTCCTGTGAGCCTGTAAGGGAACTAGGTTTATGTCCACAGCTCTGGGGTGTGGGTTCGATCCCTGTATGGGCATTAGCTGGGGAGTTGGACTAGATGATCCTTGTGGGTCCCTTCCAACTTGTAATATTCTGTGATTCTGTGTGACTCCACTTTGGAAGAGAGCACCCAGATATATACAGAATGTGAGTCCCACTATTAACTTTGTAAAATGAATATTACCTAGAACTGATGTTAATGTCAAATCCAGAGGAGTAGATCAATGTGGAAGGAGGTCAGAACCAGGGAAAATTGTTCTTAAGACACATCAGAAAATTTCAATATATTCTTAATACATATTCTCAATACATATTCTCAGTATGTACTGATACTGTAGCATTTTCCATATAGGTCTTTAATATCTGTTTTCTCTCTCAAGATAAAAGGTAGATAGCATAAAAGGATTTGGATACAAATTTGCAGAGGTGATATCTGTGCTTGAAATGAGTAAGGTACCCTACAGACTGATTTACTTTCTGGAGGAATGCTGAGAGGAAGAGGAGAGTAAAAGAAAAAAACACACTGGATTTTAGTTTGTACAGCTAGAATCATGAAGGGATGCTGTGCAAGGACCTTGAATATTGTAGTGGTCAGTGTTTGCTTTCATTAGGAAACAGTTTGCGAAGAGCTCTGTGCTACTTGAGGACTGCTGAAACGGGTACCTTGTCTACTATCACTAGCCCGAGATAAAGACTGTGATGCTTTGCTGAGAGGCTTTCTCCTGTTCTTCTGTTCTGAGGAAGTTATTTGTGTTATTTAGAGGCTCAGGAGGTTGTCTATGAGGAGAAAATAGCAGAAGCCTCGAGGGTCTGCTGTAAAGTCTCTCAGCATTTGGTGCGGAATTAGCCAGTTTGAGTCATTACATTGATGGGGCTCTCACAGAACCACAGAATATTCTGAGCTGGAAGGGACCCACAGGGACCATCGAGTCCAACTCTTAAACAGCACCACTGCCTCCCTGGCGGGAATTTGTTCCCCAGCTTGTGTACTGCTGGCCTCCTCTGCCAGCCCCTTCTTCTGTGCCCCTTTCTGTAGGATTTTCTTATTGAAGCTAAAATACAAGCAATGAAACTGCTGTATTTCTGTAATGGCCTTCAAACATATTTCAGCATCTTAAGAGCTCTGTTTTGGGTAGCATTCCATTCATTTACTGTGCTGGCAGGTGAATGGAGAAGTTTGGCAAATCACCAAACTAACAGTGAACCCATGACAGAGTCAAGGACAAGTCTAAAGGACTTATAACTCTTAAAAATGCTACTAAACTAATTCATCATTAACTAGCTTATCTCCACTATTGCAATTAAAGTTGAGATGGTTTATTCCACTGTAAGGTTTCCCTCAGAAATGCCAAATTGTCCTAATAGTTGCCAATAGCGTTTATAGCTGATCTAAATTCACAGTAGAAGTAAAACACTGATAAAAGAACTGGACTGCATGTCTTTATCTGCTGTCTTTTCTCCTACAAAGAAGTTGATGATGCCTACAATGAGCTGGGTTCAGTTAGGCCTTTGAAAGAGTTGCCAGGTATCATAAAACTTCTTCATATATTTCTGGTCCAAGATCAGCATTTCTATCAAGTCTGCCGCACAATCTCTTTCCAGATGGTTGAGAGTTTTTCACAAGGTTCATAGGTTGTGAGCTTTCATGTATGTAGGTTTTTTTCCTTTTGGCTAGATTTAAAAAGGCTAGGCCGATGGGCAAAGCTGCCACTAACCTTAAAGGAAAAAGATATGATCAGCGATGCAACTCCTCTGTTTTGTCCCTATAGCCATTGTAATTGTGCTTTTAAAATGTATCTGTGTAGAACATGAAAATTAGCTTTTTCTTGGACTTGTTGTTTTAAAACTGACAACTATATATATTTTTAAGAATAAGTTTTTTCAGGTTTTCATAAGCTTTGTATATTTTACTGAAAAATTATTAATCAAGTGCAGAAACCCTGCTTATTTTTCAAACACAGACTGGGAAGTCTAGAAAGATAGAATATATGAGCAAAAACCTATGGTGAAAAACATTTCTAAAGGTACAATGCATGAGTAAAACTAAATGTATATGTGGTCTCCTCTTGTTCTGTTCACAAGAGTGCTCCCAGAAACAAGAGGATCATTCTTCTTAGTTTATTTCAGTTCATCCTAACATTATATGCTTTAAAAATAAATCCATTCCTTCATTTAGAGTTAAGCTATACATTTGCAAGACGTCAGAGGGTAGTCTGCTTAAGGAAATAATTAGTTATTTGTTTGACAGGGTTGTATGGAACCTTTTTTCCCCCAAGACAATACACATCTATATTCAGTATCCCCAAAAGGATTTTGCGTAGTAAATTATTTCCATATGCCAGTAACAAAAGTTTGGAGATGGCAATATTCTTTGATGGCATTGCAGACCCTAACTGGTGAAAAAGAAAAAAAGGGATTGAAGATCCCCTGTGCAGTAGATCAAAACAGAATAATTCTTTATTACTTGAAAACTTTGTAACTGAGAGAAAACTGAGCTGGAGAGTGTAGTCTAAGTCTTTGGAAGAGGTTCAGAGGGGGTGAAAGAAATGGATTAGTATCTGTGAGATTGTAGGGAATAACTTCCATAATAGACAGAAACAGAATCGTTGCTCTTAATAATTTAGTTAGTCTGTCTTTCTGGACAGAACTTAAAGTAATGAAGCCTATAACATGTGAAGGGGATGAAAAAATCATATTTTTTACACATTCTTATTCTTTGTCATGTGTAAGAGAGTGCTAGGGCACAGGTGCACACGAGATGCAATCATTACATGAGAATTAAGACAAGTGCAATGAAGTGAAGACTTCTCTGTTTTGTGTACCCTCAGCTTTCAGTGTTGTGGTTTTCACTACAAATGTCAGATATTTCAGTTGCCATCCTATGTAACTTACTGAGAAATAACCTAGTTGCTGATTATGACAAAATATACTGTGAGGCACAGCCAAAGCTCTGAGCAGCCTTCTCACCATCACTGTCAGAGAGAATGGCATGCTCTCCAGATGTGCTTGCATCTGTTTTGGATTGTTGTTTTTTTCCTACAAGACATAAACAAAAATGTATTGCTAGCTGCATTATTCCCCTTGAACAACTGAGGAGAGATTGTGCATAAAACCAGCAATAAGTGAATAAGATTTATATCTACAAAAGCAGGAATGATGTAGCTCCTTCTTCCTACTGAAGTAAGTCTCTTTCCTGGCATGCAGCTCCGTATTTTCAGAGCAAGGAGCTCACATCCTCCTGTCAGGCAGCCCTCAGGTTTGAGTACTTTCTCTGAAAATTGCTAAAAGAAATAGGAATCCCCCATCAACTGGGGAGGTTAGGAGTGTGGTTTAGTTCAGGTTCAGAAGCATGGAGTCTTAGAAGAGCAGAACAGATCTGTGTTCTGTCTCATCTTGTCTAACGTTTAGCAAGCTCCTCATGTTAGAACCCTGTTGCTCTAGATAATTGTGCAGTTGTGGAGACCTGTATCAAAGGGAAACATGCTCTGCTAACAAGTGTACGAGGATGCATGGTGTGCTACATTCTGCACCTGGTCATCTTAATTGGGCTGACGTAGAATAATGGAAGGCCTTCATTCAAGTCCCTTTTTGCTTCCTTTGAAGAAGCTACTGCTTGCAAAGACACCTTGTGTAACTGTAGCATTAGTTTTTTTTAATGGAAAGACAATGTTACCATTGTCATGCAGCTGGTTTGGAAGGCAAATCAACTACTGTCTGGGTCACACAGCACCATGATGTGCCATGAAGCACAGGACTGTAATAATAGCTCTGAATCCATAAAAAAAATATATCCACTGCCCCAAGTCCCAAACAGTTTTTGTGACAATCATCAATTCTGGTTGTTGTGATATTCAGTTACTTTTCCCATCTGTAGCCTTTTTATTGGCTGTGGAAAAGGGCTCGGGAGACACCTGCTAAAAAAAGATGCATCCAGTGATAGTTGATTGAGCTTTAAGACAGTTTGGGTCAGACTAAGTAGCCAGAAATCCTATCATCTCAAACAAGCCTATGAGATCATGATACCATTTCTTGTGTACAGGATCCAGCACTAGGAAGCTGCACATAGCTTGCAGCCCAAACACTTGTGTCTCCACCTGCTGAGTTCAATCTGTAATGACTGAGTGCAAGGAAGATCTTCCAAGCTTCTTGTTCCTGTGAAATCACAGGTTAAACTGTGCAAGGAGCATGACTAGAATTGTACAGAGTAGATCACAGAGCAAACACATCCTTGTAAAAGCCACCTATTTTTTCATCTCTTCATCCTTTGAATAATGCGTAGAAGTCTGTAAGAGCAAAGTATGACAGTCCTAGAGCTCACCAGGTCTGGTCTAGGGCAGACTCAAACTTGAGATAGTTTGCATCAACTAAGAGTTTGCAGAGGCTCTTGAAACAGTAGGTTTTTCTCCTCATGTTTGTTTTTTCTGTTGTTAGTTTTGAAGTGTGAATAAAGGTTGTACCTATTTCTCTAGACATCAGTAACCAATCAAGAGAAGAATCTACAAAAAACAGCAGTTAAGCGCAGTGACCACAGTGAGGGCATGTTGTTTGCTGTGTGCTAACCTTTGTCCTGAGTGCTACTCATGGATGCACCTTGTGAATCATTATTAAAACAGCAACTGAACCAAAAGTACTCCATTATAAAGAACATTCTGTTCACTCCAGGACTTTTAATTGCACAATAGTGCATGCTTTGTGCCCCTCAAAGATTTGAGGTTTGAGTGTATCCATGGCAAGTTTTCTTTTTGGGAGTTTTTCTTTTCCCTTGTATATTAAAGTCAAGTAAGAGAAAGTGTCTTTCTTCATGAGGTCCTGTCTTTATCTTAAGAAGTTAATAGCCCCTGTTAAAATTTTCCTCTATGTTTTCCTTGTGTACACTCCTTTTTTTCCTGAATGCAAGGTTACAAAACTGAAGTTAGGACATTCACAAAGAACAAAGGTGGTATTCATTCAAGTTGTTTGTGTTGTTTGCTTTCTTACTTTCATACTTTTTTATTAGTAGTCTCTCATTTTGAGTCTTTATTCCACATTTCATACTTTACTTTGCTTACAGGTTGCTTGGCATAGGTACAGCAGATTCAGCTGTTACAAAAATAATTCACCACCTTTTTATGACTGGTTGCAGTAAAATGAGAATAAATAAATCAATAAATATAATAATAATGTAGAGACATTAAGGTGGAAAATATGAAGCAAGGAGCAGGAAAAATTAAATACATGGGGACTGTGAGACTTACAGACAGTGTAGGACCAAAACAGACTCTCATCTTCCTTAAGACCTATGCAAACTCTGAAGCCCTTGCTTGCCAGACATGTCACTTTTCCTGCCTGAAATACCACCTTATACTCTAAAACTGCACAGGTGAATGTGTCTCACTTGTCATTAGGCATAGTTTCAGGATCATGCCTCAGTAAAAAGGTTAATTTTTAAAGCTCCATTATGCCTGCTTCTAGCTGAATGGAAAAGAAAGAGGCACAGGTGAGCTGTTGCCACTGTTCTTTTGTGTAGCACCACGAGTGTCTCACAACCTATGCCAGAAGAGACAAAAGGGAAGAAAACTGTCTGCAGAGGAAAATAGACTTTGTATGTCTACTATGTCAACTGCAGTTGCAGTGCTTCTGTAAGACCTTTCTTGTCACTGCAGTGCCCCACATCCTCTTCTAGCAAAGGATTTTAGGAATGAGGTCTCCTGCCCCAATAGCCCCTCACATGGGCTGAAAAGTGAAAAGGCTGCATATTTACTTGTTGAAAATGGCAACAAACAAGAAATATCTGTTTATTCTCTTTCCTTCACATACACGTTTGCTTCATATCACTGGGCTGGAGCCATGCTGAAGTCATGGGTAACTAACAAATTGGAGACATGGGGTTGGGTGATGTTCTGGCCAAATTCCACTTTATGCTTTACATTAAGGTTCATTTTCACAGCACCATTCACACTGTTGAAAAGTGTGAATGTTTCTATTGTCAAGATTCCTCTTTAGAAGTTTTTTTCCCAGTCTCCACTGAAGGGAAGTAAGAGAAGCATGTCATGATTAAAAAAGCCAAACCCACAGCCTGTAGATTGGGCCGCTGGACCTATGGAGGGGGACCAAAGCAAACAGTGAATAGAAACATTGAACACTGTTTTTTTAAGCTCTGGTTGTTTACATTCAACACAATCTTGGGTATGAATTTCAAGTTGCTGGACTTACACAAGTTAAATAGAATGGATGCAGCATTTAATGCAAGAAAACATATAATCCAGCATAGTGACCATGAAATAAAATGGGAAACTCACGTTCTTCTGTTGCCTTTCTGGCAAGTAGTGGTGGGACAGGAGAAACCGGAGTTTGGGGTTTTGGTCTTTTTGCCACAACTACTGGGTGAACAAAGACTTGAAGGACCCAGGTTACCGTTAGGTTACCATTATGTAACTCAGTAACGTGTTTCCAGTGTCCTTTCCTGCAATTACACATGGATTATTTATTTCGTTTCACCTCTCTGTAAGAGACATGTGTACAAGGAACTGCACGCAAAAAATTAGGGTCAAGTGCAAATTGTAGGAGATGTGAGGAAACTTGAACATAAGATTGCAGTTGTGTGTTGTCTAATTTTCTTGCAAATGAGTTTTTAACTTCCCTGTCTACAGTCAAATACTACTTGAATACAGCTCTATTACCTGCTGTTTTCTAGCTCACGCTTCTGTGAAAAAATTCCTATGACGCTTTACTCTGCATACACGGAGTTTTAGAAGATCTTTGGCTCTGCAGAGCCCAAAGCATTTCTGTATTAAAGAAGCTTTTCTAACATGTATGACTTTAATATTTCTCCTCAATGAAAGACTGGGGGTAAAGAGTGTTCAAAGCTGTGAATGTGTGACATTGTGTGCTGTAGTACGTATCCTTTGAGTTACAGAATCAGTTCTTCTATTTGTTTGTTACAGACGATAAACATACTTACTGGCATACTTTTCACATATTAACATTCATTTTTACATTTCTCCCTGAATTAATCTACTTTAACAACTTCTAAAATTATCTTTTTTGCATAACAATTCTTGTCTTTAGGAATACTAATGTTAATCCTGACCAATAGTAATTCTTAAGGCTGCTAGAAGTTTCTCACCATTTCTCACTTTGTTTTTTTCTTACAGATTTTGATTTTGCCAGGAAAATATTTCATATATTTAATGTGCAATCATATGTATGGTTTCTCATAAAATATATCTCTAATATGTATATATATATAAAAATTAGGAAGAATAAGCAAAATCAGCAGCTCTAATATATTTTTTCTTTAGTATGAAGATCTGTATTTTGACTTGTGTGATAATTCATGTGACTCCTAATCAGGAACCTGAAGAGGAGAAATTGTAAATCTACTGCTAGTTTAACTTCTCTCTGAGGATATACACTGAGGAGTGGTGTTATGGGCAAGTAGTGATGACATGTTTGTTTTGGTTTTGCATGTCTGCATTTGGTAAACCTCCTGGGATTTTTCTTGCTTACATTTTATTCAAAGAACAAAGCTCATATATATTGCTTTATTTGTGTTCAACAACTGATGGGTCATTATTCAAAGAGAAATGCATAAAACTGCATCAATAATGTTGTCACAAACGAAAATGAAGTATTTCCAGTGTTCTATAATGCTTTATTTATTTGTCATAGACATATAGCCCAGGGATGAAGCAAGTTTAAGAAAATCAGTGTAATTTTGTGAATCTGATTTTATAGCAGATATTTAAACTACCTGGGGAATCTGTGTGAGAAAGAAATCTGTAGACAGATCTTGGGGCTTGCTTTCTTTTCCTCCTATGGAAATCAATCACTTCAAGCTAAACTCAGATCAGGACTACCCTGGCTGAATTATCAAACTGTCACAATGTGTTATGCTGCTGTCCTACAGTTGTAGGAGTAATTTGGGTACCCAGATGGTTTTCCACTCTTTGTAATGGGCTGGGCTAAAGGTCATTATATGTTTTGTGATGGGAGGAGTGAATCATGTTCATGTCCCTTATGCAGATGAAAATATGTCTGAACCTGAGATAGCCAAAGACCTTTATTTTAGCATATCTGAAGTGGGAATATGTCCCAAACTTCCGCTGAATTTTTCTCAAGCCTTGAATTTTGACTAAGTCCTATAAGAATAAATAGGTACTGAATTGAGAGAAAAAAGCCCAAGACAATTCATCAGTGAGTGGAGGTCTTAAAAAATTGTATAAATATATATCTGTCAGTTTGTGAGATGTAGCAGTTCAGAAAATAAATTAAACATAAGTAGATTAAAGGGGCAGGCAAGTGAGAGACAAAAAAAGAGAGGTACTGACCTTGCTTATCTTAGAAAAGCTAATTAATAAAGAAGAAAAACATGGTCCAGGGTCCAGCATGAGGGTGAGCTTTCTTTTAGATAATGCTTATTACTGGAATAGTTTTTACTAGACAGAATAATAGTCTGAAGAGCCATTATTTCTAGTAGAAGTGAGTCTAGACTGTAACATGGTAGTCTAGTGACTGTGTAGAAAACCTGTGAATGATTTTGTTCTGAG
The DNA here is from genome assembly GCA_013390025.1 of Pitta sordida. NCBI lineage: Eukaryota > Metazoa > Chordata > Aves > Passeriformes > Pittidae > Pitta > Pitta sordida. The sequence goes on along the minus strand of WEKX01016677.1, from coordinate 226,203 downwards.
AATGTCTTTCAAGCAGAAAAACTTCTCATTTAACGCCTAAGTAATCCCTTGCAAAACAACTATGGGTCATTATTTGTGCTACTAATAAATTAGCAAGCAAGATAGTATTGAAATACATGAAAACTGTTACGTTTATAAAAATCTTTTGCTTTAGTCCTTGCCATGAAAGTTACTAAAACTGAGACCTGGAGGCAAAAATGCAGAGGACATTAATTGTCGTTCTCAGTGGCTGCCTGGTTTGTAAGGGCAAGGTGTGTGAGGTAGGTTGGGCTCAGGGCACCAGTAGTGTGGTGGTGTGAGGTGCCGTTCGGTGCCTCCCTGCCCACACCTCTGCTGTCTTCTGCACATCTGCACCAGCTCCCAAACTGCTGTGGGGAATCAGGGGTGGGGGTGTGTCAAGAAAGCTTCAAGGAGTGTAGCTCCACCATAAATCATGTTTTCTAGCTCCTGTTACACTAAAAGCAGATGTGTCAGATTACCTGGGTCATTTTAGATGAGTCTTCTTTCCTCTGAAATGGAGCCCTCTTTCTGTCCAGGTTACTAGAAAGAACCATGGCCTCCTGCAACAGCTGAAGATGGGGTTTCTTTTCAGTAAGTATTTTAAGCTTCAGTTGCTGAAGAGTTGAAAGCAGGATAATGAAGAAGGATGAAGAATAGGAATAAAACAAGGTTAAAATAAAGTGAATTGTATTATAAAATTATTTCATTGTCACTGGACAGTTAAAGCCCAGAACTGAAAAACAGTAGAGTAACTCATGAGTGTCCCCAAATTTACATTAGTCTAGGCCAAAATTTGAGCTCCATAAAGTTCTTAGGAAACCGAATTTTGCTTTAGCCTGGTTTGCCTTCTATAAATCAATATATAATATGCCTGTTTTAGAAGAAACACATCATTTTTTACCAGCAAAAGGTATGCCCGTTTTTCTCCAGTAGACTTCACTGTGTAGTAAGAGGGAATAGAGATCTTTGTCTTTGTAGGTGGTGCTGTGATTGCCAGGCAAAGCCCTTTTGAAGTCAGCTAGAAGTAAGACTTCATACTATGCCAGGAAAGCTGAAGACAGTATTGTTTCCAATGGAGTTTACCCTCACTGCAGCTGGTAGGGAGATTTCACTGCATGCAGTTGAAACAAACTGTACTTTTTCCCCTTCAAAGTTCACGTGAGCCTGTGAAGAAGTATAATAAATGTAATAATTATGGTAAGAGGAGTAATGCATTGGTTCTGGCTTAAAATGTCTCAAATATAACTCTCATACACTTCTAGAAAGTTACTTTTACCTAAATTACAGGAAGCCTCCCTGTGTATGCAGCATGGCACAGCTTGGAGGGACTACAAGGAGTGGGGAATGACCACCTGCTGCTGTGAAGGAGAGGAGTGGGGGGAGATGAAGGAGACAAGATAGAGAGAGAAATGGTCGGAAGAAACGCTGAGGGCTCCTCTTCAAGAGTTAATCAATCCTTTGGTATTTTCTCTGGGTAAAATATTTTGATTTTGATGAATGTTCTGCTTTCTATCAACTGAAGGAGCTTGCTCATCATTTTTGGGGATGGCCACAGTGCTTGTGTAAATGTCCTCAAGGACACTTGAGTATTTTGAAATATTCTGTAACCAGTGCCATATGAAGAGTGCAGTGACTGAAAGGTCACACAAGACATTTGCTATGAGTGACCTTTGGCCACTCAGAGCGGTAGGGTGATATCTGGGCTGAACTAACAGCTTAAAAGAAGTAGTAACAGCAGAAAGAAATGAGTTAAATATTTCAAGAATTGCAAGACTGACCTGTTTAATTTTTTTACAGTAAATAAGACCATGAAAACCTATATTTTTTAATAATTAGAAAGTAGCAAGGTTAGTGTATGAGACTAGAGCTGGGCAGAAAGAAAGAGGAGAAGAGAGCTGAACAAAAATATAAGTTCAAGTCAGCATCTCCATGATGCCTGAGGAAAGACACACAAATGCACTATCACAGATTTTTCATTCCTAAATCTTTTATATGCTTTCATTGGTGTCCTCTGTTAATTAACCTGGCAGAGAAATACTAGAGATTAAAAAGACTTGTTACTGCAGGATATGTGGAAAGAGCAGCAGCGTTTAAAAGAGCATTTGAAGAGAATTCTTCTTCAATTGCATTTGTTGTGCAAAACAATTTTTCAAATCTTCCTTAAATCTGTATGCTAAATACTTAGCTGAAGATGAGCAATTAAACCAGCACATACTGTGTTTGCAGAGATGCAAAGCCAAGTCATGTACTCTGTGGATTTTTAGTATGAATTTCTTCACTAATCTGAAAGCAAAATACATGTGCTGTAAGGTGCTATAAAACTTTGCATTGCAAGTTCAACACATTATGTCATTGATTTATGTTTGTTTACAAATTCAGCCTAACCTGAACATTGTCAGGCCCTAGAATGTGGGCACAACCACAGTATTACTAGTCTGTCATATTTTTAGTGTGTCTGTTGTGGCTGCTTCCCCATTTTGTTGTTTTTGATACGTACAGCCATATTAGTCATAATTACTCATAATTTGATAATTATTTAGACCTCCATTGTTTTCATTTTAGAACTGTATTGTAAGTTGGCTTTTTTGCTTGGCTTTTTTTTTACGAGAAGTAGCCTAGTAAATTCCGTGGCTGTATCTTCCTGTGGTTCATTGGTTAAGGACCCATTCAGTCAACCAGATAAGCGTGTACTTAACTCTAAGGACATGTGTAAGAGCTGCTGAGTTAACACACAGCTGTGTCACAGGAGGTCTCTATTCATTAGATTAAAGGACAAGAAGATTGTGTTTGGGTGTGACGTGATGTGGAGCCTCCAGTTATGTGTGTTTCCTCTAACATTGGCCAGGGACAGGCCAATCGACAACATATTCCATTTCAAACTCACATGAAGACATCCATTCTTAAACATTTAGTGGTAAGGACTTTTTTTATTTCCAACAAATAATTTCCTCCAAAAGTGAATGAAATTTTCCATAGCTCCAACTTTAGGTAAACATTTAATTGAGTTAAATAGAAATGTCAGTAAAACCTCAATATAAGCTTATCTCAAGGGGTTTGTTATACAGCTTAGAAATTTTATTCCTTGAACTAAAGCACCCTGCTCTCACCATTTTGCTGGACATGTTTTTTATATAATATGCTTTGGTATTCATGATGGAAAACATAGACATAGTAAATGTGGTTTGGATAAAGATTGTTCTGTAATTTATGATTTGAGATGTTACTGAGTATAATTAAACTAAAACTCTGCAGCTTTCTACTTGTATCGTATATTCTGCAGAGGTTCCCAGTGTCATTTTAGGCTTGGTCTCTCCTTAAGCAATTTGAATTATAAGCCTCACAAGGAAGAATGGGAAAATTGCTTGTGGTGTCTCCTTCTACTTCCTTTTCCGAACTTTTTATTGAAGTAGTCTTAGAGTTTAGTCAGGACAACACTTGAAATCCACAACCCACAGACCAATGAATGCCAGGGCAGTACTTTGGGGAAATACTGTGCTACATTCTTGTCTTACAGTCCTGTCCTGAGCATCTAGAGCTGGTCACTGTCAGAGATTTCAGACTGAATTAAATGAGCCCTCTAGTTTAACCCGCTTCATTCTTCATATTAAAAAATAGTGACATAAGCATGGAACAATTTGGAAAATTAATATTTTTATACTGTATTTACAATACCTATGAAAAAGTCAAGTTTCCATGGTTGAATTTGTCCAAGGTTAGAAAATCCATCCTGGTTTTCAGAGAAGCTGTTGTGTCCTTATCCTGTGACAGTAATTGTATCATGCGGAAAACAAGCTGCTGCAGCTCATCCTGCTCTTGAGCCTCAGAACTTCTGGATATAAAAATTTGTCTTCAGCACTTGTGTAATAAATGTGCTGCTCTGTGTTGAAGTGAAGCACCTCCCAAGAAGACACCACCTGGCTGAACTGTAGTAGTTCAGCCAAGACTAACCAAAGTGGTACTACAGTCCAGTGGACAATACTAAATAAGCAGGAAAAATGAAATTTTCAAGAAAATACCTTGTTAGGATAGAGACTTGTGGAATGCCAAAAATAATCTATAAGCAGACTTAGAGGAGAAGGTAGATCCTTTGAGGGCATTGCACATGCCCTGAGGGCATCACATGTAAAATATATAAAGTAGATAGCAATTCAATCATTCATCTTCAGGTCCATAATCCCAAATATGCCCTTCTTTGTGAAAGCTATTTTGTATTTACTTATGAGAAATGCTTAATGCTGTTGGTTTTCTGAGTGTAGTTTCCTAACAGAGATCTCTGATATGTAGATAAGAAGGGAAAAATATAAGCAGATCACCCGAGCAACCTATTTATTTGAATGTCCATTCTATTTCATACAGCTACTAGAATAAATAATTAGTCCATGTGAATAGGAAACTATTCGCTTCTTTCACAAGATTATGGTCACTGTGTGTTTACTACTGTGTTCTAAAGGTACAGTATGAAAAAAAGTTTCCAAACCCTAATTATGAAAGCACATGAGACAAAGAAGACGCTTTACACTGAGTGAAAATTATTGTTGCCTTTTAGGATTTCCTCTGTAAGAAGTCTTTGATTCCAGCAGATGGCATGCACTCTTCAAAGCTTGCTGTGTATGATCATAAACACTGTTCCAAGGAGCAGACCGAGCTCTACAGCTTAACTGTACCACAAGTGATTCTGTTACACCACACTCAATTTCTGTAATCTCTTTGACATACTACAGGAAACCAGTATGTCTTCGAAACTAAGTTTCTTTGGTGTTTTGGTGCCCAGATGGAGTGATTTTTGTTGCAACGGCTTCTGAGGAACATCAGCAGTGTTTGTCCAAAGCAGATCTGTCAGAGCAATAGTTGTGATTAAAGCAATCTTAATGTCTTTAATAAAAGGATACTGGCATAAAAAGAGATGCAGGCACTCTAGGTGAAATAACTCCAACAAGTAAGAGGAAAGAGTGTTTAGCAGTTTTTTGAACAGGATGCATTAAGCTAAATATGCCATCTGGTGAGAGAAAAAGCTTACAATGCCTTGGGCTGGTGGTTTTGTTGGTTTTTTTTCTTTTCAGCTTATGAGACCACATTGCACTGGTGAACAAATACAGTCTGTTTATAATATTAGGATGTGAGACCTCTGTACTTTCATAGAGGTTTCTCACACTCAGAAATTGCAGTGCTGAATCATTACCCTTATAGTTACTAAAAATTTTGGAGACAACTAAGAAACACTCATATCTATAGTCAGAGCAGAATTAGTATCTGTTAGGGTAAGTAAGGGCAAATTGGGACTTTGGGTTTCCATACACTGATTGAAATTCTGTATAAAAGTTCAGCTTTTTCTGTAGTCTCTTTAGAGGTTGCTCTTTGTGCAAACGGTTTCTGACTTCATCCACAATAGTTTCTGGAAGAGAGATTTTCCCTACAGGAAGCACTGAGGAATGTTTTGAAATAGAATTAGTGCTGGATACAATGTTATGTGCTGGCTCATTGACAAATGTCTCATGGAAATGAATGCATTACTCAAGAAATAAATTCATAGGAGAAATTATGTTTTGTTTTCTGCTGTCATGACAGATTAATTCTTACTGTCTTGATCAGACTCCTTGATAAATCTCTCTTTTTGTGAACTACTCTGAATTATGAAAAAACTTCCACACTTCTACTCCTTTTTTTTTCCTGGGCAGCTAGGACTGCTGACTAGGAGCTGCTATATTTAAAGTCTTCTCACATATTCACTGGCTTCATCTTTGCTCAGTGCCATGGAAAACTCTGCTAATCTAAATAATTTCACAGCCTTTTTCGTTGTGCTACTTAGCACATCCTGAGTAGAAGCAAATGCAAGATCATGATTTTACTTGTCTCAGAGTTTCTGAGGATATAAATAGATAACTTTTTGCACAAAAGTACACTGTTATTGAGTAATTTGCCATAGTAATATTATGATTCATCCTTAATTCTGTTACTCTTCATCTCAGCCTCAGTACGTAATTTTGGGTAATGAAGCATGCAGGTTCCCAGGTTGTTACACCGCTATGAAGCCCTATCACAAAACTGACAGATATTCCACATGTGCATCATTACATAAATAAATTATCATCCTTATGGTAGGTATGCATTGTACTAAATTAACTTCCTTGCTTTAGCTTCTGAATGATGCATGGAATACAATCCCTGTAGATAGAAATGCACCTCATTTATTCCAAATAAGAAACAAACTGATAGCCCATCTTGCATGTAGTACTGATACCCCTTTAAAGTCTGAAATATGGAGTAAATACGAATCTTTACCATGACCTAGTAGAATTTGCTTTTTTAGATTGATTAGGCTTGAAATTTAGGCTCAGAAGAGCAGAGATAGTAAACAGGGAGTGACAGAGCTTCACATAGAGGCTTGTTTAAAAAAAGTTCCTGTCCAGATCCTCAGCTGATATGAACGAGAGGACTTGGCAAATAGGAAGAATTATGGAAGCTTTGTCTTTTTCTGCTAAAATGTGTGCTATATCACAAATTCTGTCTTCTCACGAACAACAGCTAATCTCTACCAAGGCAGTGTTGTTTCACCCCAGAGAAGCTCACAAGATGGGGAGCACAACCTAAGTCTGGTTGCTCACTCTGCATTTTACCCTAGTCCAGTGCCCGCAGGTACAAGAAGCACTTTTGAGTCTTTCAGATATTTCTGCAAGGAGTGGATTTCTGATCAATAAAACTTTTGTCCTAATAGAGTGTTGGGGATCCTACTTGCCAAGGACTATGGAAGAGTACAGGACACTTATCTTGTGTGATGTTTGGAGAACTACCTAAGCATTGTTCTTAGAAACTGTAACAATCTCTTTCTGCCAGTCTTTGTCGTGACACTAAAGTCGTTTAACTCACAGACACTCCAATACACGCTTTCTTTGAGAGTCAAGTTTAAAGTCAAGTTTTAGTAAGACTAGGTAAGAGGTGCCTGAAGGCAGTGCTTTATGGGGTCCCGAAGCCACTGCATGGCTGCCAGGTGGAAGCTGGCTATAAAGCTTCCCATGGCTCCCTTCCATCAGACTCACCATGTTGTGGGAGGAGAGATGGTGTTACAGATCTCCTTTTTGCAACTTACTGCAGAATTTTCTCTCTCTCAATCTCTCAAACACCTAGGTGTTAATACTGATTTCTTTCTCCCTATCTACCTGGCACTTCCAAGGCATTTCAAGTTATGCACGTAAATACGTACCTGTTTGTGTAAAATTCAATTATTTTATTTTTCTAACAAACCTAGTGTAATTCAGTGTGATCTGTTGGCTTCATGTAGTTTGTGGTGCATGGTTCCTTGAAAGCTGAACTTTAAGTCACAGTCTCTCCCTAGAAACTAATTTTCTTTTCCACATAACACGTCATAAAATGCTGAATAACATCTAATCTGCAAGTCAATAAGAAAAACCTTGCACAGAAAAAGGCATTATCCATCTACTGCAGTCTGTCTAAAGAGGTTATTGAAAACCATGTATGTGGACATACACAGGATGTGTGATTGTGAATAGAAAAGTATTCCCTCCTGCGCAAAGATCCATCATCTTTACTCCTCTTTCATATTGTTTAGATGTATTGCTGCACCCCAGTTAACATATAAGTCAATACATTAGTCAATCAGACATAAGGAAACCCCAGGGGAGGAAAAAAGAGTCTCTCTTCCATGGTGGTATGTATTTGTGGAAAGACTTGGATAGGTATGTAAAAAAGGATCATGTGCTTGTAAAAAACTTGTGTCATCTTTTCTTTCATTTTCCTTGGCTCCTGCTTTCAACTGATCTTTAGACCACTGTCTCTCCATGACAATTAAACTTCCTGAGTGAGATTTAAAAGCTGGTGAAACTGTTAAAGGAAGCATTTAAAGAGCAGAAATCTCCTGATAATTCTAGTAGGGTTTTAAAAACACAAACAAATGTAGCATAAGTTCAAAGACTGTGAATTTATGTAGACCATAAAGAGCTGTTTTCTTAAATGATCCAATTGAACAATACTTTAAAACTCAGAAGTAAGAGATAGGTGAATGCAGGTTCAGTAAGTATGCTGCTGATCAGCTATTTAAATATACAATTGTAGTGTCATAGAATTATTTAGGTTGGGAAAGGCTTTCAAGATCATTGAGTCCAACTGTTAAACCTGCACTGCCAGACCCTCCACTATATCATGCCTTTAAGTGCCACATCTACATGTACTGTAGTGCCACATCTACATGTACTTTTAAATATCCCCAGGGTGGTGGCTTAACCATTTCCCTGGGCAGCCTGTTCCAGTGCCTTTTGGTGAAGAAATTTTTCCTAATATCCAATCTAAATCTGCCTTGGTGCAAGTTGAGGCCATTTCCTCTTGTTCTGTCATATGTTGCGTGTGAGAAGAGACCAAGACCCACCTGGCTACAATCTCCTTTCAGGTAGATGCAGAGAGCATTAGGGTCCCCTCTGAGCCTTTTTTCTCCAGGCTAAACAATCCTAGATCCTTTAGCTGCTCCTAAGACTTGTGCTGCAGTCCCATCACCAGTTCCATTACCCTTCTCAGGACTTGCTCCAGCACTTCAGTGTCTCTCTCTCAGCGAGGGGCCCAAAACTGAACACAGGATTTGAGGTGTGGCCTCACCAGTGCTGAGTACAGAGAGACAACCACTGCCCTGGTCCTGCTGACCGCACTGTTCCTGATACAGACCAGGATGCCATTGGCCTTCTTGGCCACTTGGGCACACTGCTGGTTCATGTTCAGCATCTGTGGACCAGCATCCCCAGGTTCTTTTCCTTGGGCAGTTTTCCAGCCACTCTGCTCCAAAATCGTAGCACTGCATGGTCTTGTTGTAACCCACGTGCAGGACCTGGCACTTAGCCTGGTGGAATATCATAAAATTCGCCTTAGCCCATCTATCCAGCCTGTCCAGATCCCTCTACAGAGCCACCAGCAGATCAACACTCTCATCAAGCTTGGTGTCATCTGCAAACTGACTGAGGGAGGACTTGACCCTCTCATCCAGGTCACCAATAAAGATGTTTGACAGGTCTGGCCCAACACTACCTGTGACTGGCCACTTGCTGGATGTGATTCCATTCGCCACCTCTCTGGGCCCAACCAGCTAGCCAGTTTTTTATGCAGCCAACAGTGTATTCACCCAAGCCATGAGCAGCTGTGGGAAATGGTGTCAAAGACTTTAGTAAAGTGCACATAGACAACATCCACAGCCTTTCCTTCATCCACTATATAGGTTACCTTGTCATAGAAGGAGATCAGGTTGGTCAAGCAGGACGAGCCTTTCATAAACCCATGCTGGCTAGGCCTGATCCCTTGGTTATTCTGATACGATTATGATTAAACTTACTTGTATGATTATGTTAAACTCTAAATGCTAACTCAGAGGAATGCTAACTCAGAGTAAACAGTATGGTTGTAAATTGTTCCAGGGAGAAAAGTTCTTTTTCCCACTGCAAAAAGGCAAGTCAGGCTGCAGGGTGTTGCTTGTAATACCAGTCCCTTGGCCAGATAAGGCTCCAGAGTAAATTACTAAATCTCCAATCAGAATTCATTAATGTCTTACAAATAAGAAGAAAAAAAACTATGTAATGCAGTTAAAATTCAATAGAAGGGCTTAGTGGCAGCAAGCGGCTTAAAACCCCTGTTAATGCAGACTGAGCCTTATGTTTCTGCTGCCAAATGAAGCTTACATTACTCTTGTTCATATGTAGTAGTTTTGTGTTTGGTTTTGAATTTTTTAAAAAAAAATTTGTGCAGAGGCTGAGACCCAAGCAGAATGTTTTGCTGATGTAAAATGCAACATTTAACAACTGGATATTACATAGCAGGAGTGATGCCAAAGCTAATGCCTGTTTTGCACAATAAAAATATTTCAGCTGTTTCTCCTGCCTAGCCCGTCATACTGTGACTGTATATGACGACCTTTACTAGCTCCACTATGGTTTGAAAAATATATCTAATCTAAGATAATAGACCTCCACACTATAGCAAAGGCCATGGCACCATAGAACAATATAGTCCCAGACTGTCTCCCTGCGGAAGCCTAGCAGCCGTTGTCATGATATAATTAATTTAACCAGCAGACAACACTATTTCAACTCCAACTAGAAGTCTCTTGGTAAACTGCAATTTCACAAGAATTGTGGCAGTTTGGACTCCTTACGTGCAGCTGGTGAAATACCTCTTGTCCTGGTGATGTTCCGTGTTTTCCTAGTCACTCGTCTTCAGTCTAGCAACCAGAGTAGATCCTTTCCTACATATGAGGTAGGACTAAGCTGATTGTATGGGGTGAAGTAGATCCATACTCCCTCTCCCTATCATGAACACAGTATGTAATCCTTTATAATCAGTGTTATACTATCTCTCCAGGGAAAGGGGAAGAGATACAACCCTGATCCAAGGCTTGCTGCTAACAAATATCCTGCAGGGCGTATTAAGGTCCCATGCAATCCCACTGATTGCAGGGGGAGCTCTGTCAGCATCACCCAGATTATTTCCACCAAGCTTCATCATACTATTTTTGCCATGGCTTTTCAGCTCCGACTACTTTTGAAACACCAGTCTGAGTACCAGGGAATTGCCAAGAGGAGATTTGCAGTCGCTTTTGTTTTTATTCTGAGGTCAATAAAGCTAGTTCAGCTTTTCACCCCTGTCTTTTTTGCTTTTCCTTAAGAAGGTCAGACCTTCTAGGAGCAACTGAACTTGCATAGATGCTATTTACTCCTTGGTTCAGAAGAGAGCAGTTCTTAGTTTGACAGCAAACATGTATCTCAAGAGATATTCTTAGGCTCTGACCTTAAGTCTTGAGTCCAAGGTTTCCTTAAGAATGGCTCTTGCCACCGAGTTCGAAGTAATTGCTACAAAGGGAAGAAGAATTTTATACTGAGAATACCTGTTTGAAAAATTGTTACAGCTGAAACGCCTTGAAGAGATACCTGCTAATTTACCTTGTCCCCAGCATTTGTTTTTACTAGCCCTGTTATGATCTTTGTCTACATTTTTATTTAGATCAAAGATTATTTTTTCCTTCTAGTCTGTAATCTAGGTTTATACCAACATGGGTAAGCATTTGGGAGTTGCAGAGTTCTTTACCTGCAACTAACAGAAAATAAAAGGGCATTGCCACTCAAGCACTGTGTAAATTGTTCACCCTTAACTTTATAGAAGAAAGAAGTTATATTTGGTAGATAAGGAAAAGCAATTTCTCCAACCTTTTAGTCCCGGAAACCTCAGTAGTAATAAAGGAAAGAAAGAAGCAGTTGAAAAGATATGGACAGCAGACTTTCCGAGAGGCAGCTGAGAGAAAACCCAAGAAAAATGCTTGGAGGAAATAGGAACAAAAAATGCCAGGGACCTCGGTGCTTTAATAAATTGTTTTCCTGAATTTTGACGCATTATGTGTAGCAACCAGCATGAGAAGCAGGCTGCAGTTTAAGAAGTGCAGATAAATAGATTATCTCACATAGCACTGTACATCTCACATGCAAAACTAACTGTAAATATTTAGATAATCTAAACTTAAATGCGTGTGTACAGAGTTTTTTCTTGCACCTTGTGTGCTCTGTGGGGCTGAGGGACAGTGGAAAGAGCAAGTAGCTAACTTCCTGATTATTCAGGCTATAGATTATTTCTTTGCTGAGAAGGGATTAAAATGGAATTTCAATTCTGATACTAATTTAATGTGATTATGTATCACCTTATCCGAGTAGAGTATATATTTGAAAACAGTGAAAATATGGACTGTGTTCCCTGTGGGACATTTCTCTACTTAAGGTGAATCAAATCTCTTGCACTCAGTGGAGTTCCTCTCTTTTCTGGGGAAAAGTACTGGCTCAAAAGGGAGAAGGGTAGGTGGCACTGAGCTAGGAAGAACATCATACTAGATTATTCAAAAGCTACCACACATCTTGCTCTTGGTATGTGCTGTTTCGTATGATATTCTGTTTCATGTGACTACACATTTTCCAATATTTGGTTCTTTTTTTTATTAGTCCTGTAAATGTTCTCAGGCATCTGTAGTTAGCAGAATATATTATCACCTTGAAGGTCTCAGTATTTAAGAGTTCTCTGTGGACCTGTTTTGGATTGTAGCTCTTTGGCTGCTTGTCATGATGACATATGAAAATAATGAGCAGAATTAATTTATGTTGTTATATTCTGGCTTCAGTGGAGTTAGACTAAAGGTGTTATGGTTGGATGGCTTCAGATAAGCATTCAGAATGGTTCCTTTGTTTGAATAGCCATAGAATCTCAGTGCAGTGGAACAATGATTTATTTCACTAAGGTCGTAATTTGTGTGTTTGAGAGATCACAGCTGCTAAAATGCATTCTCCACTATTTTGTGATACTTACCTATGTACAGAGGTACCATTAACATAGAGATTATACTGGTGATGTTCGGTTGTGTAGGAGGGCCTCTGGTTGTTTATACACCTCTGGCTTTGTACCTGAGTTCCAGCACCGCCCATGAGTTGGGATGCAGTCAAGCTCCACTCTATCATGCGTTAATTTTTTTCCTTCAGCATGAAAATTTGAAGCAGAAGAAAGTGCTATACATAATTAAGTCCCTTCCCTACATGCTTTAACGTGGTACTGTGGGCTTCAGGATATAGAGAAAGCTGTGCATGTGGGTATGCACTCTCACTAACAGACAACAGAGGAGTAGGGCAGATCCAGGTAGATCTGGTTCATCAGGGCTCATATTCTGCTATAAGTGACATCTGTGCATCTTCCACTGACTTCAATAGGCACTTCTAACAGTTGTCATCGTGTGACTTCATGTTTCAAGATGCAATAAGTTTGCATTCTTCTGAAGCTAAGTATGCAAATACAAAACCTACACAAGGAATATGACTCTACATGAGACAAAAGTTCATTTCCATTACTCAGATTAAACAGATTTTCATCTTCTAGTTGTTAGATAGAAAATTTCTGGTGCAAAGTTCTTATATTTCGTCATATATTACACAAGAAGCTTCTCTTATCCTTCACAGAACATTTATTTATATTTCACTATTGTTTCCACTCCTCTCCTCCCACAACAAACCTGGAACAATACTTTGTCTCTGCTCTGGTGATAAGTATTTCATTGTTGAGGGCAGTGCTAACTCCTTTGTGGTACCATTTTTCATGTTATGATATTCATCACTTTTTGTAACATAGCTACATAGGAAGTCTTTTTTCCTATCAGGCCTTTTTCTTTAAAAAAACCATAGTCATCAGAATTTCAGTCCATGCTGAAGGCTCACTTAAAATCCTGAAGAGCTGGAGAGTGTACAACCCATATATTGCACTTGAGGGAAGCACAGAATACAATACTAAGTTCCTGGAAGTTTAGAAGTGTCTTTAAAGACCTTTGTGTCCTCATTTCCTTCCCTTCTCAGAGGATATTTGGGTATCTACAGTGTACCTGGCTGAACTTTTAAAGCAGAGGTTTCTATCATGCAAAAGCTCTGTGTTGTCTGACCACCTCAAGCAGGGCTGGCTTCAATTCATTTGGGATATAATCCTGAGGCAGTCACTGCAGCTGTGGTGGTTAAGACCACCATCACCTTCCTTCATGAGCCTGACAAGGCTTGAAGTGGAAGGGGGATCTGGCTAGCAAACACAATGCTATCACTTGAAAATGGATGGGAGTAGACATAAGGCTTGAATACAAGACCAAAACCAGAAGCCTTTTCTCCATGAGAAGACTAACTTCAGCAAGGGTGTAAGTGGAATTATGCTTCATTGTATATTAAAGGCCCACAGCTGAAGAGGTTGATATTTATGAGGTGACTTTCTCTTGGATAGTGTGAAGCTATACACATGGTGTCAGGTGAAAAAGGGTCGGGGAAAAAAAAAAAAGTTAAAATTATCGAGTACTTATGTTTGCTGATCCATTCTATTTCTGCCTAATTAAATTTGCTAATGGAAGAGACTAAGGTATTCTTTTTAATTGCTTTCAGCTGTCCGTAATTCAAAGCTTCAGAGGAATATGTAGTTTATCTGTAGTGAATAATAAGTCAAAAAAAGTTATATGTTTAGAGTCCAAGGGAAACTATTTGTAATCCCCAATTAAAAAGTTTATATCCCAAGTTCCTTGGGTATTTGGCACACTTCCACCAGTGATTACATGGCTTTGTGGCCTATGTGCATGAAAACTGCAGACACTGTCTCATTCATATTTTTTCTAATTCTTCAAGTAACTGTTATGCACCTGGCTAATCCTTATGTATCTCTGATACTTGCATTCGTAAGTAGGCATGCCTCACTTTGAGCTGTCAGAATGTACACTGATGTTCTTTGTTATTCCACCATTAGCACCACTGAAATATTTTTAAAATGTGGAATAAAGATTAGAACACTTGGAGAGTTTTTCCTCCTTAAAAAAAAAAAAGTATTCTGTAATGTATTTTCAGCTGGTACTACATTTAAAAAAATTAAATGTATTTAAAAGAAATGCAATTTCAATTTGAAAGGGAAAATTGTGGAAATATTTGTATCAAAATGATTGAATTCTTGTTACAGGTCTAATCATAACTTTCTATTGAGAAACTTTATAAAGACAATGAACTATATAATATAAAACAAAACAAAAAAATCATTGGAAATGGCCTAGTATTGAGAACACTGAAACTTTGTTTTAAGTCTATCAACCTCAGTCTGCTGTTGTAGAGGAAGATTTTCTAAAATCTTCTCCTAATTAGACATAAAACCAGATCTCAAAAAATACATTTTCTTGGAAAAAAAAAAATTCATTACCCATTTCTCATATTTAGGCAGACAGCCTTAACTTTTAGGGGAAATTTTTGCTTCATAGTAATATTTTTAGGGGGTTTTTTTTCAAATACATTGTAATATTTTTATATAAAAAGGGAGTTTATTCATAACAATTTCTCAGGCATTGAGAAAGTTAGAGGCATGACTTTCGAAGTTCTGCATTCATGTGTGTGTATACCAGTTGCTCAAATATAACCCAGAGTTAGTAAGAAAACTTTTTCCTCTAACCACTGCCAATTACATGAAACCAAAGGTTTTCTTGGGAAGGCGCAGGGTTTTTTTACTAATTTTCAGTGGCAGTTGTTCAAGTCTCATTACAACCAAGTTAAAAATGTTCTTTTGACCTCAGCATTCTGATTACATTGTAATAAAATGTTGATGCTGAAATTACATGTTTTTGGAAGATTAAGCAAAATATTCTTGAATGCTTATTTTGCAAATAAATCTTCATTTTTATACTATTATCCTGAATTGGAATTAAATCACAGAATCACAGAATCACAGAATCACAGAATGTTATGAGTTGGAAGGGACCCACAAGGATCATCTAGTCCAACTCACCATCTAACACCCGTAAGGAGACCGAGAGCACATCGCAGAGCATAACACCAAACTGGATCCCTCACAGTCTAGCAGGCCACTCCGAGCCGGAAGGGGCCCAACGTCATCCAGCCCTACACCGCCCTGCTAGACCATGTCACTAAGCTCCTCGTCCAGTCTTCTCTTAAACACCTCCAGGGATGGTGACTCCACCACCTCTCTGGGCAGCCCATTCCAATATGCGATTACTCTCTCTGTGAAAAACCGCTTCCTAATGTTAAGATTGAACCTCCCCTGGCGTAGCTTGAGGCCGTGCCCTCTCGTTCTGGTGTCGTCAGCCTGGAAGAAGAGGTCCACACCCATCTGGCTGCAACCTCCCCGCAGGTAGTTGTAAACAGCAATGAGGTCCCCTCTGAGCCTCCTCTTCTCCAAACTGAACAGTCCCAGTTCCTGTA
>WEKX01016677.1:138624-210197 GCA_013390025.1 Pitta sordida | reverse complement strand
TCTTGTGGATGGGTGTCACATTGGCCAATTTCCAGTCTTGCGGCACAACACCAGTAAGCCAGGACTGTTGATAAGGTGTTAAAATTTGCATTTTCCTGCTAATATAAACTTCATAGTTCAACTGTTAAGTAAGCAGCCACAGTCTTCAGGGAAACTGAATTTTCCAGATCCAAAACGGTAGTTTAGTCCATGAAACATTAGGGATGATGTGTCCAGTGGATTAATTTTGTTTACATCTCTACCATTTGAGAAGTAACTGCAAAAAAATCCATGAAGGCTACACTTTAAGAAGGAAACACCACTGCCATTTCAGAGACTTCTTCAGAGTAGTAAATATGCAGTCTTTATGAAATGAATATGCGTCAGATCCCCCAGTTATATATGATGGAAGTAATCCAGACTTTCCCCTCTCTTTTGGCATCCTGTGCTATAACTTTTACTTGATTTTCACTTTTTATTCTAGTGCCAACAATATGCCTAAGCAAGTAGAAGTCCGGATGCATGAAAGTCATTTAAATCCAGTGGAGCCCAGATCCAGGAACATATGTGTGCAGTTCTGCCAGTCACTCCACAGGAATCTGCTCCTGACTCTTACTGTGTTTGGTAAGTTACAGCCGCTGGTCTGGACACCCTGTGTGTATCTGTATTTGTTCCTGCTGCACCACAGCCCCTGTCTATGGTCATCTGCTGCTCCAGCTGAGCAGCCAGAGAGTAAAGAGGACCCCCATAGGCATTGTTGCTTTAATCCAGGTGTGCAGGGTATTACTGACACAACACAGCAAATGCACACCACTAAGATACATTCTATGTCTGGTTTCGAATGGAGTGTGATTTAAGCCTCAAGGCCAGTCAGATCAGTGTCATTCAGTAGAACTAAATGCACTACACATTTTTGTTCACATTGATTTAAAAATAAAACAAAAAAGACAAAACCTCTAAAATTAATTTCCTTTCCTTCATCTTTTATCTCTCAGCTTACACTCCACTGCTTTCAAAGTTTATCTTCCCTCTCTGTAGCTGTAAGCCAACGCTCCATGATCTCATCCTGAATATTGCCTCTGGCTTTAGCAGCTTCCAAATATGGAAGAGTTTGACATTTTATTGTGGTTCACTGGCTCTTTGCCTGCTTCTTTTTCACTGAAAGCCCAACAGCCAAATGCAGCAAATTTGTAGACATATTCTTATTTTGTTATTCTTTGAAAGACCAGCTGCAACTGGTCTTGAGCTGCAAACATCACATTGGTATTTTCAACATATAAAACTGAACTGCTTTGTGTTTGCTTTGAAACTTCTTTAAAAGGTACCTGATGCAGTTCCAGAAAAGGTTTTAAACACGTATATATTTTTCATTGTATCATATGGATACTTCAAGGAGTCATAGTTGCTGCAAATTGTAACTCAAGCTTTGCTATCAAGTTGTATTACACTTGAGACTTGGGCCTAGGATCAAGAAAACAAAAGCATCCTGGATGTAAACATAAAATACCCATTCATAAAGACCATGCTATGAAAGTAAACATGGCCTTTTTTCCCCCCTAGACTATGCTCACAGGCTCACAGGCTCATAGGCTATTCTGAGTTGGAAGGGACCCTCAGGATCACCTAGTCCAACTCCCCACCAACTAGACCATGTCACTGAGCTCCTCATCAAGTCCTCTCTTAAACACCTCCAGGGACGGCGACTCCACCACCTCCCTGGGCAGACCATTCCAGTGAGAGATCACTCTCTTTTCTTCAATGTTACATGCAGTATTCCAGATCAGACATTCTTCCACAACTTCCCAAATGAAACTTGAATCAATTTTTTCACAGGACTATTCCATTTTACCTTTACCTACGGGGGTTTTCTTAGGCTGTAAAACAGCTGATCTTGCTTACCTTGGCTTTAGGTAGTACCAGTCCGATGCTGAGAGCTAAATGTTATACTCTGAGGAGCTGGATCCTAATTCTGACTCCTATGTCAGTTCTGTGTGGCCTTATAAATCACTTCATCTCTTGGTGCCTCAGTTCTGCTAGCTGTAGAATTGCAATATGGATTGTATCTGACCGTCCTTCCTTCAGAAGTCTGTCTCTGTACCAATAATAGCTGCCTTGTGTAACCACCTTTCTTCTAGGATGTTCTGGGTAATCAATGCACATTCAGCTATACTTTAGTTACATACCTGTTCTTTCTTCTTCTTCCAGGTGTTATCCTGGGTGCAGTGTGTGGGGGTCTTCTTCGTCTAGCAACACCTATTGACCCGGACATCATCATGTTAATAGCCTTCCCAGGAGATATACTTATGCGGATGCTAAAAATGCTGATCCTCCCTTTAATTATCTCCAGTTTAATCACAGGTAATATCTATTAGCCATAAATACTTTAAGATGCTTTCTACAGATATCACCTGGTTTGCTTTTTGTGATGTAGGAAGAATAATAGTGTGATCCTGTCAGCATTTTGCAATTGCAGTGCGTATTTTAAAATAAATTGCTCAATAACTTCATTGGCTTTAATGTGTACGTGCTTCAGTGAATTTATTTTCAAACACACGCACAGATGCTACCGTAAGAAATTGTTTAAAATGCTGTTTGTTATAATTCCTGGGTTGGACCTTGCAAATAAAATGGCATAACTCTAGTGAGCCTAGCCTTCTTGAAGATGTGGTGTCAGGCAGACCATACACAGTTTGCAGCAGTCAAGGGCAAAAGATGGTATGATGTCTTCTCTGTTTCTCACTGCCTCCCCTGCAGTTAGATGGGATCTTAAATGGTTATCTTCAAATTATTAGCAATAGACACTCCTCACATAAGAACTGCAAGGAGAAGCATCAGCAATCTGTCTAGTGGTGAGAATTTCATGAAGACAGAAGTAGGTACCTGTAGGCAGCCATTAAGCTCTGAAAATGATAAAGGATTATTGATTTTTTTATAATTATTGAATTGGATATTGAGTGTCAATGTATTTGTTTGTTTTTTTAAAATAAAATACATGCAGGACTGTCTGGTTTAGATGCTAAAGCAAGTGGCCGACTGGGCACAAGAGCCATGGTCTACTACATGTCCACCACTATTATAGCTGCTGTGCTGGGTGTGATTTTGGTTTTAGCCATCCATCCAGGGAATCCAAAACTCAGGAAACAGCTTGGTCAAGGGAAGAAGAACGATGAAGTATCTAGTCTGGATGCTTTCTTGGATTTAATCCGAAACTTGTTTCCTGAAAATCTAGTTCAAGCATGCTTTCAACAGGTAAATCCTTCTACTTCTTGATAATATTCTTTACATCTTTTAGTTATCAGAGTTGTCTGTAGAATTAATGTCATTGTTTATGTGAATCAGAGGAATTATGATGCAAAGAAGAATACAGGATTGAAATGTAGAGCAGGTAAATGAAAGAATGTTATTTTTAGCTTCTTTGGTTTTTGTTATTATTTAAATTCATAGAACATTTTAAAAGAAGATGATTTTTATTTTGTTACTAAGGAAAAATTTTTTCCCATGCTTTTTATACAGTATCTAAGATCATGAATGCTGGCTAATCTTTGACCCAGGTTGAATTTGATCTTCGTTGTTTGTTACAGTGCTGATGGTTCTGCAATGCCCTGTTTGTAATATATGGATGATGTTCATTCCAGCGGGTTGCCAGTTGAAACTTACCCCAAAACACAACCTCTCTTAACCTCTATTGCTGTATTAGAGTTCAGAATAGGTGGGGATAATAGAGCCAAGTGGCTGATCCACCTACAGGTGGCTCCATTGCACCAGGTTTGGAGCATGCTGGGAAAGACGGATGCTTGCACCATGTGTTGCTTGCTCTGTAAGTAGATAATTTTGTCCAAAAGCTTTTCACCCATGCTTAATCAAAACAGGTAAAATAAATCAAAAATGTATGCTTCCTAAGTTCTGCTTAAGCATATTATTTGTATGTAAGCTGCATTTTGCCTACAACCGAATTATTTTGAAGTAATGCAGTTTTTTAGTTTCAAGGTTTTTGGTTTGGTTTGGTTTGGTTTCGTTTGGGGGTGGGGGTTGATATAACAGGATTTGTTGCCAAACCTGTTCTCAAGTGTTTGTTTGTGAAATGGCATGGTAGCTGGTGCTGTGGTTGTGGCCAACAAATAAAATGAAGAGGGGGAAGGGAAAACAGGTCATGGGTGAGTGGAAAAATGGAGGGGAACCTAAACTGCCAAAAGGGCTTGGATTGGTTGACTTCTTTCATGGACTTCCACATAAAAACACATAATCCTTGGGGATTTAGAGAGAGAACATTCTCAATATTTCCCAATCATCATGGGAATGTCAGTCATGTGGTCAAACTGTTGGTGGCTAAACATCACATGTAATGTGAAATGTATTTTTGCAAAATTGAGTGAGAGAAAGCAGAATACTTATGCTTTTTTATTCCTTCTCTTTGTCTGAACTGTGGAAGAGAGGAGAATTAAATTTCTGTTGTCAATTGAAACTGGTTAAGTATCTCGACGAAGGGGCAAAATACAGCAAAAAGAAGAAGAATTAAGCTACCTGTGTTAGAGAGTTATCTTAAAACTTAATATTATTTTCTCAATATGTGTAATACCAATGTTCAGGTCACTTCACTAGTTATGGATCACCTATTTCCCTGGTTGTTTTTGAACTTAATAAAAAACTACTGAGCTTTTTGGCTTTCCCATACTTGACTTTATCAGATTCCAAACTAATTGCTGGTGAAAACCTCTGCCACAAACCCACAAGTCCCCTTATTTCATTTGCAGAATAAGTCACTGTCCTTTCTAGATGAAGCTTGTGCCTTTTCCTAGCCCTCAACTCCTCGGTAAGGAGGTTGGCTTTTCTTGTCTCTCTCTCTCTTTTGGAGGAAAATTAACTGCTTTTAATGGAGTTAGCATATATTTTCACTTGCTTCTCTTTTCATAAACATTCAGTGTTTCCAGGTTGCCTTGGGAGAAAGAAATGTTTTGCAGTAATCCTGAGAAGAATGGTTCTGAAGGCAGCCCAGTAATGGTATTGTACAGTGTATGTGGGCGTTTTACATGCCTTCCATTGTGACCAGGCAGAAAGCAATGAAGAGTTTCACATGAAGTTTTGAAACAGTTTATTTGCAGACTGGACTATGAATCATCACTGGATTTCAGTATTTCCTGAATTTTGGTATGGTCCACTAGAAAGATTTCATTTATAACGGAAACTGATATTACAGCAGAGACAAGATTTTATGTACCATGAAAAACCATGGAACTATCATCTATAAATATGACTATGGCATTTAAATAGTTTTCTAACCTCAGACGTTGTTGCCAGAATCTCAGCATTATAATAGATTCAGTGTTTTTAGTGACTGTGGCCTTGTGCACAGAAGTGCTGAGGACCTTTGTCTTAAGTGACTGCAGTGGAATCTGAGTGGAATCTGAGTCTAATGCTTTAAATTTAATTTCTGTGATTCAGTTCTTACACTCTGCATACCCTACGTAAAATAATACTGTGTTGACAAGATCCCTCAGATGAGCTCCGAAAATGATACAAACATGCAAAAATGTTGGTTTGTTTATGGAGAACCAAAAAGTTTCTCATGCTAATCTGTGTAAGTTTCCTGTCTATGTCCTCCTTTCCAGATTTAACAAAGGAAAGGAGGGATGTAATGTATTTTTAAAATCATACAGTTTTGAACTATATAGATTAAATCTGGATCATCATCCATAGTAATACAATGTCCATCTCAACAGGAAAGAGATGCAAATGTTCATCGAAAGACTAAGGCACACTTTCTGTTGCCTTGCTCAAACATGTTGCTAGGAACAAGAAAAATAGCAAACAGGTGGGAAAACATGGCAAGGCCGTCATAGCACCCAAACCATCCAGAAAATGGTGAAGGTGTGTAGTGAGAGGAGCACATCCCTGCTAAAAGCAACAAGTCACAGATCTCTCTTTTTTCACTCCTTCCTCCCTTTTTCGTAGCCGTAAACTCAAGCCCATTTCTCCTCCTGCCATTCCTTCCCAGATTTCCTTTGACCTTGCTTTTCATGTGCCAGAAGGAGTCCAAATCCATCAGATGCTGATGTCTTCTTTATTTGAAGTGGTCAGATTTGTATCTGGCAGCACTGATAATTTTTCTGTTATCCGTCACTCGCAATATTTTAAATAGAGCGCGCAGGGGATTATGTATATCGCATTTTGAGCTCTTGCAGTCAAGAGCTCTAAAGCTGTGAGAGAAGTGTTGGGAATATCCACAATTTTTGATTCAAGTTAACCATCAGATTCTGACAACTTGAACTGGGTAGAGCATCGTGAATAAAAAACCTTACAACAGAGTTGTTACCGTAACTGATCATAGAGTGCTGAACAAATGGTATCCACATGTAACATAAAATCTGTGAATCACCCTTTGTGAGCTATCTGGACAACTATCTGTAAAATGTTACATTATAGTGGTAAGGAACAAGTATTTCCCGTACCTTTCTCATAGAGTCATGAGGAAGACTTCGTAACACTTGGAACTATTGAAAAATAAATTTACTTTTAGAAGAGGGGGTGGGAGACTGGAATGCTTGTCTAATCCTTTAAAAATAAGTGTCGTTTCCTGGAATTTCAAGTGAAGACTGTTTTTATTGTTATTTCCTTATCTACCACATGGATTGCATTCAATCTCTTTCCATTCTCATCCTTCCTTTTTATTGCCTTTAGATCCAAACTGTCACCAAGAAAGTGCTGGTGCCACCACCCATTGAAGAGCCATCTAATGTCACTGATTCTGTTTTTGCCATGGTGAATGAGACAGCACCACCTGAAGCTCAGCTGGTCATTAAGAAGGGACTTGAATTTAAGGATGGCATGAATGTCCTGGGTAGGAAGTTTTTGCCTATTAAATAACAACATCATATGTATGGCAAAGCTCTTTGCTGTGACTGGGTAGTCAGTATTGTCCAATCTGGTCCTTGGTATAAGTTTAGTCGCTCCAAATAACCATCCAGTGTTATTGCCTACTGACTACCCATTGGTCTCTGAGACCTATATATCACAGAAACAATCAAGTGTATTGTTCTGGATTGGCAGTTATGAACTGAAGTATAGTGGCAAAGCATTTAGGAGGTACCCAAAATATCCTTTCATCCTAGGAAAACCTGACTGGGACTGATAGTGACACATATTGGCAAAACAGGACTGGAGAGGGCTTCAGGAGCCGGTGCTTCACCCACCCCGTGATGAATTTGTTTCCACTAGGTGTCTTGGTCATGCTGAACTAATTTGGCTTGAGGCGGAGCCTGAAGTGAGAGGTGGGGTGTGAACCACACCACTCAAGAAAAATCCCAGAAAGGCTTGACACATCTCTGAGTCACAACTCCCTGCTCCTTTCATCTTGCCTGCTGACCTTTACCAGCTGCAAATGGCATCATGCCATCTTGTCTGGGCAAGCCAGCAAGTGGGGGTGGTAAGAAGACTGCCCCTATCCCACCCTTTCCTGAAGCCACTGTTCAGACTGAATTTAGAGGCATGCAGGAAAGAAATAGCTGCAACACCACATCTATTTTCTCCTCTGTGCCTACAGTCACTGTTTTGTCAGCCCAGAGAGGAGTGCTCCTCTTTCAACTTCTTACTTTCTGTATGTGGGTGAAGTCAGTCACAAATTGGCTTTAAATTTGTAGCCTCTTTGACACACCTGACTGACACCTGCATTTATAGGTGTCATCCTCAAAGTGGGACAGTCTGTGGCAGTACCTAGTCCAGTGTTTTCTCTCACCACTAGACCTTTTAAGGGCAAATTGCCCCTTACAGACTCCTTACAACTGCTGAACAGCTCCTGCTGACACAGAGGCTGCTGTGTCTGTAGAACTTCTTTAGGAGTTAGTTAGTTGGTTGAAGGAGCTGCTTTGCTTAGACATAGAGGAGATGATAGTATCAATAAGCTTATCTTGTTTTTCTATGAAGCAGCCTGCTGTACAAGAGCTCCTATATTCTGCCTGCCTTTATGGCTCCTCCTTTCACTCAGCATCTGTGGGCAGAGGAGTCACTTGCTTCCAAACCTGCAAGTCGGCATTTTGCATCGTGCATGAAACAGCAACTCATTGCCTGTGCTGTTACCCTCAGCTGCTATCTTCTCTCCTGAAACTCTGCTTATGCATTAAAATAAAACAATCATTCTGACATGAGAGATGTACTAGATTTAATGCTGGACTGGTTTTGTGCAGGCTCTGTCATGGATAAGAAAAGATTCAGGAGGCTGAATACAATTGCTACAGAATATAAATACAGTTTAGGAGGGGGGGTTTTCTGTGATGTTTTGAGCAATGACTCTCAAATACTGCAGAGTTTTTTGATTTAATTCAATTTCATTTCATTTGGTGTGGTTCAGTACAGAAGGAAGAAGTGAAAATGTTGGGGAATTGCCATCCAGTTTGCATAAGCTCTACAAGACAGGGAAATTCCTGTGAATATTAACCAATCTTACTCTTATGACTAACATAACACTCGTTTGGAATTAATGAACGAAACTACCTACTGACATTTTCTGATGCAGATTCTGTATTCCAGAGAGTAACTTGGTCTTTGAAAGGCTTTTCATCAAACTCTATGCTCTGCAGCACACAAACATATGCTTGAATTCCCTATTCAAGTGACTCAACAAAGATAGATTGTGCTGAAGAATGACTTTATATCAAGGAAATTGGATTAAAAAGAAAAAAATAAAAGAAGAAAAAAAATCTGGTTGCTAAACCCAGTGTGAGGATATGGGACAGCCTGTACATTCCCAGAGTAGTGGTAGCTCAAATCCCCTTCCCTTGAATGCTTTTGTGTCCTAGTAGGGTTTTCCTTAGGAATTTCCCATGTGAATTTACAGATTTGTTAAATTCTGACTGAAAATAAAGCCTCAAGGGATGGTTGAAGACTCAAACCATCTATCAGTATTGGTTAAAATTCTGACTCTGAACACGGAAAATTGCTGGATGGAAAAGGTTAGCATGAAGACGCAGCTCCAAAGTAATACATGATAAATGCACTCAGTTGTTTTTTCACAGTGGTAATCCTAATTCTCCAGATATTCACACTTTAGCATTTAAATTTAGGAGCCACTCCTATTGAATACTATAATTTTATATCCATTGATAGCCTGTGGTGTTCAGTGAGGTTAGTCTGTTTATTGGGGGTTCTGTGGTTAAACTTTAAGTGCAATACCTACCTTCTCCCACCTCCAACTTCTTCATTTAACTGAAATACTCCTGTCCTGCAAAAGTTATGCTCAGGGCTACTTTTGCCTTTCCCTACACTCCAGGGCTTGTTTGACTGTAGTTTGAATCTGTTAAGGGACTTTCATAAAGCCTGGGAAAAAAACTCTTGTTTTTTAGCAACTGTTTCAACAACAGAGTTGTGATATAGCACTGTGTTATCTCTCCCATTCACCAAGGCTTATGAGGTTTCTAATAGTTACATTACACAAAGATTTTTTGATATGTATTTTTTGATGATCAGATCAGTTCAGGGAAAAATTCACCAACAAACCCATAGCTGGGGTGTGAAATTGGGATTCAGTAAAATATTGAAGAATCAAAGATGTTCTGAATTTGATCATAGTAGTTGAGAGTGAGTAAATAATAAAAAATCCCAAGACATATAGTATCCTATCCTGAAATTCTGTGCAATGTGCTCTAGGACAACCCTGCTTGCGGAGGGAGGTCCCTGCCAAACTCACCCATTCTTTCATTCTATGAAATCTGGATTAGCAGGTAGTATCAATACATTCACTAGGTTTAAAAGCTTCCAAAAACATGTGGGCTTACTTGCCTTTTTTTGTCCTGCAATTTTTCCCAATAGGTTTGATAGGATTCTTTATTGCTTTTGGCATTGCTATGGGGAAAATGGGAGAACAAGCCAAGATGATGGTGGATTTCTTCAACATCCTGAATGAGATTGTAATGAAGTTAGTAACTATGATCATGTGGTAAGTTTCAAGTTCTAACTTAAAGAAAAAAAATTATTTTAAGAAAGCCCTCATAAAACCTTAATACACCATCTAGTGATCACAGTTTGTTTGTTAACAATGTAATTAAATTAAATTAATTTTAAAGCCTTGATAGGTGTGTTGTACCCACAGCAGAATTATTTCTTTTTAGTAAGGATTATTTAGGACACAATTTGAAAAATTTCTGAAGATACTCTGCTCTTCATTTACTGAAATACAAGATACACATGTACCAGCAAAGGCCTTCAAATGCCATATTGATTATAGAAGTTCATTATACAGAGAGACATGTAAGCAAGCAAGAATATCCCACACAGGAACATCCCAATCTTTCTGGGAGGTTAGCATAATCCCAGGGTATTACCTTGGAGGTATAATTACAAAAAAGCCTGGACACACACTATTTACTATCTTCTGTAGTAGAAATACTTTACCACCAAATAAAATTCCAGTAGTTTTCAGTGATGTGTAGTCCCTCCACCCATAGTTCCTGCAGAATCTCTCTTACAACCTTGCTGCAGTGGGGTCACTAGAAGATATCTGTCCTATTTTTGACATATATTCATTCATAATAGTTGGACCTGACTTGCCTTTAAGGATGAGACTTTACCAAATTAAGACTGAGCCATTGTTTAAACTTCTGGAGAGGGATGAAAAGGATTATCGTTTTCTTTTTTTGTTTGTTTGTTTTTCCAAGGGCTTTCCCAGAGCTATTTGTATTCAGTGCCAGTGCCAAGAATGGCCATATCACATAAAAACAATTTTTTAGAACATAAAAATGCATTGTAATGTTGTGTTTCGTATCTCCTAGGTATTTTAAAACAGAAATGACCACTTCAATACAAAGCATGTATCATGGCTTATTCCTGCCTGTGATACCCTGGTGTTCCTAGGAGTGATTTCTTGAGTTACAAGGCAGCACTGTGCCTCTTCTCTGAAGCTCTAGGTGGACATAGTTTATAGAAAAGGGAGCAGGGTGCCTGAAGCTCAAGTCTTCAGCATCATCAGGGTTTTGAAGGGAGACTGTTATGCAGGAGTGATGCAGATAGTAACATGTGGAAATGTGTATAATAAAACAAAGAACTTGAAGCAATGACTTTGCATTCCCATTATGCTTCTGCTTTTCTGTTGATGATCTTGCTGCATAAAACTACAGCTGGTTTTGTTCACAAAACTGTCAATAATTACTGTAATGTGCTACTCTTGGCTTTATAAAGAGAAGATGACTACACTTCATAAGACTCCAGGAGCTAGAATTTACTCTAACTTCACTCAGCACCAGTTGGTAGACCCAAGACGTAATACCCTGTCTACCTTAAAAGTTTTCTCTAGTAGTCAGTATTGCAGTGGCAGGAAATAATTCAAGTTTCAAGATATTCACTGTAAATATTTATCTTTTAGTGAAGTGCTTTTTATTAGTCTTTTTGTGAGGAAAAGAAATCGATGCTGCGAATTCTATTTGTTTGAAGTTGATGTTGGGAATTCCACTTCATCTCTGTCTAGAATTTTTAAAGAATTATTATGGCAAGAATCAGGGTGGAGTATGTGTGTTTATAAAGAAAAATATGCCTCTTTATGCAGAGTTACATTTTGTTTTGTTTATAATTTTTCTGCACAGACACCTGTAACTCCCATGGCTACAGACTCTCAGGAGCATGGCACTGCTACACAAGCTTAAAACATGGCTCTGACACCATGTAATTCTTCATAAGAATTGTATTTAGTCAAGTTCATTGAAATGTGGCATTTTACGATAACTGATATAACAGGTGGCCTTGCATATCAAGTGATTGAATGCTTTCCAGAATTTAGGCACATTGCTTGAGAGACCATGAGATATTCTAACAAAAAACAGGAAGTATTTTTATCCACTCAGTTTCCTTTGTATTGTCTTTAATTAAGCACCCGAATCACTAATCACCTTTGAAAACATACATTATTGTTTATTTTCAAAGAGGCTTTTTTTTTCAGTTACTCCATGTTGCGGTAGTTTCTTCCACTTAATTTTTATAAAAGAGATAGACAAGGTGAATATCACTTGAAGTCATATAATATACTAACCTTTACCAGTGCAGGTATAAATATTGATTTCTATCCATGTACTTTCAGGCACTTTTCACTATGGCTGATTATCAATGTTTTAAATTGTATCCATTCATTTCAACTTGTTTTATTCCCAAAGAGTTATCATCCTATTTTAAAGTTCCTTTTGTGCCTTCAGGGAATCACATCATTAAGGGGAAAAAATCCCTGCCCTAAGTAACAAAAGCATATAATTAATAAATAAGCAATAAACTAAAAAAATTGGAAGAACTGAATGGAACCATCTGCAACCTTCAAGATATAAGCAGTTCATTTCAACAAATGTAGTTTAAATGAAGTAAATGAAGTAAATAATGCAACTCCCTGAAACCATATAAGCAATGGATTGTAAAAGTTATGTACTAAGAACAAGTCTACACCACTCTTCATCATGATCCAAGCGTGTGTAACGCTATAGTATCCTTGTACAATGTTATTCCAGGCCGAAAAACTACTCAGGAAGTGCATATTCCATTTCATGGGATAGAAAATGAAATAGATAGAGAATTCTCTGAAGATGGCGATTATTTTTAAAGAAGATGTGAAAACTATGCATTGAATTTCCTTTCAATTCCTGATCTGCACCTAAATGTTGAGCCTAAGAGTTCCCTACTCTTTCTCCAGTTTATACTATTTTGAGCACAGTTTTTATGACTACTCTGCAAAGACTAGTTCTGTCTATGCTTCTTTTCTTTTTCCAGGTATTCTCCTTTGGGCATTGCTTGCCTCATCTGTGGAAAAATCATTGCAATCAAGGACTTAGAAGTAGTTGCTAGACAACTTGGCATGTACATGGTCACTGTGATTGTGGGTCTTGTCATCCATGGAGGGATCTTCCTGCCTCTGCTCTACTTTGTGATAACAAGGAAAAGCCCATTTTCATTCCTTGCTGGAATTTTCCAGGCATGGATCACAGCATTAGGCACAGCTTCCAGGTACACATGGGAAATACCACTGTGCTTTATTTTTTAGCTGATTATTTGCTGGTGTATAGACGTGATGCATCCACTGTTCTGACCTTCACTGCAAAATCATGTTATGACATTAAATAAAAACTATTTTTAATCCAGCCATGTTGAAATGAATCAACATATCACATGGCTTCATGACTTTTTAGAGTGGCTGTAAAGCCACCTGCAGAATGTTGGGAGGCCAACTTTTAACTTTCTTTTCTGGCATTAACCAAATTACTTGTGCAAATTGTGTTAACTCTGTGCTTGTTACCTCAACTACAGAAAAGTGATAATACTATTTACTTTGAAAGCATGTTAAGACCAGTCTCATTTCACTCAAGGGATAAAAAACCCCACACCCAAACCAACCAACAAACAGTGCTAGGTTTCAAGAAATAAAAAAGAAATCCTTTCAGTTTGTACTTTCATCCATTTTGGCAGAATATTGGGACTTCTTTGAAAAGCTGAACATTTTGGACTTGTTCTTACTGCACAATAAGTTGTGTAAGCACCACAGCTTTCACTAATACAGTAAAATCAAAATCTTTTTTGCTTTGCATTGGGGCAGTCAGTAGACCTTGTCTTGAAATTATTTTTCAGTTAAATACCCTGTCTTAAAATGTTTTTCTTCAATAAATATTTTATTTTTGAAGAAAAATTAATCTTAAGTTTTAATTTAAAAATTGAAAAGATAAAACCAAAAAACACCTAGTCCAAAACTGACAACCAGAAAATTGAACATTCTTCATTTCAAGAGTGCCTTGAAAGAGCTGTCTTGTGCCTTGAGTTCACCTGTCTCTTTGGGTTAACTCAAACCACTCTGCTGAGTAACTTCTCCCCCAAGATGCTCTGGAGGGACCTTACTAATGAGCATAAATATCTGATGGGACAGTGTAGAGAAGGTGAAGTGAAACTCGCTTCAGTGGTGCCCTGTGACACAGAGGCAGTGAGCACAAAATGAAACATAAGAAATTCCATCCAAACACAACAAAACTCTTTTTACTGTGGTTTACAGTGATGGTGTGTGAATGCTGGCGCAGGTTGCCCAGAGGAGCTGTGGAGTCTCCAGTCCTGGGGTTACACTAAACCTGTCTGGACATGGTCCTGGAAAACCTGCCCTAGCTGCCTGTGCCTTCAGCAGGGTGATTGGGATGGGTGATCTCCAGAGAGGCATTCCAACTGGAGTGATTCTGTGACTCTGAAACAATGTGGAACTACAGGAGATATAGTCTGGCCAGGAGTTTCAGTAAATTACAATTTACTTAAGCTTTTGTTCATTGTAGTGTTTGAGTTTCTACTTCACAGAATCACAGAATCAGAATCACAAAACCAGCGGTGTTTTTTTATGAAGGTGTTTTATTTTGAGCAAGTCAATATAATAGCCTGAAATATTCCCACAAAAGCAAAACACTGTGGATCTGTGCAAAGAGCTGTTCCCCTCTTCCAGCCATTTTTTGCTTATTTTCCTATCCTGAGCTGTGTTTCATATCCTTTCTTTCTGTCCTTCAGTGTCTGCAAACAGCACGGTTTGTATTTCTTTGTGTGGCTTTTTCAGTCCTTAATGCCCTGCTAATTTCTCCATTTCAAGCAAAATCATAATCAAAGGAATTTTAAGATTTGTCCCTGTACTCACATGTTTGTCTGTCAGACCATATCTGTTACTTGTATTTTTGAACTAAATGCAAGAAGTAAATTGTAAAAGAGCCTGAAAAATTCTTACACACTCTCTCAAGCTCTCGTGCTATTTCAAGTCATATCATGTCTTGGCCTCAGTCCCACTTCCAGCTAAATGTAGGCTTAACTTAAAAATTGCCTAAAAAAGGCTTGAATCAGCAGAAAGTGGAAGTAGAAAACGTAAACAATGGTAACAGCATTCCTGACTTTTCTTCCTTATGCATAGGTGTTGTATTGATTGTAATTATATCTTACACTTTTCTGTTTTCTCTTCTTTAGTGCTGGAACATTACCTGTCACATTCCGTTGTCTTGAAGAAAATCTTGGCATTGATAAGCGTGTAACAAGGTTTGTTCTTCCTGTTGGAGCAACTATTAACATGGACGGAACTGCCCTTTATGAAGCTGTGGCTGCCATCTTCATAGCACAGATGAATGGAATTGACCTGGATGGAGGCCAGATAGTTACTGTGAGGTCAGTTCGAAATAGTCCTAACCTTTGTTTCTATGGACTGTAAAACATGAGTGCCTTGGGTTGGATGTCTTCTCACTAGCTGTTGGATTCACTATGAAATCTATTAACTTCCAATAATGATATGAAAATGAATGTTTTATACACTGGTCTTGGTTGTCTGGTGACAGGTGTTTTCTATCATTTGAAGCCTTGGTGCATCCTGGTGTTGTTTCACACTTTTGCGGTTGACAACTGTCATGGTTTGACCCTGGCCAACCACCAAGCCCCAAACAACAACTTGCTCACTCTGCCACCAGTGGGGCTGGGGAGAGAATAGGAAGGGTAAAAGCCAGAAAACCTGTGGGTAGAGATAATGGCAGTTTAATAGGGAAAGAAAAAGCCATGCACACAAGCAAAGCAAACCAAGAAATTAATTCACTGCTTCCCATGAGTAGGTAGGTGTTCAGCCATCTCCAGGAGAGCAGGGCCCCCATCAGGCATAGTGGTTACTTGAGAAGACAGACACCATCACGCCAAACATCTCCCCTTCCTCCTTCTTTCCCCCACTTTATATACTGATCATAATGCCATATAATCTGGAATATCCCTTTGGTCAGTTTGGGTCACCTGTCACAGAATCACAGAATATTACGAGTTGGAAGGGACCCACAAGGATCATCTAGTCCAACTAGTCCAGCTAATGTCCATACAAGGATTGAACCCACACCCCAGAGCTGTGGACATAAACCTAATTCCCTCAGAGGCTCACAGGCTCACAGGCCACTCCGAGCTGGAAGGGACCCCCAGGACCATCCAGTCCAACTCCCTACCAACTACACCATGTCTCTGAGCTCCTCATCGAGTCTTCTCTTAAACACCTCCAGGGATGGCGACTCCACCACCTCCCTGGGCAGACCATTCCAATGAGTGATGACTCTCTCTGTGAGAAACCTCTTCCTAACATTCAGTCTAAATCTCCCCTGACGTAGCTTATCTCCTGCCAACCTCCCATGCACTCCCAACTTCATTGCCACTGTGGCAGTATGAGAAGCAGAAAAGGCCTGGGCTCTGCTCAGTAGTAATAAAAAACATGTCTATATTATCAACCCTGTGTTCAGAACAAATCCAAAACACAGACCCCTATCAACCACTGTGAAGAAAAATAACTCCAGCCCAGCCAAAACCAGCAAACAATACAATGCCAATTGTAGTACACAACATACTCTGTCCAATGCAACATTTTGGGGTTTTTTTCAGTGTAGGGGGATGCTACAAGTCAAACATGGGGCATTAACTTTCTGGAATGTATGTGTTTATATACATTGGAAGATAAATTATACCTTAAAATCTGTCCATGTGTTTATGTTTCCCTGTATTTCTTTGACTTTGGTGAACAGCTAAAACAAATGAACTGAGAAAAGCCCATCCTGAGGGTGAGATTACCTGCAACATGGTCTGGATACTTGCAGACCTTTTATCTCTAACCCAGCAAATATTAATTGTAGTCTTTTCATATCACATTGTCTTATCTAGGACTAAGCTGAATAAGGTCACAGAAAGTATCCATTAAAAAAGATTAAGAGTAACTGAATACTGTTTACTGTAAGAGAATTTTAACTTCATGAAGACAGCAGGTCTTTTGAATAGTTAAAATGGAAACCACAAGTGAAGGATGTCGTCTGCCTTCTTCCTGTAGTTTTCACCCACACTCTTTTCTTTTGTTCAACCCTTCTAACTCGAAAGAAACTCCTGCAAAGGGATGTCTAATTCTGTGTTTCTTGCCCTGCTATACTAGTTCCACATTTTCCATTTCTTTACTTCCTGCCCCAACCCTGAAATAGTAAACCCAAGGTTTGTAAAACGCTCAGGGCTGCTTCTAATAAAAGCAGATGCTAGACCTGCATGATGCATATTTGTTCCTAAAACTGAAAATAGACATTTCAGAGATGTCACATATTAAACCAAACTGAGACCAGGGAAATTCAAGTCCAGAATCTGCTGTTGTGCAGGAGATTTGGTAGGCTTGAACCTGAGTTGCTCTTCTCCTGTTCTAAGAGCTGACCAATTGGCCCTTACTCGTCTCACCATTTCAAGGCTGTTGTAGCCAGCTTTGTGACTCACATTTACAAAGGAGGCAGCAACTTCAGTCAATCTGTAATAAAACAGCTGGTTCTCCTCTTCACGCAGTATGGCATTTTTGTTACAGCAGTATGTAAAGAACTATCTCTTAAGAAGACAATACAAATGAAGGAAAGGTTATTAGGCTTTGTCTGTTATATCCACATTGCGATACTGAGAATTTTCAAATGACCCACACGAAAAATCAAGAAGACTTAACTAGCATTCAACCAGCCATAGTTACTTCATATTGGTCATGTAGTTCCTCTGATTTCCTGTGTTCTTTGGGAAAGGGTGGTCTTGGAAATAGTAGCTAAGCCAGTTTAGTCCCAAACAATGTTAGGTTCATTCCCTTCCAGGCCTGTAAGCACTACTGTGAGAAGGCTGTTGGGAGCATTTCCTCACGGAGCTTGGAAGCAATTCCTTACCAGTTTAGGCTGGAAGTGCTTGAGGAGCTGGCATTGCACACAAAGCCTGACAGCAGAGTAGAGCAACCTGCCTGCATACTCCTGGATCTGTCTGGGTGTTTAGTAGGCCAGGTTGCACTCTAACCCAGACACTGGACAAACACACTGGAGGCTGGATTGTCAGCTGGGTCAGACCTAGGCAGCCAGTATCTGCCAGCTCTAAATCAGGCTAATATCCTCACAGATTAGTTCCGTAGCTAATGGTCAAGGACTTCCCCCACAGAGACTGTTTTTCCCTACTTGTGTTTGAAGCGCTTTTGCATGTTTGGTATACCTACAGAAGTGCAGCCACTTTACTAATTTCTGCGTTTAAAAATAGATAAAACTTTTCCTTTCCTGGTTTTTTGTTTGATTTTCCTTGTTCCTTTGTTCACTTTTCCTTTTTATTTACTCTCTCTCTTCTCTTACCTCTTTTCCTCCCCTTGACTTGCTCTCTGACAAATTTGTTTTCCATTCTTCATAGGACTGCCCAATTACGTTGATATTTGTTATGGTCAGTGTTGTATTTTTACAAACCTTTGATGTTCAGACATTCACTCTACTGGTCTTCATCAAAATATAAGAGGCAAAAGCAAAAACAGGTTTGGATTTATGAAACCATCAGATCAATTTTGCTTTTTCATCTAGGATGATTTGTATCTAGGCTTGGTACACCGCTTGCTTGAGTTTTGGGAGTTTTGGATACCAAGACTCCCATTCTCTATTTAATAACAACCACTTTCTCTTAGACTTTAAATCACAATTCATTCTTCAAGTAACAAAAATATGCAGAAATGAAGCAGCCTTAAAATTCAACCCATAGTCACCAAACTTGGTCCTGTCTGGATGGCCAAAATTCAGTATTCAAAACACTGGATGTGTTGGCAGAGTTCAGAAAACACTAGGGCACCAGGGCAGATTTAAATGTCATAACTATCTTACTGAACTTAAAAATCCCAGACAACCTGCAACTCTCAAAACAAATTACATAGGTCTTGCTTGACCCAATAAATATTTTCAGAGGAGTGACAGAAGTGTGAAAACTATGGCCTGAGCCATATCATATAGTTGTTAGTTTTATGAGAAGAGCTCATTAAAAATATGACTTTCCTAATGAGCACATGAGTACGCAATAAAAGTGTATGTTCCTCTTCCTGCTACTCCCATTTGATTTTTGTTTTTGCAGTTTGACCGCCACCCTTGCAAGTGTTGGAGCTGCCAGTATTCCCAGCGCAGGACTTGTCACTATGCTTCTGATCCTTACTGCAGTGGGTCTCCCCACCCAGGATATCAGCTTGCTTGTTGCTGTTGACTGGCTTTTGTAAGTTGTGCTGACTCCACTGCTTCGTGCAGAAAAATAGTGATGTAATGCTTGTCCGTAGTGCTTTTCAGCCGCTGGTCTTGAAGAACTGTAAGGCTGTCCTGTACAGATAAATCAAAGGAGGGAATGCGCTATTCAATGAAGTGGGAGAAAATGAAAGCAGCTTCTCAGCTGGTACAAACTGTTAGAGAGCTACTGAAGTCAGTTTCTATGAGCCAAGAGTCTCCTTGTCAAACTTGTAAGCTCATGCTTATATATTTTATTCTTCCTAATTATGCCTTTCCATCTCTCAAGAGCAATTCTCTGATCTTTGCTTTCTTATTTCTGTTTATTGTGGTTCTGGTCTAAAATGAAGGAGGAAACTGAAAATGCAAGGCCCATCAGGATTTTTTCAGCAAGTTACAAAGTGATTTGGGCATTTGTAGTATCAGTTTTTTTAATACTCAAGTAGGAAAAATTGGTTTCTTTTCATACATAAGAAACTAAAATACCTTTAAGAGGAGACTGTTCTTGTTAGGATATAAAGTAAAGACAAATAAGAATGCAAACTGAAAGAAAGAATGCTATTCTCTAATTTCGTTTTACTGACAGATCCCTCAAACTGGAAAGACTGGTTTTCTTTTCAAGAACTTAAGATCAAAGTCCTTCAGTGCCATTGCAGGTCCTCCAACGGGAAAGAGCTAACCCACAGATAGTCTTCCAAGGCTTCTTGTCTACAATGTTTGAATACAGAAAGCGTAAATACAGACAGAGGATATGCCAAGCCGCATCCTTCCTCATGTTGTCATTTGACAACGTGGATATCTTGCTGTCACCTGCACAGAGCTGACAGGGAATTAGTACTGGTCCTCTACAGAAACTTTCGTGTTGTCCTGTAGTGCTGCAGTACAGTCTATTCTGGTCAACACACTTCTCTCCCCTAGTATTCCTTTGACTAGAAAACACACTTGTTTTTGTCATTCCAGCTTTGGTGCCCAGAAGGGGAGATGTAAGTATAACTGTACTATTTTTGCATTTCCCCCTAGACTAGCAGCCTCAGCTGCCTGCTTCTGGTAGCTTTCAGACCCAGATACACAACTGAAATTGCACAAGAAGAAATAACAGAGTTGACAATGTGAAGATAAAATAGAAAATTTATTTTCTGTAATTGTCTTTTGACTTACTGAAAAGAATTCAAGAACTTGGTCAATCCTCTGACGTATTTTGGATCTACTATACTCTCTGTCACTACTAAAAGTTTTGAAGAATAGCATGCAACTCTGATTTCTTCTTCAGGGAAAAATGAAAGAGGAATGTACAGCTTGAGCAGGCAAAGGGAAAAATTGACTTACATAATCTATAAATAACTGAATATCATGATATCATGAAGCAGAATGGTGGAATGAAACAGGGTTCAGCTAGCAGAGTACAGCTGGCATAGAGGAAGATGTGATCTTTTGTGGGTTTATTATATTTATGAAGTCATAGCTGAAAAGAGGAAAGTGGCATAGGAATCTGCAGCTGAGAGGAGGAGAGACAAAATATATAAAAATATGTTTTAAGTACATGTTTCCCCTGGATCTCAAAGTAAGGCAAATAGATAGGTTTCTGCAGATGTTAAAAGGATGTACAAAAGTACCTGTGGTTTGTTTGAGTTTTTTAGGGAAATGTCCTTTTAAAATATTCCTGTGGACTGAGAAGCTTGCCCATACCAGCAAGCCTCAAAGGTGTAAGTTTATCAGCAGTGCTGATCCACCAGTAGGCATGGCATTTTAATTTCAACTTCAGCAGCATTGTTCCCACTGCCTAATCCAACACTGTTTAGGAAATGAAAACCTCTGTACTGTGGATCTGTACCTGTGATGAATGTATGTCTAGGAAGGATAGCAAATCTGAAAGAAATATTCAAGGTGTGTTTCCAAAATAAATGGCAGACAAAAGAACTTTCAGCCCCAAAGACTGTGTTTCAATCCTTCTGGNGTGCCGAGTACAGGGGAAGGACAACCTCCCTAGTCCGACTGGCCACACTGTTCCTGATGCAGGCCAGAATGCCATTGGTCTTCTTAGCCACCTGGGCACACTGCTGGCTCATATTGAGTTTCCTGTCAATCATTACACTTAAGTCCCTCTCCACTTCACTAATCTCAGTAGTACAACTTTAGTGTGATTCAGGACTGAAAGGTAAGGGGGAAAGAGATTAAAAGCTCTGTATCATGCCACTAGTGCTGCACAGTCAAGACGTTGCTTGTGAAAATGTTGTCCTTATTAGCCTATATTCAACAACTAACAACTTTATTTTCCATGTTCCAGTGGCTATGTTGTGATAGTCACTATGATCTAATGAGATATGAAAAATTATGCTGCTGACATTGCTGTTTTAAGAAAAGGCACACAAGCCTATTTTTGAGCAAGCTTTTGCAAACACAAACTAGACCTGAAGAGTTATTTGTAATAAAATATATTTTCTTTACTTGAAAACATTGCCTTTTCCCATTTCTTTCTATCATTAAATAACATTACAGCAGTATTTCTAACAGTATAGAAGAGAAAGTTAATAAAATATTTAGAATTCAATTCCAGCCACTTTTCTGGAACCCGCGTGTAAATGAAACCAGCCATGTAGAAATACTTGGAATAGCTCTTTTAAAACTTTTCAGTTTCACATAAAGAAAACTTTTAAAATATTTCCTACCCTAAGAATTTTTCTATATTTCTGATAAAAGCAAATATGATAACATCAGTTGATTTTACAATACTACTGCCATCTGGAACTGTGGGCTTATCAAAACCAATTTTGCATGAGTTGGTCATGGTGTAGCACAAAGACAACCTCTTGTCAAGTCCTTAAACTTGGCACTCTGTCCTTCAAAATGGAGCTGGAAGGATTCTGTATCGACTTCTTCTCAAGGCTCTCCAATATCTAGAGATTAGGCTACTCAACCTTTCTCCCTCCCATGCATACATACCCCATGTAGGCTCTTTCACCAGGCAAGTTTATCAAGATTTCACAATTCTTACAGTCCATTAGTTTAAAACCAAGCACAATATGTAAGTGACATTTAATAGGTCAGTAATTATATGCCAACAGATGGAATAAAACCAGCTTATTTTGCTCCAGCCAGAAACTGGGTACTCTCCAGATGTGCGCTGACAAGCTTAGCAAATATCAGATTAGTGGTATTTTGCAGTAAAGAGAGCGGAATTAGGGAAAATGAGCTTAGATGGCTTATCCGGTATTTAAATCTTCATTCAGTAACTCAGAAAAAGATTGCTTCAGTTCTGACTCTGTTCCTTGGCTTAGACCTAAATTCAGAGTATCCGGACCCAGTTGATGACTGGGTGTTATGAAGAGGATCTAGACTGAAACTTTCTGATATTTATTTCATTTACATTGTCCCAATTAGCTTGGACTTAATTGGTTGGTTTGTTTAAAGAAAAAAGTAGAGTACAGTTGTCTCTGTTCTTCTTAGAGTGTTCTTTGACCTAAAAGAGGTCGGTGGCACTTTGCTGTTGATTCCTGACAGCTGAGATTTTATGCTTTCTGTGCAAGGAACTTAGTTGTTTCCTTTGGTTCATGCAGCATAACATGTTCTGCATCAGTATGCAGTTTGTAGTGCTGAATCTCTTGGCTTGTGGCACACATGTATGAGCCAGACCATCTCCTCAGATGACTCTTTTGGAATTTGAATTGTGCCTCAATTACTGATATGCACTCTCCACTTTGATTTTTGTCATCCTGTACTGTCCCTCTGTCACCTGGCATCAGCAAATTCATTCATCAGAAAAAATTCATCAGACTTTTCTGTTGAAATATATTCCAGGTTCAGTGGGTTGATGTTCTTCATTAAAAATCACCCTTGGAAAATCTTATTTTCTTATTCTACCACTCTGACCAGGTTTAAAACACTCTACACAGCCATGGGATGAGAGCTATATAAAGAATTTAATTTGTGTGAAGCAAAAGTGAAAGNTCTGTATGGGCGTTAGATGGTGAGTTGGACTAGATGATCCTTGTGGGTCCCTTTCAACTCATAGTATTCTGTGATTCTGTGACAAATGAACCTTCTATAGGTTCATTTATTTATTTGGAGGGGGGGCGGGGGGCAGAAGGGAGAATTATTGGAAAGAGGTTTTTTCTCCATGGGTATTCCTTTGATGTAAGGAAGAAAAAAAAAAAAAAGAAAAAAATTAAGTGCTTCATCTAAGATATTACACCGAAAAGTTCAAATATGTAGGTGTGATAATGTTGTTAGGGAGAGGAGACACTTGAACGGGACTATGGTTCCAAAGCAGAGAAAGGCAAATTTACAAATGTTTAGAGCAAAGATACTAAAATAGGCTCAAAACTTTGTATGGCCATGGATAGAAATGTATAATGAATGCATATCAGTTTGTGGTTTATATATTTAGCTCTTTTTTTTCGGTGTTCTACAGGAAAATGAGATGTCACACAAATCTGATGCCAGAAATACTGAAAAGGTGTTTTCAAATTAATCACTATCATGAAATGGGGTCTTACATGCAGGCTTTTCTGTCATTTGGCAGATGTCCACACAGTTCCACCTGCCCATTTTGTGTGATGATTCTTGATGAATATATTTCTGAGAATTAATCGGTGTAAACACTTCTCTGACCTATTTGACAAAGCTAGATTCAGTTGCCTTAAACTTTAAGTTGCAACCCTCAGTCAGAAGGTTTTTAGAAATCTTATGTTTAGTTCAGATATTATTATTTCAACATATATAATACTGCTTACCTGCCGTAGGTAAGATTGCAGGACCCATCTCACATCTTTGCACAATTTTGGACAGTTTTGGGACAGAATTCTGAAATTAGGGAAAATCCACAGCCAGGAGTTCCCTATCGACATGTAGAGCCACACTAAAGACAAGACAGGAGAAAGATGGCGTGTCTGCCCAATGACATCCTGTCCAGCAAGAACCAACAAACATATTTCTCTGTAATGAAGCATGTTAGCCTCAGTTGGCACCCTCCCACAACAAGGGGCACTCATTACTGAAATGCTCTTACAAGCTCATTATTTTCTAGGTCATGACCTATATTTGATTTGCACATATGCCAAGCTCTGGCATATGTGAGTGTGAGTGGGCATTCTGCCACACTAACAGATGGCCATTTGCAAAGATAGTTCCAGGACAGGAGCTTCAATGGCCTGAACATTATGGAGATATTTCAGGCCTTTGTGTTCCCCGTAGTTTGCTTGCTGAGAGTAAAGGGAGAGGCCATTAGTTAATTCATACCAGAAATGAGAACAGTTCATCATATCCAATATCCTTTTCTCTGGCTGCATTACATTCAGTGCTCTGGTGAATTCAGATTAAACAAGGGGCAGTGGTGTGAGCCCGGCCTGACACTGAAACCTCCAGCTCCAGAAGCAGGCACTGAGGACATCTCAGAAATGCACAGCTCTGCAATTTGGCAGTGAGCTGGCACACATTCTTTGTCAAACTCCATGCGAATAAGCAGCTGAGGACATGAGTTTGAACATCCTCCCTGCCAGAATGAGTACCCTGGGAAAACAAACTTTTTGCATTCCCCTTGAAAGCTCCCATCTCTCTGTTTAAAAGATACCTTAACTTCCTGAAACAAATGCAGTAACTGTAACAGTAACACAGTTAACAATAACAGTACTTTTTCTTTCTCTCATGTCATTCATCCTCTGCCTTTTGCTTCTTTTGTAGGGACCGGATGAGAACGTCAGTCAATGTAGTGGGGGATTCTTTTGGTGCTGGCATTGTCTACCACCTTTCCAAGGCAGAACTTGACACCATTGATTCCCATCATAAAGGGCACGAAGACATTGAAATGACCAAGACTCAGTCAATCTTTGATGACATGAAAAATCATAGAGAAAACAACTCAAACCAATGTGTTTTCGCAGCTCACAACTCAGTCATGGTAGATGAGTGCAAGGTACCTTTCACATTTATGGATATTGAGACGTGTATATAGAACTGCATGCTTTATTTTACCTTCTTTTTTAACCTGCATGTATTTTTTAAATCGTTCTGCAAATAACAATGTGACAACAACGTCCATGAACCCCAGACATTTTGAATGTGTTTGAGCAGTTCAAAAGATGGCTTTTTGCACTCCTCTTGTCATTTGATGGGAAAAAATCACGTACATTGTTTACATATCAAAAGGCAAGATGCAGCGTATTATGGAATATGCCAAGACGCAGAGAATATGGCATCACCTTCTGTGGACATTACTTAATTTTCTATGGCAACAGAGAACTTAATTGCCAACCCAAATGAAGGATAGCTGCAATTCAGATACAGGTGTTGTCACTTGCTGACTGCCTTCATGATATGCTGTTCAGAGATCGACATGTTGAATGCACTTTAGCATCAGAATGCTCCTGCACTCATACGGCATGCTTATGCTTCGCCTCTATCATTATTCTTTTCTGAGTCATTACGACACAAACACTG
Organism: Pitta sordida; assembly: GCA_013390025.1. Lineage (NCBI taxonomy): Eukaryota > Metazoa > Chordata > Aves > Passeriformes > Pittidae > Pitta > Pitta sordida. The sequence continues at coordinate 184,788 of WEKX01016677.1, read as the reverse complement.
TATTTTCTCTCTAATCCTTGCTGTAACTAACATGGAATATTAATGGTAATAATATCATCTTGATCAGAGCGAAGTGAGCTTGAGAAACTCCACCAGCTGAATGAGAAAATATTTGGGGTATTAGTGGTTAGAAGTTCACTAAGAACCCACCACAAAGATGAGGCAGTTTAAAATCAGGAGAGAGCTTTCGGAAAGGAGGAGAAAGAAAGTGAAACAAGATGGAACTTTTAATTCCATAGTAGTTTTTTTTTATTTATTAATACTCCACTCTGATTGTCTTTGAGACAATGAATTTGCCAATTGGCCTACCTTAGCCATTTATCCAAAAAGACTCTCTTTTACCACAACTGAGCCAATATCTAACTGTGATGACTGCACTAAGTCCATTAGCAGATCACCATATACTGTGTATAGGGAAATATAAGTCCTATTCTGTCATTTTCACTCATCTCTAGCCTGGAAATATTCTTTAGAATATTTATGTTTTCTAATGCCTGATAATGTAGGCCAAACCTGAATTGTCAGGGGAAAATGTAATATTGCATACAGGAAAAAACACCAGCTTTTATCCTACCATAAATTTTTCCCCAAATCTTTCAAGGTTTAAATAAAATGATTTTTTTTTAAATGAAAACACACATTGATTTCTGACATGGTTTTCCTCTTTCTCTTGTGACCCCCTCTTTTTTCCATAAGAAAAATTAAAAACCCCAAAACTGAAATGGAAAGATAATACATTCTTACACAAAATCAAAAATTGTCATTAATTTGTATTTCTTCAAAAAGGGAAGGACACAAGAGATAAAAATTTGAAGGATAAAAGAAACTCTCTCAAAATAAAAGATAAATTTTGATAAAAGCTTTTTTTTTCATTAAAAGTAAGTTTATGTAAACACACACTTTTTGGATAACTTGGAATTTTTGGAAAACTGTTTTTAAGTTAAATAGATTATGCTAATTTCTGTGTGTTTAAGACAAATTAATTTACCATATACCAGTCTTAAATCGTGTTCATGGAACTGAACACTGATACTTTTCTTTGCTTCCAGTCCTTCAGATTGGCAAAGAGATCCAAGTCAATTTAGAAAGTAGCAATCTGTTCATGCAATCAATACTCGACTGACTTTCTTTTCCCTTTCAGTTTCTTTTATCATTTCCCTCATTTGAGGCCATAGCTTGCCACAAAATCATGGATTAATGGTGCAGTATGTCATCCTAAGCATACCCTTTAATTAAAGTTTAGTACATGAGCTAGAAGTGTCTGTCCTTTTTAATCAATTTAGGTTTGCTCTGCTTACAATCTAATTTTGCACTTTTAAACTCATGAAAAGAGACAGGCTTTACTGGATTGAACACAAGACTGACTTTGAGCAGGTCATGTCTCTTGTCCACGTGTCTGTCTGCAACCTGCCAAAAAGATGTTTTGTTGTGACCTAATTACTAAACTATGAATATATGCTGACATCTGCAAAGCATCAGGATCATGTTGAAGTGATCTATGGCTTCTAAGTGATAGACTAGTAAAGGCAACAGAGTGTAAGGGTGTAAGATTTGGGGCTTCAAGACAAGCAGCTATTAAATTTGAAGAAACATCTCTTCATCCCGTCAAATGCACTGGTGGGTTGAAAAGCATACTGCAACTCTGGTCAAGATATGGAAAAGCTAATCTACTAGCATGTCCTTTTTATTTACTTTCTGTAATGTATTCCATGTATAACATGAGTACTTTATAATTTTGCATAGTCAATGTACATAATTAATAAGTAGCTTACCTTTATATGGGAGTAGAGTGGTTGTTATTGCATGATATTTTTGTATTTTTTTTATTACCACATTTCACATGACTCTATGTGATTTTCATTTCTGAATAAGCTGTTCATTCCTGTATTTGCATGTTTCCCCTATTTCAATGACATAAGCAAAAGCTTGACTGTTTCAAAAATCAGTGCATTTTGTCATGTTTCCATGTCCCAATGCTTTCATGCATCCAGTTTATCCAGCATGGGGAATTTCAGCTCTGTCTTTAAGTTTTCATTTGAAGCTGAGGATGTTAACTTATAAGGTAAGTTAGGAAGAAGTAAGCCATCCATTTAGAAAGAAATTAAAAGTTTTCCCACATTATAAAGTTCTAGATGACTTTTCTAAAGTAAAATTGACATTTTACTGTTTTAATTTTTGAAGTCCTTTGACTGGAGACATCTTTATTGAAACAGGGGTTTATTTATGGTGATTTCTGGAATGCAACATACTGTCCAGTGTTTACTGTGAATTGGTAGATCCCTCTAGGTCTTCTACCATACTGAAAACCTAAAAATTTTAACATGTATCTTTACAGGAAAGAGCAAGGTTTTGTTGTACTTTGAGACAAATACAGCATTGCTGTGAATTTTTAATCTGACTAGAGTTAAAATCTTTCACTACATTGTTATAGTGGTCTAATGAACAATTTTCACAACATATCTTCTTCAATTTCTTTAAAGGTGGTATAATTGTAGGTGAGTTTTTAGAGATACACATCTATGATTATTCAGACCTTGCATATTTTTCCTGTCCTTGAATCAGTTAGGCAGCTTTGCTAAAGAATTCCACTGAACGAATATTACTTTCTACATTAAAAAGTAATATGTTTTTTAAATAATCCAGAGAAATCTATAAGAGATGGAAAGGAGTAAAATCTAAAATATTTATTTTAAAACATTTTTCTACTAACGGTGTTTTCTAGTCAGTATAATAAATGAACAGGAGTTTCACCATTGGGAGTGTTGTGAACTCTGAATAAATACATTTTACTTATATAATAAGTCATGGTGTATGTAATTTCTGTAAATATGATGATCTTCCATATGCAACTCATTCCTTTTCTTTTCAAAGTGCCTTGGCCCTTAAGTTGGTTGTTGATGATAATTACTTACAGGTAACACTGGCAACCAATGGCAAATCTGCAGACTTCAATGTTGTTGAAGAAGAGCCTTGGAAACGTGAAAACTAAGTGAAGAGATTCCTAGCTGCGTCTTTAATAAGCCGTGAAGCTATTTCTGGCAGAAGATAACATGATTAAAGAAGATTTCCCCCCCCCCTTTTTTTTTTCCTATTTAACATCTACAATCTCTGCTTATGTAATTTTGTAACTGAAAAGATCTCATCAAGTCATTGTAGTGTCTTTGCCAAGCAGTGATCCATAACCACCTGTCTCCCTTGTGTTACTGTTTGGATGATGCATCTGGAGAACACTCCATGCAGTGCAATGTGCTCTCACCCACTTCCCCTTTCAAGACACAGAGAATGTAAATGCTGCAAAATGGGAAGATCAAAGTGCCAGTACAGTTCACTACAGGGACTCAGGGTCACAAATACAAGAGAAACATACCACCACGTAAGCCTTCAAGTGTTTTGGTAACTCTTGTGGCATACCTGATCTGTTTGTCACTGTATGGCTAAAATATCTTTTGAAAATGTCCATAAAGATTTCTATTTGTTTTAATAATAACAAGCACTGTACTTTTGTGCCTAGTTGTACTTCAAACTGATCTTAGATCCAGGGGCAAGATTAATGTATAGAAGTCAATGAATTATCCCAGACATTGTGTGAGATCAGTGCAACTAGTGCTTAGCATGAATAGAATACCTTAGATTTGTATGTGCATGTGGTGTGTTTTTATCAGATGTCCCAGAGCAGGTACAGCCTTTATTTTATGATGAGGCTGTGCTCCTGTGTGACCACAATGCATTGTATAATACAAGGCAATATAATTACAGGGGTGATAATTTCTTCACTAGTTCTCCCCAATGTGCAAAAATACAGTAAACCACGGACTCAGTTATGCCATTCCTAATCAAAGTAGGTAGTACCTTACTACTCACCCTGCTTCACTGATGTCAGAGAGATTCCTCATATGCATGAGACTACTCAATCAAGGTAATACTAGAATTGATTATGGATGTTATGATTGGGTACTTGAGTTACAAACAAATTCTGAATCCATTATTTTTAGAGAATTTTGGAATGCGATCATCAGTAGCATTTGCTGTGAAGTAAAAGCCATCTCTCAGGTATGTCATGTTTCAGTGAATGGCTAAATCCTGAATTCATTGCTAACTCAAATTTCATAAACAGTTAATAGAGTTTGTCCAAACTGAAGACTGAATGAACACTAAACCAGAATTTCAGTAAGCCATATAATGCCCTAATGTCAGAGAAATATTTCTTAGAGTACATGACATCTGACCTAATGAGATGGTGTTTTGTCAATATATCTGACTCATCCTGTCAGAAGAAACTACAGTTACAATAATCACCCTGTGAAGTGTTTTTAAAGGTGCTTGTTAATACGCACCAATTTTAAGATTCTTGTGAATGCCATTGTACTATTAGCAATGTTCCACAGCAAAACTGAGCCACATGGCCTTGGAGGACTCTACTCAGAGAACAAGCTTTGTGCAATTTTGAGGGGAGCTCTCAGAAGTTCTCACAATGAATCAGAATATGAGCATATGGTGTACTTAAAAACAGCAGTAAACAGAGTTGAAACATTAATGGAAGTAGACCATCCAGCATCTGTAATGAGTTTAAACAGGAATAATTTGTTTAACTGTAGAGTGACATTTGGCTCTGTAGAAGCTATTAAAATATAAATATAGTCTGCTTTTGTTCATCTGCATTCATATAAACATCTCTGAAAATGCACACAGACCTGAGCCAGCTAAGGCTACTTGCATGGTTAATGGTGTGCAAGATCAAGTCCATTGTCAGAGTACCCCTCATCAGAGCATTTGTTGTGGAATATTTTTCTTGCCATTGTATCTATGTCATCACTTGAATGCCATGGCTACAGTCCTAGGCAAAATGGCCTATATAATTTAACAAATATTGTACCACTGTGAATAGGCCTCTAACGTATTAGAGGTGGAGACCTTTTCCAGAGGTCTCCTGAAGTATCTTAAGGATTTTTATTTTTTTTCTGTGAAGGATGGAATTTTCGACTGTTAAGAGAAGTGGCAGGCAGGTTCTTGTTTCCTTAGTCATTGGTATTACCATGTCGAGAGTTAACCTATATCTAGCTACTGCTTCTCCTAATTAGCTTTCCCTGGGGTATGTGCCAGAAATGTGCCTGGGATGGTGTGTAGGTACTGTAAAATGTTCCCCTCTCTGCGGCCACTGGCTCACATCAAGTGAAATTTGCTGTGACTCGAGTGGTAGTTATATCCAAGAAAAACACACAGAATTTACTTTGGTTTATATCCATCATTTTTGAGCTGTTTCATGGCACAGCTCATCCGTTAATGAATGATTTTGCATACTCTTCATCATAGCAGTTTCTTAGCAGCAGCCACAGTGATTGCTTGACCTGAAAGTGGCTTTAGAAAACTGGTCCATATACTTTTAGCTGTCATTTGAAACTGTTTAGCAGTTGGAAACAAGCAAGAATGTCAGCAACATGTGACTAGGCAGGTCCACAAAATTACATATTGAGAAACACTTAGAATATGCTTACAGTTATCCACTTGGGATACATTATCCTTTGAAGAGTGCTTCTTTGGAGGAAGACTAGGGAAGGAAGGAATGCAATGCCAGAGAATCCCCGCCCACATATGGAAGAATAATTTTGGATCTTTTGATAGGATTAGAAAAGCGGACTGTGATTTTAAAATAGTAATTCTGCAGAAACAGTAACTCAGGGATTTTTCAAAATATAATTATGGTGGTATTTATTCAAATGTGGATGTGGGAGAAGAAGAAATGTTGGAGTTTTTTATTCCTCTGCTTGTAGCCTGACTGAATATTTAATGTAGTGTTACTCCAGTGCAGCACTGTATTAAATCATCAAAAAGCTTTCCATTTCTATGGGAAAATGTAACTCACTCTTGGCTTTCATTTCTTGATTTGCTCAACCCACATGAGGTTGGGTTGCTACTTAACTAAAGAAACAGAAAATAACCCAGGGACAGTCCACTTCAGCTAATACAAAGTTCATGTTTCAGAGGTAGTGCTGGTTACAGGACAGCCTCCTTTTAGTTTCACCGGGAGTGTCAATGCATTAATATACATTTGGCAATTTCTTTGTATCTGTTCACAGTACTGAGGTGTCAAAGTTAAAGGAAAAGCACAGTGCAAAATGATTTGTTTTCTGCGTAGTTCAAATTAACATTTCTTTCTACATTCATCTTATTTTCTGCTCTGTCAATTCTCCTCACCTTTGTTTGTGCAACTCTGATATCCTTTGGCCTTTGGATTGCTGACAGCACACTGGCGCATGGAGAAGTCTAGACCAGGCAAAGACTCGGTTAATTGCATACTACATTAAGTATATGTTTATGCATGTGCTTTATTCATTTGCTGCTGAAGTGAGGTCAGCATTGTCTTACCATCTGTTCATTGAAACTAAAGCACGTTATATGTTAAAACTACGGGAGAGATGGAGTACTTTGCCACTGAACATGTTTCTTCATTGTTGCCTTGGGAAGACAAAGGCTGCACCAGCCTTTTAAAAAAGATGCCTGGGCCTTACATGAAGATGCTTCAAATAGGTGCGGGATAAGCCATTTGGACTCTATTACAAAATGTGCTCTTTTCTATTTGAATGGTGAGAAACAAAATATGTCTTTGAAAAACTGTTTGCAGTAGTAAAGCCTATGCCTGCAATGCTTTCATTGTTTAACTACACAAAACCCTCACCGAAATCTGTGGGAGTCACAAGTTTCCAGGAGAAGTCAAATCCCTTCCTGTCGCTGTTAATTTATAAAACATTTCACAATCCCACCCCAGTCTTTACCTGCTATTTATAATGAAGTTGATCCTAACATCTGAAAGATTTCTGCCAAGGCTTCCAGTCTTTATGCCACTTTTAAAAGTAGGAGTAACATAGATTTCTGATTTGTTTTCCGTCATTCCCAGGGTCATTAGTTTTCCAGCAGTAGATACTCAGAATAGACTCTTCCTCTGAGAGGCTGCAGCATTAGCATTTGAACAAATTTATTCTGGTCACTGCTTGGATTTTCTTTACTTCCTTGCCTTCACTTGTGTTGCAACCTTGCTGTAGCAACACAGCACCAATCGCACAAATCCCCATAACTACAGGTAGTATTAAACTTCACCTCTGATGTTCACTTCTGTAATTATCTTTCAAAAGGCTCTGAGCTTTAGTACCAGGCTCAGAAGAATCCTTTTTTGGAGTTGTAAAGGTATAACTGTTTCTCATTTCATTAAGTTCCATTCATTTATTTTTTTGCTGCATTTAAATTAATTTACAGAAGGATAAATAAGGGCACTTTATAAAAATGTACTGTAATATTATTCTGTTATGAGCCTGAAGACTATCCTTGATTTTATTACTGTGACTTTTAAGGCCACAATTATGAGATATTTTATATTAGCTATTGTGATAAGCATATAGTCCATTGGGACAGTTCACCTTGGCTATAATTCACTAGTAAGACTATGTAGAAGCTCCTATTCCCAGCAGAAAGCACTCCTGGAAAGATGAGTTATTTTCTTGTCTCAGATAATATTGATGACTTTGAAGGAAAAATATTTACCCAATTTCTTTTGTCTAAAGAAAGATATATAGAGTGTAGTTTCAAGTACTAACAAAAAAAAATGGGTGGAGAAAAGGAATTACAATACTGAAGTGTCAAAGAAGGCAGTTGAGCTGTAAATTAATTGTTCAGCTTTGCTGTGTTATTTTTGAAAATGTTGTGTTCTTGCTCCCAGTGCTCCTGAAACAATGTATTTAGTGCATATTCCTTCCAAAGTCATCGATCTTCCTTCCCACATAGGCAGCAAGGCTGTATCTCTCCATGGTCCTCAGATAAAGCACAGACTTTGCAGTTCTGCACACTTAAGGCAGGACTCTGGATGAAGTCCCCAGGGACAGTGCCTGGGTACAGACTGTTCAGTGGATGCCTCCCTCTTATTTTTAATTCCTGGCTATGTTTTATGTTAAATTGAATTCTGCTGCTATGAATGAGTCAAGCTGCTGATGATGCCCAGGTGCTGGTAATTCTCTTACTTCTCTTGTGAGTGGGCTCCTTTGCACAAGGCTCTAAGGAACCATCCCTCACATGTGCCCACCATCCCAGAGACATCTTCCCCTGCTCAGGGGAAACTTGGTGACCCCACACTACTGGGTTGATACAAAGCCTAACAGATAAAGTGGTTGTGCAGTTGCAGCTATGAGTCTAACAAAAAAACCAGGTTCCAAATATTGAAAAAACCTAGAGCATATGACTGAGCCACTGAATAGGTCTCTGCTAGTCCAGGGTGGAAGGACAAGAATACTTGTGAGATTTCTCACTTCACTAAATCTTTGATGCCCTTTCATTTCTGACTACATTCTGCTGCAGAGCCAATGCTAATCAATGCTAGAGCATCCAATCCTTCCAGTCTGATTGTTCAACATTCAGGAGTCCTGCAACTGTTTTTAATGATTCTCTGTGGCATATACCATTGCATGAAGGGAAACTGTCATAGGCAGCATCACACAACCTGGATTGTCTCATACCTGTATATTGCTTTGTACATAAATAATATAGTTTGCAGGGGGTTTTTTTTGTATTGTTCTTTTCCATTCTTTTTTCCACAGTTTTTTGAAGACTGTATAGAAACTGTGCTTGCATATTGATTTTGCAGTCAGTATGGTAGATTATAACATTTCAATTTTGGTGTTTTGTATGGATTTGTGAGTTCTTGTGTACCACAGATTGTCCTTCATTCTTAAAGACAATTGCACACTCTTCTATCCAATGCATCTTGCTCCTTTCTTAAATATGTCATATTTCCTATGATCTGGTATGAACTCTTGCTTGTAGAATGCATTAGAAAAAGCTGAATTTGTATTTATAGTGTTAAATATTATATGCTCAACACTGATTTCAGTTAATAATACAGGTTTTAGGGAGTTGTTCTCTGGAAACTATAGTGTAGACTGAATTAAATTACTCTAGTATCTGTAACTTACAGACATGGAAATATTTTCTTATAATGTTTTCTATGTGATCGTATAAGGTAGGGAGATAATCCTTTGAAGGTGATCTATACCTTAGAACAAAAGCAGTTTTATTATGACATTTAGGATCAATGAAATATTTTTGTGTTATGTTTAGTGACAAATTATAGACAAAGCACAAAATGCAAGAAGTAAATAGGAATTTCAAGATGTCCTTAAATGCTGCAGTTCATTGTGGAACAGTGTTATAATAATCTAATCTGAGCAATCTTCTGGATTGACTGTCTTGGGCAATTGTCCCTTATTGTTATCAGTTTTCCTGATGTTACCTTTGCCAAATCCTTCGGTTCTCTTAGGCCCTGATAATGTGTAATTGACTGACTCAGAATGCAGTTCATAGAAAACTGAAGATCTGGGGAGGCAAAATATATGTTATCAGGTACCCCATCCATCTTGCTACAATATGGTGTGTGGGAGTTCAGCCTGTGGAAAGAGTTTATGATCTCAGCACCTACTTTTGCCTTCTTGAACAAGGACCAACAGAACCACCATGGGACCAATGTAATTGGGTGGCATCCATACAAATACCTCCTGCTTTCTTACGTGTTTTAAAGAGAATAATCACTATATTTTTTGACCCAAATGACAGTTATGTACTTCTCAATTTGATCATCTCTTCCCATTAGGCAAATACCTGTTGGCATTAAGGCTGTGGCTATAATAATTTCTACTTAATAAATAAGGAACATTTTAGAGGAATAAAAATGAATCGATATAAACCTTCATAACAATTATATAACAAAAAAAATCTTCTATGGTCTACTGGCTCTTTGTGATTCAAAACAAACCATTGAATATCAAGAACTGCAGTCCCAGTGTGACTAATACTGGGTATCTCTATAACTATTCAGAAATCTTTGGGGCCATGTTATTCTGCTGAGGTTTTGGAGCCTAAGTTTCTAGTAGATACATATGTAGGAAGTGTGTTGGTATACCCTTGTATTTTAATCTTTATTGTATTTTAAATCAGATGTAACAGGTATTATCTTAATAGGAATCACAGGTGAAATAGTGATGAGTTACTAATAGCTGTAAAACCTTATTGATACCAATTTTGACATTTTGTTGAAGCATGATGTCCAGTGCCTCTCTGCACTTAGAGTAGATAATGTAGCTATCAACACGTAATTTCAGTGAAATGGTGTATAGAGTATATGTAGCAGTGCTTTAATTTAATTTACTTGGTTGCTATGTGTTGAGCCATGGTAGAAAATTATACTGTTTTAAAATTTTGTTTAACTTTCTATTTTTCATTTGTATCTGAATTTGTTTCTTTTTGGCCATTCAACTGATTATGTTCCACAGCTTAGTAACTACTTTATCTGTCTATTACGGAATATCCACTTCTGATAACTCAGAATCATGTATGCAGCCAGCTTATTGTACATATGTTAATTTTAGTTTTCAGCTATCTAACCAATATGGTGTGTGTTAGGAGATGCATGTGTGTAGTTCCCTGGCAGTGAGTGAAAGTGATTCCAGCATAGATTTGCTGCCTTGTGAATGCACTTGTTATGACATATTAATGAATTAATGTTCATCTAGAATGATAAGTTTTGTTTTCTTCTTGTTTGCTTGAAATGTTTGGACTTTTTATCACTAGAAGTTTAGTAAGTTGCCGTTTAAATTGATGTAGTGAATAAGGGGAAATCCATCTAACTGCATTTCTGTTGTATGCCCTGGCTGCTCTTGACTCTGTGCATCATTGAGCCCTTAGTCACTCGGCATCACAGGATCCCTCTGAGTCACTTCCAGTTCCTCCTTGACCAGAGATGCCAGGAAAGCAGTGCAGTCCCATGGCTGTGACTGAGCAAGCCTGCAGGCAGCAAGGGGCTGCCAGTTCTCTCCAGAGTGCCTGAGAAATCCCAAGTGGGAACCTCTGTTTCATCCCCTTAGCAGGAGCAGTCTCTGAGAAAGATGAATACATCATTGGCAAAGGGGCACTGTTTCTTTAACTATTAAAAATGGGGTATTAATAGTTATTGGAAAATAAATGCAAAACTAACAGCTCCTTAAGCTACTGTAGTTGTAGGCCTGTTATTTCGAAAAGTGTGTCTGATCATAGAACAGACATAGGAAGTACATAGTCAGTGGCAAAATTCTTCTGAAATCAGGGCTACAGTTCAAATCTGTGAGAAAATGAGACCTTCTTGAAAGAAGCTGATTCATTCCTAGACACCCTGGATCTCAGAAATATAATCATCCCCTCTAAGGAGAAAGAAATCAAAATCAGGCCCCAAAGAACAGAAGCTATCCTGCTTGGTGAGTCCCATAACAGTGTTTGATGAATTGCATGCTGGAGTACTGTGTGCTGCCTGTTCATCATCCCTTGCCCCTTCTGGCCAGGCAGGAGCTGGAATATTTGACAATGTTTCACATAAGAAGGATAAAAAAGAAGAGGGATAAGGTTGGTCTTTTCTTTACACTCAAAAAGTTCTGCAGATTTTGAAATCAAATACTGTACAGTACCTACAGCACAGTTTTTTAAAAATTAATGAATGCAGATGATAAAATTTCTCCCAACTCTGGGCTCTGTTCTTGTATATTCTAGTTGGAATGTCTTGTAGACTGATTCTATTTTTGTAGTTCACATCCTTTCCTCTTTACAAGGATTGTTAGTCATTTGCTTTTAATGCTTTCTTACAGTGCGAAGTGATTTCTGTAACTTTCATGTATAAAACAAACTAGACTTTCTATACTGGAAATAGTCATAAATATAATATTTCACTAAGTGTTGTACCTCTTATGTACATATCATCAATAAATGTTGATTCATAATTTTCATGGCTTATATCTGTGAGTTTTAATTTCAGTCTGGGCTCAGTATAAAAATACTTTATGTAGGAGTTTAGATAAAGCAGTCTGATGCAAGGGGCTGTCTGTTCTGAAAACTACATTCAGGGTAAAAGATGGACCTGACTTTTCCAAAGTCTTAGAAACCTCACCCCTCACTATATTCTCCAAATATTCCAGGATGCCGGCTGCAAATGAGCTCATTTCCCACAAAGGCCAGGATTCACTAGCTACAGTTCTTGGCAATGAAGTCTATAGAAGTGAAAAGAAATGTTAGAAGAGTAGGAGAATGCAAATCAATGGTTGCAGTTTCTTTAGAAACCTACTTCCCTTCCCTGAATACTAAAAAATGAATCTCTTATTCACAGTCCCTTTCTTAAAAAAATACAACACAAAACACAAAACCCACAAAAGCCTGTAGTGGAACTTCTGGAGTACTTTGTAAAGAAATCACCATTATTTCACACATAAATTAAGAGATGCTCATGGAAGGAACTGTGCCAGTGGACTGGTAGTGGCTAAGTATGGGGAGAAAGCTCCAACATTTATGCCTGCTCAGAATAGCAGATGTTACGGAAATAGCATAACTACCGTTGTGTGATAAAGAGACATAACTGAAACCTCAGTTGTGGGGATTAACAGTATGCACAACTCTGAGCTTACTTCTTAATCATTTACTTGAGAAATTTCCAAAGAAATCCAGGCACGGCAGGAAGTGGCTTTGGCAGCACCTCAGTTGGCAACCTGCCCCCTGAGTCAGTAATGAGCTATGTCCTAATGTGGTACTAGGAGGATCTTTGGGCAGAAAGTAAGTCTGAGGCCCTGGTTATATCCTGCCATTTTGAGACCATGTTGCTATTTTCTGCCAGAGGCAAAAGTGCCCTGATCTGGTCTCGTCAACAAATGCTGTTAATAAATGCATTCTGCTGACTGAAGTTACTTCAGGATCTCCCCATCGCTTGCGTATTTCATATACATTGTGTACATTCAAACTCCTTCCATAAAAGGGAGCTATTCTTCTATTACACATCAGAATAAGAAGTTAAAGGCTTGGCACCAATCTATGTACGCTGGTTTTTTTCAAAGCAATGTTTCTGGAAAATTGCCTCAAAAACAACCCATGCAAGAGCCAGCACTGCAGTTATATGAAATTGTCCCTCCTGAAAATACACACTCCAGACGCTGATTCTCTAAGCCCTTGCAAGCCCCTCGTTTATTTCTTTTTCTCCATGTCCTTAGCCTTATGGAAAAAGATTCAAAAATGTCTTTGTGTCTAGAATATATCCCTCTCTACAGAAAAGAATCTGCTAAAAGGTGTTATAAAAAACGGTGAGTCAGGAATCATTGACCCATATTAAGAGATATTTCAATATTTCCTCTCAGGCATGAAAGAAGAACCGAGATAATACTTCAGGGTTGTTAAATCTGAAATAATCTTCTCCTTTGTATTAGATCGTACATGTAAACAGGACATGGTTATGAAAGAAACAGGTGGCCCTAACGTACAAGTACTTTAGGAGAAAAACGACATAAAAAGATTACACTTGGTTGGGCTAGAGAGAGCTTTTGCAGCAAGCATTTATACTACAAAAATGTACAAATACTCCAGCAGGGTTTAGTGTCATTTTGCTTCCAAAGCTGTGCAAAGCTCTGTGCAGGCACACAAAGCTGAGGTGGCTTCACAGGCTCAGCAGGTGTCTCTCTGCTGCCTCGTGTACTGCATGCAAAGAAAGCAGGAAGGAAAACAGATTGTATGCGAGATCGGGTCTTGTGGTCAGGATGGTGTTAGCAGAGCAGGCAGGTCCTGTGGTGAAGAGCAAAATGTGTCTGCGTAGACAGATAAATTGCAAAGCTGACTGCTGCCCACTGAAACTCACAAGGACGGAAAGTGGAGGAACAAGGCCTAACACTTGATAGTGCTCCTCCAGTACAACGATGAGTACTTAGAAATGCGGCGTAGGATCTATTGTATATAGTGTTGTCCTCTTCATTCTCACTTATGACTGAACTAAAAATGTTTGCTTTACCTGCACTCATCCTAAGACTGATCTATCCCCATTTGGCTGTTTTCTTACTGAGGCGCCAGAATACGCTCCATGGATTTCTCTCCCATGATCCATGGACATCACTTGAGAAATGCTGCTGTGGAGGTTTGCAGGTGAGAAAAGACAGCTGACTCCTGACTTTCTGCAGGGACAAGAAGAGGGATCAAGCTAGGAAATGCACTCAAAATTAATTCCATTGTTTCACCCAGGTTACCGGTATTACCTAAATTGATAGGATAAGTTTTATTTCTGAACCTGGTTTCTCCAACAGGCAGGTTCTATACCTGTCCTCTTCATGGGCAGGGGGGAAGTCATCCTTGAAAAAAGGGTAAGTGTGTTTTTGTAAGTCACTGTATGAAAAACTATCTTTACCTAGAGTTCATTTCAGACTTTCACTTGATTAATGAAAGAAAGATTAACTAGAAAATTAACCACAAAAGAACTGCAGGGAAATGCCCAATAACTATAAACTTGACTCCACTGGCAAATCAGTTGACCTACTGCTGCAAAACAGAACATGCTGAATTGAGTGAGTGATTATGAAACAGTTTTACAGTAAGACAAACCCCATATATACTAGGATACCGATAGACAGCCAGCATTTAGATGTAAGTTGGCAATGCTTGAACAAAGCCAAAACATTTTTTAACATAATTTATGGATTTGGAAAGTGAAAAGAACCCAACATGCTTTGTCCAGAGATTTGTTCTGAGGCATGTATCATTTATTTTTCTCTCCCTTGGTGTGTTGTTGTGACCTGACACTGTGTCTTCAGTATGGGGCTCAGTTGTGATGGGCTCACCTTAGATAAACTCATTCTACAGGCTCAGGATGAAAGCTGCAGAAACCTGTGTCCCTGAGCTGTTACAGTAAGGTGCTGCTAGCAACCTGCAGCAGCAGCCCTGAACCGGATGCTTGCTTTTTGAAAACAGTAGGCTGCTAAAAAGTTGTGAAGATAGACTTAAAGTCCCATCATGTGGTAAAACATACCGACTTTATTACTGTCTGTTCTGAGAAAAATGGAAGTGGAGGAATGCAAAGGAAAACACGTTCACTGAAAATGATCTAAGCCTTTCTTTCCTTCTTTTTTGCTTGCTTGCTTTCTTGCTTTCTTCTTCTCTATAAACCCCGGGGGAAAAAAACCCTTTTGAATATGTGGTGCCAGAAGCTAGATGGTATAAGCCACTGACTACAAGTAAAATTAGATTTAAAGCTAAAGGTCTGCTGTTCCAGAGCTGTTTGATACCAAATGGTACCAAAACATTTATGCACAGCACGGGACTTGCAAAATAGGCATTAGCACTGACCCCACCCTAACACAACTGCCTGAGGCAAGGTTTTCAGATGCCAGGTACAAAATTTACAGCCTCCACAGAAGTGGAAAATGCTTTTTTCCATCCTCCTCTGTCCAGAGTTGCTCTGCAGGTCAGAACGACGTCAGGAAAAACTCAGCAAGTTGTTGGATGTACGGAACCTCTACTGCCTGTGAGCCGTGTGTTAATTTACCACTGCCCATTGATATACCGCTACATACCCCTAACTTCAGCTGTGCCGCAGCTTCAGCACCAGAAGAAAGACGCTGTTGAGATAAATTTTTACTGGGTGTTTGAGTGAGAGTTTCCCTTAATATTCTAAAAAATATTCTAAAAAATGTTCAAGAGTTTTCCAATAGAGGCACTTAAATTTATGTCATCTTGAAATATTCCTATTTTATTGTAAATTTGCACAATTTTTTTTTTCCCAGTGAGAAATAAATTACTTAAAAGAATTTCATTTTAGTACAAAGGGAAAGCTATATTATATCTTAGCCATGGAGTATGTTCCCCTTCCCACCCCCTCCCTCCCCCAAAAATTGAATAAAAGTAATTTTGATAAGCTAGATCTTGTCTAGAATATTAAAACTAGCTGAAACTATGTCAGTTTCCTTTGCAGATTCTTGATCCAAAATGTCACATTTTTTTTCCTGAAAGAAATCATAAAACTAAAGACTGTCACGTCAGTGTTAAATGAACGTCTTTTTGTGGCAGAGAATATATGAAAGTGCATTTCATCCCCCGAACTTGTTCATGCTTTTGCCTGCAGAGTAGGAAGTTTTAATAAAATGTCTGAGAGTCCTTCAAGGTGTGACTCAGACAAAATCTTTCTAATGCTTGCAGGAACCATCCAGACAAAATTCAAAGAAGGCTGTGTTTAAAGTACATGTAAAACTTTCACTGCCTCTGCTTTACTCGCACTTTAACAATAACCAACAGTCTTGAGGTCAGGAAGGCTTCTTTGATGATGGATTTGCTTCTTCTATTTCAGCTTTTAAAAAAACCTATGCAGCAGCACATTTGACTTACTGTGAAGATCCATATCAGTCTTGCACTTTAAAAAGAGGAAGATAAGCAAGAAGCTAAATGTTCTCAAAATCTTGCCATTGCTAATCTTACTCCAAATGGGTGTGAAAGGGAGACAGAAAGCACAGTCTGTGTGCTGTACAAAAGACACTATTATCCATCTTTGCTAAATTTGCGCTGTACCTCTCACTCGTTGTCGCAGCTGCTTGCTCCAAATATGGTGTTGGTGGATACCACATGCAACATGGCACAGCAATACTAATGAGATATAAACTACCGGGGAAAATTACTTAAAATCAGTTTGCAAATGAGGTTGTGAATGTAGAGGGTGACTTGGAGATGGGGGAGGTTCAAAGGAAAAGGCTAATCCTTTTTTCCTTCTCAGAGTTGTGAAACATTTCAGTGCCAGAAGCCTGGGGGTGTTGAAGGTAATTTCCCAGTATCAGTACAGAAATTTTACTCTCCCTTTACTTCCTTTCCCATCAGTAGTATCCTCCCTTCATGCCTAATCCCCCAGAACTCCACCCCCAAAACACCTTTGCACAATTCTTTCCACTCCTAAAGAAAGGAGTTTTGTCACCCACTCCCACGCAGCTGGAGCTGCACCCCAAGGAACAGCCCTTTTCCTGCCACCTTTTTGTCCTTTACCCTTTCACTGAGTAAAACTAGTCAGTACCTGTGGTTACCAAAAGGGCTGCTATTTGACTAATCAGATCTCTTGCAGGGACTCCAGAGGAGTCAGACTCTTGAATTGTTTATTAAATTTCAAGACTAAGAAATAATTATCCCCTAATGGCCTAATATTACTTAAAATAAACCTGTTAACTGCTGACTTACAAAGAATCCTGAGTATGCTGAGGCAAAATACAGTTGTTAGAGGATTTAATTTCTTTTCTTTGTATACAGAAAGAATAATTAAGACCAGCCCTAACCAGAACGATGTGTGCTAAAGAGAGACTTGGTAATTGTCTCTTAATATTGCAGGCAACACGCTTCAAACTAATAAGTACAGAGGCTGTTGTTGCATTGACAGAGGACACACAAAAAACATCAATATCATGGGAAAAACTGCAAGAATGTAACTTTGGAACTGGTATTGTGGAAATAGTCTAACATCCACGCAGGTATACATGACAGCCACATATCCCATCTCTGCTTTAATCAAAAATTCTTTCTAAGAAAATTCCTTCAAGAAAATACAGATGAAACAATCACCCTGTATTGCTTCATGAAAATATATTCTCATAAAATACGTACAGTCTCTCTCTTAAATATGCCTACTGCTTTAGACAGTATTTCCTTTGGTCTGGATTACACTTATTTGAAACTTTTCAAGACAAAGGAGCAATACAAGCTGATCAGAGGGTCTGACCTCGTCGTCATTTTTAGAAGAGATTCTCATACCTCCTAGGCACCAAGGATAGACCAAGACCCAATATGTCCTTCAGCACTCTGATGGAACGGCTGGACCTTTCTGGGTGCTGTGCTCTCCAAATGCTGTTGGTCCGGTGAGCCAGGAAGAGTCATCAGAGTCTTACTGGGTTGATCTTAAATTGACCCACGTTGTTGGCTCCTTCTGGGGGGAAGTTGAGTTGATCACCCACTCCCAGAGCATCTATGGAGCTGGCAGAGCAGACAAGAGCGCGCAGCATTCACTCCAGCCTGGCTTAGAATTTGCGAGCAGGAAAAATGATCACCAATACTCAACATGACTTTCCTTCTCTCTCACTAATAACTGCTTTTACTTTTTATCCTCAAAATGGAGTCAAGTTTATTTGGGAAGCTTATTGTACAGTTTAATATACTTTTAGCAATACTATTTCTAGTTACAATTTAAAGATGATATTTTCTTTCATTCTGATTAATTTGTTAAATAAATATGCAAATATATCAAGTGCTCCATATAAAAATACATACAACAAACAACCCCTCAAATAATAAAATCAGGATTAATAAAAATATGTACTATATTACACATATGAAATGGCCATCTAGTCTTGAAAGTATAATGTAACAATTGAACATGAATCACACAACATAATCTAAGAAGAACCAGCATATATAAAATAATGGCATTGCTTCTGTAAAGACAACTTGAGCATCTCCCTATTTAAAAATATATAAACAACCCAACCAGTATTGTGTCTGTGCATTTATATCTACTGAACACAATGTAAATTAGGAAGAAGTTTATGTATTTCTCCATTCAACATCTGAATAGGCAGATGAATAACAGCAGAGACTTTTCTTTTTTTTTTTGAAAGAGAAACTTAGCCTGCAAGAGAATGAAATATCTCCTTTCCATTAAGATCTGTATTAAATTAGGATTTAAAGAGAGAAATAATTCTTACTCTGGATCTCCATACTAAGTAACATGAGTACCTAACGCCAGTTTAAACACAACCTGCAACAGATCATTTTGGTTTATAATGACAAATAGAAAAGCTTGCTTAAAAACATTACGGGGATCAAACAGAAATCAATGCACTGTTCATAGACAAAAATATGCTAACCTACATGAAGTCAGACAACATCCTATATGTCGTGGGACCTTTTGCCCAGGCCATACATTGCCCTGAGGAGATCTGCCTGCAGATACCAGGGCACTGAGCATCTCAGTGAAACTCATGGGAAACTGCTGGAGGGCTCAGACTCAGACATATAATCAACAGTCTTGGGTTTTATGTTCCAGTAAAGGTCAGTGCTAGCTAAAGTTAGTACTTAGCCATCTGAATACTCATCTTCCAAACTGCTTCAGATGGAGAACATGAAATAACATGCTTCAGCAGAACAGTTCCAAAAACTGGTGCTATGGTCAGTGAACAGGAACACTTGCTGCAGGCCATCCCTATCCCACAGCTGACACAGGCCAGAGGCTGCAATTCCTTAAAGTGTTTTTATGTGCATTTTCTTGGGGCATCAGTAAGAAGGTATCATTCTCCCTGCACTCCAAAATGCTTGCTTAAAAATGGCACAGACCACTGGCAGCAAATAATTTTTTCCTGACAATTCATACCAATACAATGCAGAGCTTCATAGCTTAATACAAATACTTAACATGACACAAAAGGACAAAACAAAAGCATATAACAATGTAGCTCAGCTACTTTACTATATTACATAGCTGGAAGGGTTTACTTTCATTTTCTTTGATCTTTTCCATAGGATTTTAGTATCTGGCAAGCAATGTTTCTTTTGGTGTTATTAAAAAGTAGATGGAAAAATCGTGGATGAAATGGAATTTTAAGGAAATGAATGAGATAATAGAAAAGCAACTTTTAAAATATCAGCAAACTCGCATAACATAATAGTACACGGGAAACAATTTCACTAGGCTCAACATCTCCTAAGTAAAATGGAGTAAAAATTAAAATATGTAAGAAGATAGAGAGATCTATCCTTCAGGAATAAAATAATGTCATCTTCCTTAATGATCTCCAATTGCTTGATTTGTGCATGTGTGAGTAGAGCTGGGGTTGTTGTGTTTTATTCATTAACTAACAGAGTTATTAAAAACACGCACAAAGATGGACCAATGAATGAGGAAGGGAGAAGAGCAATGAACATCTCAAAAACTCAAGGATAATTTTACAGGTTTCTAGGATAATAAAGTATAGAAGTTTATTATATATCAGCTCATGTTTTCATCTCTTTATTCCCCCTCCCAAGAAGACTTCCTGTATGCCCACAGTACCATTTAAATACCGAGACAAATAAATTTTGACCTCCTGGGTTTCCCTCATTGCAGGCCAAGCCATACATAATAATACAATTTTACTTTCTGTTCATACTGGCAGATTCTGAATGCACTCTCAGCTCTTCCTGGCTGGAAGGCATTTCTGAAGGATTTTGATGTTTCAGACATTGTATACGATGCCTTGATTTTTACTCTTGAGATTTTTTCCTCACTTACTTTTGTACCATGGTAAGTTCAGTACCTTAAATGTCTGTAAGATGGAGTGACTGGATACTTCTTAAGCTGCGCGGAGTGAGGACCTTCCATCTGATGAACAATGATTCAAACTCGTATGCTTCCTAACATCCAGAACACAGTGAGAGTCCTCTGTGTAGGGACTGGGAACTGAAAGCATTATGCAGCTCTTGGGGGTGTTATTTCAGAAAGCATATGTCAATTTTTTAACTTGGCAATATTGTAAAGTGATTTAAAAGCAATAAAATTTATGTTTATGTTCAAAAGACATCAGTAGCACAGTGCATCTGTGAATTTCTGTTCAAGTTCCACATTGTTTCGATTTCCCCAGCCCTGATCTATTTGGCAACATGGTACCATTACACTCCAGTCTTCATGTCAAAATCCTGATGATTTTGTGTTTCATTAACAGTCAGAAATTCATCACATGCTTCTGTTTGGTTATTGGGCTGTTCTTTATGAACCAAGTGCACCATTTCTTGTGATTTGCTGACATCTCCATTTAATTCACTTGTCTTTCTGTCCTCCACTGGCCCCTTGCCATTGTTAATCACTAGCTTTTTCTTCTGTCCACATCTAGAAAGAAAAAAAAAATGCTATAAATGAAGACTAACAGAAATAAGAAAAAAATTGAAGGTCAATATTTAGAAAAAGGTGATTGGAAAATAAACTTTTGTCTGCCAAACTTATGCCATGCAAAGTGCAAAGCTTCTCCATATTGTATATTTTATTTTTGAAGTTATCCACCATTATATGCATAACATTTGTCAGGAACGCACTTATTCCATTCATATCTGTTATTATTACATACAAGAATAACATTTATTACTGAATGCTAGAATTTTTTTCTAATATTTGACTAGATCCACATTTATGAACCTTGTATATATCTCACTATAAGGACAGTTTCTAAATCCAGACTTGGGAAAACATCTTTGAAAATGCACGACTTCTTGAGGGAGCAGAAAACTTGTATCAAGCTCTCACCTCAATATACAAGACGACTCTTTTTTCCTTTGTGTTAACATGTGAAGCCTAGAAGCTAAAGAACAGCAAGGAAATATGGAGAACTACTCTGGCTATTCTCTGCAGCAGCTCCTTATGATGTTAAGGCAGGAAACAGGTACTGTGCCTTTAAAGTTCATCAACCTTAAATGTAGCTCTGAATGGAAACATGCACACACACACTCCTTTAAAAAGTCACCAGTTCAGAGCTGATGCATGCTGGTCATCATGGGCTGCATATTCTTCAGTGCAGTAAAAAAGTACTAGTTACACATCTGCCAGATTTGCTTCAGATGGTTAAGATGATTCTATGGCTACACAGTGTTGAACAGCCTACTTGTCCTCAAACAGCCTTGTGTGAAAATACAAAGCACAGCGCTCCTAAGAGGGACAGTATCTCTATGAAGTTGTAATTTTGAGCATTTCTTCTTGAATGAAGAATATTCTGCCTGAATCACTAATTTGGCTGCTAAACTACACTACATTATGCCTTTGAAAAACTATTTTGTTTTCATGCTTACTTCTTCATTATCATAGATGAGGGTTATTTTTTCTGCAGTTCCTCAGTTCACTGTGTTGATGTTACATACACTCTTGGGAACGATTTCCTGCTTCACAGCCATAAAATGTCAAAAGACACCAGCAAGGAGCTGTGTAGCTCCACAGCATCTTAAAAGCGCAGCTCAGAGTGCTCTGCAACCAACAGACTAGGAAAAAATTGCTCACTGCTTCCTGAACCAAAGTCTCCACCTATTATATAGTTACTACTCTGGTAAAAAAAAAAAAGAGTTCGAATTCAACATTCAAGTAGCATTCAACAGTTGTTCTGTTAAACGGCTCAATTTAAAGTTCAAGTAGCAAAAAATGTGTTGAAGACGATTGAGAAGTAACCTCAGAACAGCCCCCAGAGAAAAGAAAGAAATAAGGACACTATAGCTTATCCTTTAGGCTAAGGGTTTTTTCAAATTTTCTGGCTAACTTTGCACAGATCACTGCACCTTTTCATTGCTCAGCTTCTTCATCTCTAAAGTAAATAAAGCTACTGCGAGCTCTGATAGTAATGTTGGAATATATCCTTGTGACTGGCAGCTGTGATACTGACTCTTGCTTGGAAGTAACAGATTAACCCTATGATAGCAATTGTCTGCACACAGACAACATTGTTAATGGTGGAGGATTATACTCAGCTCATCTTGTGGTTGTTACTGTCTCTGTTCATCTCACAGTTTACACTTTCAGTGAACATGATTTTCCTATTAATAACTAATAGATAGATAATAATTAATTTTCTGTGATCTATATACAGTTAGTTTCCATCTACAGGATCAAATGTTTTATACAGCCACTGATTTCACATGATTCCATGTGAGTTTGAAGGCTGATGTTTGACCTGTGCTGGATACGGTCTCCTGGGTCCTCACACCCCAAGTCACAGAGGTTCGCAGAGGATGCTCTTTCCTGGTTTTGGTTACTCTGCTCTTTGACCAAGTTTTGGAGCCTCTCAATGAAGAAAACAGTAAGGCAGTGTCTTTTGAAAATGTAAAGGTGCACCCTTACCTTCTTCGAATGTTAACACAAATACACACTCCAAGAATCAAGGCAAGTGCCACAAGAGCTGCAATTATGATCAGCCAGTCTATATGGAGAGATGAGGGAGGGGAGAAGAGCATGTTAACTAGTCTCATGTCACAGAACTGCAAGAACACAATCTCTTCTGCTTTCTTTAAACGGTCAGACTCTTTTCCTACTTTGCATGAGTGTTTGTTTGTTTTACAAAATGTTTCTATGACAATCAAATACATTTTCATCCTTCAGCTAACTCAGGCTAGATTAAATACCCCAGCATTATCACCTATAAGCCCTGGACTTTGGTGGACATAAGAGAAGAGGAACTGTATTTTTCTTTACTCTAAAGGCAAAGAAATGGCTTAGCATGATACACCTACAATCCCAGACACAGAAGCTGGATGACTTTTAGTGCAGTTTTAGTAAAGGAAGTTTCAACCTTTCCAGTATCCTATTCTCTGCTACCATTATAGCTCTACTACCCTTATGGATGGAGGTCCTTTCTGACGAGCTAACTCCTTTGTTTTGTTTTTTGAACCAAATCTCCCTTACTTAACAAGACTCATACATTTTATTTGAAACAAATTACTTCTTCTGATTAGTTAATTACTATTGTTCCTTGGTGAAAAATTGATAAACTTTCCTTTTGCAGCATGCTCTTCTTGTACCTCCTCTCAGTATTCTCTGAAAATGATGAGTTCTTCAAAACATAGTTCAAAGGTTACCTTCCCAAGATTTTCCATGTGCTCTTCATTTTTTTCCTATGTGGCTGAGGCAATGCCTTGAACTGAACGCAGAGCTTCAGTTCTGGACTTCCTAGGTCTGAGTGAGATAATTACTTTCTGTTTTAAAAATTACTTTACTGCTAATATGTTCCAGAATATATTCACATTCTTCTGCAACTGTGTCATAGTGTTGGCTTCTTTTTGTTCTGTTTTAATCTGCAAACTCTATTCTGCAGTACTTGTCTCAACTATTGTTTTCACTGAACATTCTCATGGATGTGATTCTTTGCATATACCTTTAATGAGTTTTGACTGATTCCTATCATTTTATAAAAATAATTTGAGTATTAATCCCATTCTCCAAATGCATGATTTCTCTCATTCCAATATTGCTAGAATATTATGAGTGATATATTTTAGACTGCTAGTGAAATGCTGAATATTATCTGATTCAGAACAAAGCCTGAACACCTGTACTTGACTTTCATTTTCATCTCTTACTTCGATTCATATGAATAGAATTCTGTACTCATATTTTTAAAACATGTGACTTCAAAAACCTACCTGGTACATGGGACGACCTTGGTTGTGAAGTTGTATTTGTTGTGGTGGTCTCTCCAGGGAAAGTAGTGGATTGATAATGTCCTTTGTGTGGGCCTTCTTTGCCATATATACTAGAGGTAGAACCTAAAGAACAAAACCACCTATTCGTTAAGCCAAATATGCTTAGGTATATTTAACAGCGAGTTACAAAGGCTATGACTTTCACAAATGAAAAAACCATATGTTAGAAAGTTCGTGCTGAATCAATTTTAGTATTGAAGCCTTTAGACTGAGAACTATTACACAGACTATAAGCATCATACACATCTGAACCATGGCTAGCTTTAGTATTTTGAAAAGCAAAACTCATGGCTTTCCCTCTTGTTCCCCTCATTTATTTCATTTTTTGTGAACCAAAATGTGACTGTGATTGTCTAGAAATTTTCTGAAGCAAATGTAAAGATATGAGTGTTGTCAACTTTTTGAAGAGATTTTGTCATATAAGTTAAATATCTTGTCTGTTCCACAGGGGAAAGAGCATGAGAAAAGGAGAGAGAGAAAGAGAACTTTGTATTTAAACCTAAAAGGACCAATATGGAGCAATTTTGAAACTTTGAGTTCCATTCTGACAGATAGTAAAACTGAACGTTAAAAATGTAATGCTCTCATTAAATAGAGCAATAGTTCTCTGAATGGTTGTAAATTCGATAGCTATAGAATGAGACTCTAAAAATTCAACATATTTTTTCCCAATAGAAAAAAACGCTCTTTGCAAACTTATATGTGAATCCTCTTGTCCTTTTTAATAAGATGTGTCATTTGGCCCTAGGATGGTATGAGATCTTAAATCAAAATCGTTACTTCCAGTCTGTACTTCTTTGTGTGCTGACCATACCACTTGAACTACTTGAACATTTCTGGCCTACACTTTTACTGTAAGGGTATCCCAAGTCTAAAATTATCAGCAGAACATAGATACAGTAATTCCATTTGGGACTAGTACTTCATTATCACTATGAAAAATGTATTACACATCTCCACCTCTGTGAATTCTTCCAGACTCTTACAGAGCGAATTAAACACTAACTCTAATCAGCTGTAAACCTCTTTTTTCAACACATATTGGAACTAATTTCTATCCAGCATTTCTGATCTCATTTCCTAATAACAGCAGTTGAATACAAAACTGAGAAGCATGTGTTTTCCCTTCTGTTAAGCTTGGCCAGTAAGCAGTTCATGAATCTTCCAGATGTTTTCATTATTTTTACTAACAAGAGACTTATTGACTGGTGTGCTGTTTGGTGCTGTCTCACAACAAAGGACAGAGCAGTAATTGAACAACTAAGGCATCAAAGAAATCAAATGAAATGTTAGTTGCAGCCCAGTAACACAGCTATAACTGGTCACTGGCAAGATACCAACAGCAAATATACCTGGAAAAAAAGGTGTCACAAAGAATTACCTTTCTGCTGATATATATTCAACCAATGTAAAAGGGTTAGAGAAAAAGTGACGGATAGTTATATGTTACCTAGCTATCATTTGTGCCAGCAAAAAAAGAAAGATAAAATGCTCTCAGGAATGTATGGGCATGAGGAGAACGTTTACATTTCTTTACTTCAGGAGTTGTGTTACCACATATCCATAATGGAATATGAAGAGTTATTTGCAAACCACTATTTTCAGCCTCTTAGCAAATGTTTTTACTAAGAAAATATACCCTTTATAACATCTTATCAGCAGGTTATAAACAAAACCAAAACCCCAAAAGAAAATCATTGCTTTATAAACAATTTACAGTTGTGGTTAATGCACAAGGTTTTGGACAACAGCCATTGTCCATAATAATAACTTATTGATGGATAAATAAAAATGTTTATAATTCCTTATTCTTACTAGTAGTAACAGGGGTGTGCAGTGCATTAAGATGGTCTTCAATGTCTGTAAAATCTTCAGGTATCCAACTGACATGGTATCCATCTGTGGTGTTTGCTTGTTCACTTCCCCATCCAGGTGGAGTGCCAGCTGCCAGTGGCTCCTTGGTTGCTTTCTCTTGGTTAATATCCTCCATGGACTCTGTGGCTGTGGCATGTGATAGTGGTATGATCAGCTTTAAAACAGAGCACTCACAAAACCACCACCCATATTATTTCTACATTGTATTTCCATCTTGTACCACAGCAAGGCAGAAAGCACGTCCACCCTCCTCATTCAAAGCACAGAAGGAGGAGAAAACACATGAAGGTCTCTCCTTCCATCCTGTCACTGGCTTCTGAAAGATCCTTAAGAACCACATCTATGCTCATCATTTTGGAGCAAGATGTTGGCTACATACAGACAACCCAGCGACAGATGGAGCAGGGAGACCTTCAGAATAAGAGACTACAGCAGCAACAGCCTAACCCTGTAACAGGAGTGAGCAGCAATACTGCAGCCAGACCTGTGTTAGTCTTGCCTGGCAGTCCACAGGTGAGGAGAAGTATGAAATGCACGGTTGAATTCATGGGATGTAATTCTTGTACAGTTGCCCTGCCCACACCACTGGGCCACCACTTCCCCTTGATGGTGCTGCTGCTGAGTCACAGGAGCAAGTAATCTGATTAATTTAGCAGGGCACCACCACCACACCAATCATGGTCCCAAAGCATATCAAGCCTCATCGGACTGATGCACAAGAAAGGAAGATGAGGCTGGGGATTCAGAATCACAGAAGCGTATGTCTTGCAGAACAGTTTGGAGGTCACCCAAGGACATGCTTCAGAAAAGCACAGAAACCACCAAGTGTACCAGCAAGGAGTCCCTTGTGCCTTGTCCACAGATCCTGCCGCAGATTTTTGCACTCAAGTCCACGGTAAGAAGGTAGATGCCCAGGATAAGAAAGATAGTGAAAGGAGTCAACCTCAGAAGAAATAATGTCTCATTTCACACAAGCATGAGAAATGAGTATGATCCATTATTCTTACTGGTACCCATTAGAGGAGAGTCACTACCAGCTTTGGTAACACTGGCTGTGGTCCTGTGGAGGACTCCATTCCCTGGGGTATCTGTGGGATTCCTGATGCCTTCAGTGCCCTGTCCTGGCTCATTAATTCGAGGCAGGGGCGTTTGAGTTGGGTCTTTGTTGTGGGTACCATCAGGAGATGCAACAGTTGTTACCATGATGTGAGTTGACCATGCTTCCTGGGTGTTATCTTCTGGTACCAGAACATCACTGGAGGCTGTGACTGTTGTGACGATGGCTCGGTTAATTTCAAAGACATTTCAAAAACCTCACCTTACAATTTTTTCCCTCTTTATTTAATTTAGTGATCTCTACTTTTTCATTTATTAGCCTATGTAGAATATAGTGTGACAAGAAAAAAAACAACCCACAAGCGAAGAGTATTGTCTTTATATGTCACACTCTTTAGGGGTTGTTGGTTCTTTCACTAATAGTCTAATAATGAAGTATAACATCAATTTAAAATTATATCACTGAAAGTTAACATCACTAAGCAAACTGAGAAAGCAAAACATGCATTTACAAAGAATTCAGCCTAAAGTGTTAATTTTGAAAATTCCTAGCAAACTCGAATTAGAAGGGAGAAAATAGTAATACATATTATTTTCAGAAAAAGATAAGAATTTCTGTTGTCACATGGGAATTATATTAGAATAGCTTAATTTAAAACATTTGAAAAAATTGCTAAATCGTACTTGGGTTTTGAGATTTGCAACTGATTTGTCAAACTGCAGAAATCTTAACAAACAATGAACTGTGAAGCTTTATCGAATTATCTACATATTTAGAAAACAGGAGTAGGTAATAGAGAATATAACTATTTTAATGCACAAACTGTATATTAATCCACACAATCTTTAGTTTTTCTAGCTCTTTGGCAAATCCTAAATGTTGTGGATTAAATAATCCTGATGAAAATGGATTTTGAGGAAGAAAAGGGAATGAACAAATGCTAATTTTTTCTTAGAATTTCTTTTTTAGAAAATGTAACAAAGATGCAACAAGTTCCAAAGCACTGTCATGTCATAAAAATAAATCATATTGTATTAAATAAAAGTGCAGTATTTTGAATGGGGATAATTTTAACTGGAAAATGTGCAGATCTTAAAGATTTATGTTAGAACCTTGCAGAACTACACAAACAAATTCCAGTAAATTATTTCAAATTTTGCAGTATTAAGAGAATATGTGGAAATATCAAGACCATAAACAACTAGACATGAAAAACTAATTTTAAGCTTATGATTTATTTACACCACTGGCCATTTCCACAAAGCAATTGCTTTCTCAGTATCACATCTACTAAAAATAAATCTGAAAAAAGTCAAGAGACATAAGAAATGGCACCCAGGGGACAAAAATATCCCTTAAAAAGTAGCAATTCTTGTTGAGATACTCACATGCAACAAAATCATAAAAACATTTGCACTGCAAGTTCACAACAAGAATGCAGACCGCCAAGATGAGGAAGACAAAGAAAGGAGTCAGTTTCAGAGGAAATGATGTCTCATTTCACACAAGCATGAGAAATGAGTATGATCCATTATTCTTACTGGTACCCATTAGAGGAGAGTCACTACCAGCTTTGATCATACTGGCTGTGGTCCTGTGGGGGACTTCATTTCCTGGGATATCTGTGGGATTCCTGATGCCTTCAGTGCCCTGTCGTTGTTCATCATCTGGAGGCAGAGGAGTTTGAGTCGGGTCTTCGTGGTGGGCACCATCAGGAGAGGCAACAGCTGTTATGATGGTTTAATAACAGGAGATTTAAACACAGATTATTTAATCAGCTCTGAACTCCATCTGTGTGCTGCCATGGTCTTCCCATTCCTATCTCATTCAAGTCTACTGTTTCCCTTAAACCACTGTTACTCTCTTCTGTCCTCAAAAGGGAAGGGAAGGGAAACCTGTCACTGCTCTATCAAGGTTTTGTTAAGACATTCTCATTTGCTATTCTCGTCCCCTTTTTTACTTAAATAAAAAGATTCCCAAGGATGGTGGACACAGAGACATTGAGACAGAAGTTACAAAGATTCCCCAACCTGTACCCCAGGCTGACTATAGAGACACAACTTCCAGGACACTGTCCTGCTACAGCACATGTTTTACATTATATGTTTTATGTTACATTTATCAATACTGACAGTAAATAACCCTTTTTACAGGCATAGATTCTCCATTGTTATTCAAGACACTGTGAGTGGTGACAAGTTACAGAAAATGTTTATAATTCATTATTCTTACTAGTAGTAACAGGGGTGTGCAGTGCATTAAGATGGTCTTCAATGTCTGTAAAATCTTCAGGTATCCAACTGACATGGTATCCATCTGTGGTGTTTGCTTGTTCACTTCCCCATCCAGGTGGAGTGCCAGCTGCCAGTGGCTCCTTGGTTGCTTTCTCTTGGTTAATATCCTCCACGGACTCTGTGGCTGCCATGATAGTGGCATGATCAACTCTAAAACGGAGCACTCACAAAACCACCACCCATATTATTTCTACATTGTATTTCCATCTTGTACCACAGCAAGGCAGAAAGCACGTCCACTCTCCTCATTCAAAGCATGAAAGGAGGAGAAAATGTACGAAGGTCTCTCCTTCTTCTTCTACCCTGTCACTGGCTTCTGAAAGATCCTTAAGAACCACATCTATGCTCATCATTTTGGAGCAAGACATTGGCTACATACACAGATCATACTGACAGACAGAGCAGGGAGATCTTCTGATAATTTTGGTATGAACAGTATGTGTTATATGAGACTGTTATATGATGTTTTGTCATGTGAGCTTTTTAAACTCCTTTCTCTCATTACTCTATGAATCAGAGAGGAAAATATTTCGATAAAATCTATGAAAAGAACACTCTTTCCCCAGATGAATATTCACAAATTAAGTGCACTAACCTGTTGAACATACATAATCAGAAATTCAACTCTACGATAAAGACAGTTTGGCAACACCATATAACAAAACTTATATAACAATCTGGATGTAATTTCACATCCATTTTTCACCAAGGACTATAAAGCACTAAAATTGGTGTTGGCAAGGAAAGAAAAAAATGTTTTACACAGAGCTAAAATTGAAAAGTTCTGTCTCACCAGCATCCAGATGCAGCACAGAGAAAACCACTCTACAATTTATGTCAGTATTGTAAGAGATCAGTAATTATTCCTCTCTACAATTCATTTGCAATATCTTTCCAGGTCATGCCACCTGAGAGCTAGAAGTGATGCAATAACATAACTGACATTATTACTAGTACCTTTAGTGGAAGATTCTGTTTCATGTTTATTTTCTCTGGAAGGACTACTTCTATCCATGATAGCAGACTGTGTTGTATAATCCTCTCTCTTTTCCCAACCTGGATACACCAATGGGTCTTGTGCTGAGTCATTCTGTTTGGACTCATGGTTGGAGACTGGAGCTGTTATGATGATGGTGAAGCAATTATGAACTGAGTATATATAGATCCATATCTCATTCTCCTCTTCAGTTCTTGTCTCTATGACAGACCTTGCTCACATGTCTACTACATTTAACGGCAAAGAGAAGCAAAGTAGATTTGCTTCTCATCCTGGTTTATGTTCAGAAAAGTTGCCTACTGTCATCAGTAGGACCAACTCCTCAAACTGAGCATATGCTTTTCAGAATCAAAGTACTTTATTATTTTTCAAAAGTATTTATCTGAATTTTGCTGTTGACTTTGTATTGTTTGAATATCAAACCAATATCCACCGATGAAGAACTAATAACCTCAGAGGAAGAAATAACTGCAAGGATATGACCCATCAATAAGACTTAAATCACAGAATGTGAGTGTATTTGCTATATCTTATTCTTTCCTATAAAAATTTCACTGTTTGTTTAACTAGCTTCAGCACCTCAAGGAATAAAGGCAAGGAAGTATGACAGGGGAATGCTAGCAGATGCTACAGAACTGTGAACAATGGACACAATAAATAAGACAGAATTCAACTAGAGAATATTTGATATTGCAGTTATTTAGAAAAAAATATCCATATCAACTAATCCGTAGTTTTTTATCAGACAGTCGCAGCAAAAGAGTACCCTGATCTTGAAAGAAGACTACCCCTCCTTAGCCCCTTCAGCTCAACAGGAAATTTTCCAGAGTGTCTTACAATTGTAACTGCAACTAGGCCATTACATACTTCTATAGTGGTGTAGTATAGTACTACACACTACAGTGTTCACATACATCTCTCTCGTCTCATACTGACTGTCTCATATTGACACATCTGGGGTTGATATTTTGGAATGTGGACTTTAAGATTACTGTAACAGTGTAACACAAAACTTTTGCTAATAAGATTAAATTTAGTTGAATTAATAGAATCACACTCCACAGAATCTCAAATAATGTTGTCTTCAGAGACATGTATTCGATAATCTGCAAGAGGAGATGATGACTGTGGGAAATTTGCTCTTGGCAGTGTGGCAAGTATGGCACATGTGTCATTAACAAGCGAGCTTGGTACACTCATAGGAACAGAAACCAATATATGCCAATTTTCAGTTACAAGCTTTTTAGTATAATATGATCTTTTATATTTCAATTGATTCAACTAAAGGAAAAAGAAACTTCTTTCTTATTCTACATTATACTTTGTTTTCTTCCCTTCATCACCAGTATCATCCTGTCATGGTTCAAAAGTGGGATGGATGAGTAGATATTTTAGGTAATTTTTTTTTTAATAGAATTGCCATAGTAACAAAAAACTGAAAAAAAATGCCATGTTCAATACTGACTTGCAACAAGGAGTGAACACAGCTTCCAGTGAATTAAAATACATCAGATATTATTATTTTTTAATTTAAACCTTCTCTGTTTCCTACAGATAAAATCTGGGTAGATAGCTTGTTTTAAAAGCTTGTGACTGCATGACACACACCACAAAATGTAGGAGACATTATGGAAGGTTATGGGAGGCTACAATACTAAAGGTCTTGACGTGCAAGACAAACAGAAAAGAAACACAAATTCAAGGAGAGGTCTGAAGAATAATTAAAAACTAACATTTTTTTTAATACTTAATAATTTAACATCAGAATTGCTCAGGGCGATTCACAGAACCTGTGTTAAAGCCTCAGAATGTAAAAATGTTAGTAAAACAACACTAAAAAGAAATATTTAGAAAGCCCTAATAATTTACTAAAATGTGACCTGTAATATTACCTGTATGAGAAGATTCCTTTTCAAAATAATTTTCACCTGCAACAGTAAATTCATGTTGTTCAATACTCCCAGTGGTATTTGCAGGATTTTGCTCATGACTGGTCCCTCCAGAGTGAACGCTGTGTAATAGTGGATGTTGGGTTGGTCCTTGGTGTTTTTCATTTTCACTTGTAACTAGTGCTGATAAGATGATGATTGAATCAACATCAGTCACATTATTCTCATATCATGGTTTGCGTAACGAGAGCTTGGTTTTTGCATTTTGGGTTTTTCTTGCCATTGCATTTGATGTGAAATGAAAGATGAAAAAGAAAAAGTCCTTTGGAAACCCTATCACACAAAGCCATCACCAGGATCAGAAGAAGATTTAAGTGTGCCAGAAAGGATCCCAATGACCAATGGAAGAGAAAAGATAACAGAGAAGCAGCAGAAGAGCACACAGAAACAACAGTTTGCATCTCTATGTGCTTAACTATTGAATCTGTGTATTCTGGGTTTTTTAAGTGAAAAAGTTGATGAACTTTCTCCTTTGAGTTAATATCTTGATGACACAATTACAAAGATGGCTCCAGGGAAATTGTAATTTCTTCTGAGACTGGAAAAATGAAATAAGGAGGTTCGCATATTCAAAGTTGAGAAGCATACTTATTTTGAACTCAATAATAATTAAAGCTCTTACAAAAAATATATTCATTGTTCACTCTTTAACTTGCTCTTCTTACATAGCAAAAGATGCAACCAGAAATCAGCTGAAGTACCACCACCATAAGAGGTTTTCTTACAAACATTAACAGGTTCAGAAAAGATATATCAGAAAACCTAACAAGAGCACTGGAACTCAGTTGGAAATATATTTGCCTTGCCATCAAAGTGTCAAATACTTCCATGAGTGGTGAAGAAATTAAAGAAAAGGTCCTTAACCAGAGCATGCAAAGAATTAGCTGAACTCATTATATACACTATAAGTCACCAGCTAGAGAAACCTGTGCTACTTCCCAGAAAGAGAAAAACTGGAAGAATAGTTATCTTCACATTCAGGCAATGAAATAAAGAGAACACTCATGCAAATATAATCCATTACTTTTAAATTAAATCTAATGCATCTATATTATCTTATAAACAATGAGTTAAAATTAACTAATGTATGAATACAACTGATCTAACAATACATCACAAATAAAAGAAAGTTATCACAAGAAATATTTCTGGGTGATTACAGAACGTGTTCCAATGATAATTGTATAAACTTCTGCTGTTCAAAAGTATCTCAGAATGAGGAAGACACAGCAAAAATAGCTTGAGAATGCACTCTACAGAAGTTTTTATGCTTGAATGTTTTGGAATTTCAGTTGACTACTGGCACTAACACTGGTAGTAAAATGTTCATTCATCTGGAGGTAGTATATATTCTTTGTAGGACAATTTCATGTATCTGAAACACTAGCTTTCTTTTCTGTCTTTTGTCTTCAGATTTTGCAATAGAAATTTTGAAGGGGACAAAGGGAATTTTTTTTCCTCACCAAAGTGGGTCACTAGAAGTTACAATCTCCTCAGCTTTATTACACTACTGGCAGTGCAAACTTAAAAATACAAGAAATGTGAGGAAAAGTGGCAATTAATGAACTCTAGATGCAAAAGATAGCCTTGGAATTACAGATTAATGTTACAGGTGCCACTTCTGAAGGCATTAGTACAAATAATACAAAGGTATTACACTGAACCGAGGTTAATGATACGGGAACTAAAAACAGCTGCACTGTGAGTGTTGTACTTCAGTGAGATATGTCACAAATCTGAATATTATCTGAAATGTTTTATTGCTTTACCCCTGCTATCAGAACTAGGATACTGCTCCTCTTCATCTGTAAAGATGGGGTTCCATTGATCTTGAGTGGAGATTTCCAGGAGTGTTTCATGTTGCGAGTCCACAGCTGTTGGGACAATGAAGGATTCAACACTAACTATGCTCCAGGTCTACCACTACTGAACTGTCTGCATGTGCCATAAAAGTGATGGAAAATGGAAATTCATGCATATTCTAACTATAGTCTCTCTACTCTTTTTATCAAATCCCTTTACATCAAACCAGTTGTTCTTTTCTTCACACATTTAGACTCGTGTTTGAAGAATATGGTAGATGTCTCACTGCATGCAAAACATGCTCGCAAAGTACCCAAGAAGTATTCAGGCAGTGCCACGTTAGAATATCCACCACTGAGCTTAGAAGCTATGATCAGTAAAAAACTGAAAGCACCATGACAACCACTAGATAGCCAGTATTAGTCAAGAAAGTTATAATACAACTAAAGAGATAAAATAAAGCTCCCACAAGAGTCCATGATCAGAGTTCATACACATTTTCCCCCATGGAGCATGCAGAAATCACTAGGGCATAGAAGGTATCTGGAATGCAATATACCCGTGGAATAAGATGCCAATGGAGAGTATCAAAGATAAATAAACACCAGAAACACCCAAAACATAGGCAAAAGAATAAAAAGTACCAAAGCAAGATGATTTGCTGATATTGCATTTCCTTTTAAAAGCAAAGACCACTGTTGAAAAAGTACCGAACTATCTCGAGAAAAATAAAATAGAGAAAAATGTAAACATTGATTTATAAATGCTACTGAATAAATAAGAGAACAGACAACAGAAACATTAAGATGTACTTAAATTAAAGAAAATACAGAAATAGAACAGATTATCTTTGTACAGGTTAGAGCATTAGAGTATAGTCATTAAAGCCAACTTCTATGCTAAAAAACCCCCATGACTGGGCCATTCCCTGGTTATAAAGTCAAGCAGTAGACTGTGTGCTTCAGTGACACACAGAGTTGGCTTTGATTAGATATGTGGCAGTTTTCTGGTTCTCAGACAAAATGATTTCAGGAAAGAATGGCTGCTGAATTAAAAAAAGGTTATCAGATGATCACTGTGGGGCTCTTCATATCAGGAAAACAAGACTATGTATTAAAATGTCTCAGTTGTGGTATGGGATCACGCCTAGACATGAGGTCAAAACAAATGGTATGATGTCAGAAGAGATGATGGGAAGAGTGTAGAAGATAAAAATATGAGACTGTTATATTGATACTTCCCAGTGAAAAAGGCAGATGGGACTTGGCCTCCTCAAATTATGCCTGAACATTTCCACAGAGAGGACGTCTGGTATTGAATAGCTCTAGATTACATAAAGCGTGAACACCTCAAAAACTAAGATAATGAAATATGAATTTCATACTTCTTGGAATAATGCGAGTGAATGAAAATATTTAAATAGCCATGAAGGAGAGATGCTAATTTCTCAATTTTTCCAATAACAAAACAGATATTTCTGAAGGAACAACTGATGAGAAGATCATCATATTTTCACACAATATATCAGGTGTGAGAGGAAAAAGAAGAAAGAAACCATCTGAAGAGAAAGAAAGTTCCTTACTCGTACTTGGAACAGTCCCATCCGTGGCGACACTCCTGCCCCAGCCTGGAAACACTGTCGGGTACATCACCTCCTCTGAAGAATCTTCATCATCTGAACCATTCCCACTGGAGGTCACATCTGCTGTGATGATGTTAAATCTGCCATGAAGTCCTAACCCACAAGGCCTTCTGCTGGCCGCACTTAGGCTTTTCTGTCTCTCCTACATGCAGCTTTATAATCACAGAGGAGAATATACACCACCATGTTTCCCATGGGCCATATCACCTCCTGGCCTTTCCACTCACCAGGAACTCACCACTCTGCCATGGCCCTGCAGAAGCTGCCCCAATGTGCCCCTTCAATACATTTGGGTACTCTATGCACGCTCACAGCACTAACTGTCCTCTTTCTCCTACAAGTCCTTCTCATTGGAACAGTCTACTTCTAAACTGCTGTCAGACAGATGAAAAGAAAATCCCAAGTGCATCCTTTAAATAATGGCTCCCATATTCATCCTATTCAGGCATGCAGAATGCCTCCATGGAATGTGAACAGTGTGGACACCTGTTCTATTGCTACCGCATGTACACTCCATGAGAAAGAGTCCAGTTCTCTGCTTTTCCCACTTCAAACACGTGGTAACAAACAGCAGTGAAGTGCACCACACATTCACTTCCTGTTCCACTTAATGATTCTGAAGCTTACAGTTCTGGTCTCTGGTTATTCAGCCCCCAATAAAAGTACCCTCCTAGCATTAAATTCTTTACCCTTGGTTGTCTGTGTGGGTTCCTGTGCCTTCTCTCCGGGGTTTGACCACCACCAGTGGTTTGGGAACAGATTCCACCAAGCTTGGGTGGTGGCTTTCGGTAGGTTGTCATGGCGAGGCCCTGGAGCTGTTAGGACATGGTTCATTTAACCAACATCTTGTTACTATTTCTTGAAAAGCACTTTTCCTCCAGACAAGACAAGTCCACTAGCACCAGCATCCTGAGCATGCTCATGCCACAGAGATTGATGTCAGTGAAAGGTGAATGTATGAATCCATGGTGTCATTACATTCCTCAAAAACATAGCCAGGTGCAAGCACTTTTGGCAGTCCCAGGAAAGAACATGGTCCCTTCAGAGGAGCACTGAAAAAGCTCTGAGTCTTCTCTAGCCCTTCACACTCTGTAAGCTCTATGAGTTCCTCATAGGCTTCCATAGCAGGAGAGAGTAGGTAGCCTTAGAGAGGCTCCAGAGTGAGAACCATCCACCAAGATGACATCAAATCACATAGTAAAGGCAAAAAAAATATCCACGACAGGCAAAAAGGACACCTGGAGACAAGCATGCCCAAAGAAGCAAACTGCTCTTCTACTGACAACCCCAAGAAGCCACTGCTGTGAGGGACATGGGCTCAGAACTGCAGCCATTCCACCCAGTAGAGACATGCACTCCCCTTGGTCTGATGCTGTCAGCTAAATCCACGCCCAAAGCACTTTTCAGAGAGGTCAGCATAGTGTGGAGAGAGAGAGAGAGGTGCAGCGTAACAAGTGACATAACAAATGGACATTATTTTCTCAGATCATAGCATATCAAATACTGAGTTCCACAGGTTTGCAGCAGGTATTTACAGATGGAAAGAGATGTCTACTTGGAAAAATTACAGGGATCTACCTCCTTTTTGTCCACTGTACTTGTCAAGACAAATAGGTATTGGTATGCAAATAGAAATAAAAGCATCACTTTTTAAGAGTTTGGAAAGTCTCTTCAAAGAGAGATCAGTCATTGAGACATAAAACACTGTAAGGAAATTTCACAGATGAAAGGGGGACAAGAGATCAATTCAAGAAACATAAGGTGGTGCTTTAAGTATATTGAATCCAAATTATCGAAACGAGTTTTTCATGGGGCATAGAACATGTTTGAAAAAGACCTGACGAGATCATGCGATTTTCACGCAATATGTACATGTGGCAAAGGGAGAAATTTCAGGTGTGAGTGGAAAAATAAGAAAGAAACTGTCTGAAGAGAAAGAAAGTTCCTTACTCGTACTTGGAACAGTCCCATCCGTGGCGACACTCCTGCCCCAGCCTGGAAACACTGTCGGGTACATCACCTCCTCTGAAGAATCTTCATCATCTGAACCATTCCCACTGGAGGTCACATCTGCTGTGATGATGTTAAATCTGCCATGAAGTCCTAACCCACAAGGCCTTCTGCTGGCCGCACTTAGGCTTTTCTGTCTCTCCTACATGCAGCTTTATAATCACAGAGGAGAATATACACCACCATGTTTCCCATGGGCCATATCACCTCCTGGCCTTTCCACTCACCAGGAACTCACCACTCTGCCATGGCCCTGCAGAAGCTGCCCCAATGTGCCCCTTCAATACATTTGGGTACTCTATGCACGCTCACAGCACTAACTGTCCTCTTGAGCATAATGTACTGGCTTGAAAATATTTTCATCCTTTCTCCTACAAGTCCTTCTCATTGGAACAGTCTACTTCTAAACTGCTGTCAGACAGATGAAAAGAAAATCCCAAGTGCATCCTTTAAATAATGGCTCCCATATTCATCCTATTCAGGCATGCAGAATGCCTCCATGGAATGTGAACAGTGTGGACACCTGTTCTATTGCTACCGCATGTACACTCCATGAGAAAGAGCCCAGTTCTCTGCTTTTCCCACTTCAAACACGTGGTAACAAACAGCAGTGAAGTGCACCACACATTCACTTCCTGTTCCACTTAATGATTCTGAAGCTTACAGTTCTGGTCTCTGGTTATTCAGCCCCCAATAAAAGTACCCTCCTAGCATTAAATTCTTTACCCTTGGTTGTCTGTGTGGGTTCCTGTGCCTTCTCTCCAGGGTTTGACCACCACCAGTGGTTTGGGAACAGATTCCACCAAGCTTGGGTGGTGGCTTTCGGTAGGTTGTCATGGCGAGGCCCTGGAGCTGTTAGGACATGGTTCATTTAACCAACATCTTGTTACTATTTCTTGAAAAGCACTTTTCCTCCAGACAAGACAAGTCCACTAGCACCAGCATCCTGAGCATGCTCATGCCACAGAGATTGATGTCAGTGAAAGGTGAATGTATGAATCCATGGTATCATTACATTCCTCAAAAACATAGCCAGGTGCAAGCACTTTTGGCAGTCCCAGGAAAGAATATGGTCCCTTCAGAGGAGCAATGAAAAAGCTCTGAGTCTTCTCTAGCCCTTCACACTCTGTAAGCTCTATGAGTTCCTCATAAGCGTCCATAGCAGGAGAGAGTAGGTAGCCTTAGAGAGGCTCCAGAGTGAGAACCATCCACCAAGACGACATCAAATCACATAGTAAAGGCAAAAGAAATATCCACGACAGGCAAAAAGGACACCTGGAGACAAGCATGCCCAAAGAAGCAATCTGCTCTTCTACTGACAACCCCAAGAAGCCACTGCTGTGAGGGACATGGGCTCAGAACTGCAGCCATTCCACCCAGTAGAGACATGCACTCCCCTTGGTCTGATGCTGTCAGCTAAATCCACACCCAAAGCACTTTTCAGAGAGGTGTCAGCATAGTGTGGAGAGAGAGAGAGAGGTGCAGCATAACAAATGGCATAACAAATGGACATTATTTTCTCAGATCATAGCATATCAAATACTGAGTTCCACAGGTTTGCAGCAGGTATTTACAGATGGAAAGAGATGTCTACTTGGAAAAATTACAGGGATCTACCTCCTTTTTGTCCACTGTCCTAGTCAAGCCAAATAGGTATTGGCATGCAAACATGTGTCTATTATAAATTTGTGAACATTCTCAGTTACTGTTTGAGTAGGTAGCTAGATAACTTAGGAGGCTATCTCACTGATCAGTAACAGAATTTTATATCTCATTCATGGCACACCTAGAGATGAATCAGAATTTGTCAATAACAAACAAACTTATTTCAGTCACAAGAGAAAATCGATAGCTAAGTGTTGACAGTGTAGTTATCTGGACCTTTAACTTGGAGAACATAATAATGTCCAAATCCAGAGAAATAATGAAAGGGTATCACCTGAAGAACAGGGAGCTGTGGCTATTGCTTATTTTAAACCCATAAGAAAGAAGTCTTTTGATTCAGCTAGACATCTTTGCACAAAACTTTAATTTTATAAATTATGTATGTCATAGATGGAGAGATAAGAGTTTCATTTCTCAGTTTATCACACTATAAAATTAGATAAATATGTTTTGAACCATTTATCTGAAGATACAAAGAGTTTTCTTAATTTTCTTAATTTTCTACTTTCCCATCTGTGAAATTTTTCAATTAAATTAAATGTTCCAATGAGCCTGAACAGCTGTGTGATCCAAATGGCAGATATTTGGGCATGATTTCATCTACTTTTTTTGATTGTTCTCAATGTAACTTTTTCCTATATTACTGAATATATAATGACTTCTCACAAAGAGGCACAGTTTATACTTCTTTCTGAAAGGACTTCTAAGTTACTGATTTATTTGTAATGCAGTAAAATTAAGCTATTATTTGCTTTAAAGGGATGTTGCTGAGTAGTACCTAAATCTATCAGAAAAGCCCAGGTACATTACTTTCAGGATCTTCCTTTTTTCCAGAGAACCAATATCTTAATCAGTAAGCAATCATGCCAATGCTAGCAGTTCTGTGATACACATCTATCAGTATTGACATATTTTATTACATCACTCTATAGCTATTTTGATATTTTAAAATCTTAAATACTTCCAGTTTTTCCTCTGTAAAATAGTCATGCCTATGAGAGAGAACTGTTAGCATCAGGAAGAGACACATATCTATGATCGATACATTTGATAGTCAAGCAGTAAAACAAAACAGAAAGCTTTTCTGCCTGGAAACAATACACAGGTTTTTCCACTGGGTACAGAAACACCCGTATAAGGGAACACCAAGTCACACAAGCACCTGTACAAGGAAACACTAAGTCACATATGCATACAAAAGCTAATATATACGAAGAGAAAATTACCATCAGAGTCAGCCAAATTCCCCATTATTATCAGGTGGATTTTCTCCATCCTCCACCCTCTTACAGGCAATATTTCCTAACAAAAGCTTTCACTTGAAAAAAAGCACCAGAAAATTCTCTCTTTTCTTTCAGGGTTTGGGATATAAACAACCTAATACTGTATTTCTGTCTACATATTTATAATGTGTTATACATGTATATATATAAGATTCTTGAGTTTAATGATTTATGTCTTTTAGTGGAGCTTTGCTAACCATGTAAAACATATGGTCATTCTTATTCTATCCTGTGATGTCTATATGTAGTGATGAAGGCATCGCCTCTCCAGTCACATGGACCATTTGACCATCTACCAGTAACCAGCACACAACCAAGCAAATTCTTTGCTATCACATGTTTCCCTGGTAGGAAAAAAAAGAGCCAGTTGAAAGAAACTTTAATTTTTATCTGTTCAATCTTTACTACAACATGTCTCAGTAGATTTCCTGTGTGTAATGAACATGTTCTCCCTTTAGATTAACTTTATTTTCTGGGGAAAAGATCCTTATCACTCAAAACTTTAGAACTAGTGTTCTAATCTGAACATATGTACATTATTTCCACTTTAACATATGTAAGATGAC
Source organism: Pitta sordida (assembly GCA_013390025.1). NCBI lineage: Eukaryota > Metazoa > Chordata > Aves > Passeriformes > Pittidae > Pitta > Pitta sordida. The sequence goes on along the minus strand of WEKX01016677.1, from coordinate 143,617 downwards.
TCAAAAGAGTTTTCTTTGATGTAGCTACTGTGCACTACTTATTTGATAAAAACATTACCAGTGGTTTTTCTGACTCTAAAGCTACTTAAGGACAAAGTTGAGAAAATGGCTACTGTTCTTCTGAGTCCTCAAGGCCCGTGAAGCCTGAATTTTTTCTCATGCATATTGCCAAAAACAAGGATGAAAGTAATTTTTGCAGTGCACAAATGGCTTGGCAGTTTAAATTGCCATATAAAGTACTGCTTTGGTAAGCAAAGCCATGGTTTGAACACAGATTACCTACATTAACAACTATAAATAGATCAGAATAGCAGACACTTCCATCCCAAATAGACAAAAATGTCCTTTTCTACCTCAGAAATAAACTGACTTCAAGTAACAATTGGTTGTGCTAATTTGTGGTGCCTCAGAGTAAATTAGTGTGATAAAACAGCGGTGGGAAATCCGAAACAACAACCTTTCTGAACTCATGCATAAGCATGGAAGTAAACATACTGTAAATGATTTTGCTCCCATTGTCCCAGAGAGTTTAGTTCACTCCTGACTTAATCAGTCTGTAAAGTTGCATCTTTCAATGTCCTTCCAATATTTGAAAAGTTGCGTATTTCATCACTTACCAGAATGCCCTTCTGGAAGAAGAAAGCAGTTTTAATGCAACCTATATTTAATGTAGTTACTACAAAACACAATTCTTACTAGTAGTCGTGTAATACTGTCCACCATCTTCTTCCTGGAAATCGTCAGCTACCGTCCCCAAAGAGGTGTCCGGTGATACAGATGGAACTTCATCACCTGTATGGTGATGGATAAATCATTACTATTTCATTAGGTGAGCTACAATGCAGTACTTAAAAGTACTGCAATTATTCTACACTGTAAGCTTCACATTTATCTCCATTACCTCCAACAGATAAGAAAGACACAGACTAGGTTTTCCTCATAAAACCCCACATAACCTTACTTTACCACCATAGTAAGGTAACTATCAATGTAATCCTTCACTCAGCTCTATTAAACGGGATATAATGACGACCTACTGTCCTTACCAGAATCTGTTCCAGGAATTCCTTTTTCACCTCCTCCAGAAGTATAGTCTGGCAGCTGGGACACTGGAGTAGCACTTCCATAATATGAGGGACTGGTTCTCCTGATGGAGGTATCTATGGGAGTTGTCTCATGAGTTGATCCACTACCTACATTTTCATCATCTGGACCTGAAGTTGAGGACTCTCCACTGGTATGATGTGTGCCACTTGCATTATAACGTGAGTCACCTGCATTGTCAATGGCGGTGGAAAGAGGGAATTAGGCATCTAATATCAACGAGGTACATAGCAGTATTTCAGTAATGCTAAACAGTTTTAGTTCTAAAAAAACCCCTAAAACACAACACTTATGGACTAATACCAGTTCCTCCAGTTTTGTCATCCTATCTAACCCGTCGAGATAACACATCACTACAATATGTCTGATGTATATATGCAATTTATATATTTGTCAAATACGCAGAGCCTACTCTGCATCACTTATTTTCATCAGGCAGTCTGGTTTTAACAAAAAATCTTGGTATTTATCAAGTCAATCAAAACTTTAGAATTGGAACAAATTATTTATTACAACCATTTTCTTCCACTTCCAGCCGCTTTTCTAGTAGAGAGCTCAAATGACATATAGAAAGGTTCCTGTCTTAAACAAAGTTCTATGTGTCAAAGAGATGCTAGAAATATCAAATACCTATATAAAAAATATTTGGTAGCACTCTGAGACAAACCAAGTTTCATATGACTAATTATTTTAGTTCCTATTGAATACCTCAACCTCTGTTTTTATGTTTGGCTTGATTTTTTAACACTAGTGATTTTATGTAAAAAAAGATATTTAAACCAAACTTAAGCAAGTGCATGTCTTTCTAATCTGTACAGCACCTATTTCATCTTGATTACTGAGCAAAGAAGTATCCAGTTTTTCAATTGGCTCACACGCTTTGTCCCTTGTTTCTGTGAAAGAAGGAAAATAGAAAGTATTAACTGGAGAAAATGAATAGAAAAGTCACATGCAAACCCATATAAATTTTACATAATCACAAAACATCAGCTTTAGAGGAGGACCCAGTTTCGACACAGGCAGCCCCACTATCATGGTGGCAGTGGCAACCTTAATCCTCTCTCACTGGAGAGAATTTATCCCCTCCGTGAATAGCTCTGCACAGGCAGTGCCCTCATTGGGCAAGCACTGCTTGCTCCAGTGGGTCGAAGTGCCATGCTGGAGCCAGTGTGTGAGCTACCTGCAGCTCATTCTGCTGGAAGGGAATAATACATGGGAGGAATTAAAAAGCTCTGATAGGGATGGACATCATTGTAACAGCATCTGTGAGCATCAGAAGATGGCAGCTCACATGTTACTATGCCAATACAAAGATTTTTAATTATATGACCACCAAGAACAAAATCAAAGAACGTCACTGCCATTCAAATCATCAATCATATTTTCCTACAGCTTTCTGTAAGAATCATATGCTTCCACTGAGAATGTCGCAATGTACTGATATTCAAGACACTTGAAGTTAGTTTATCTTCAAATATTGTGTTCAGCATCCATCACAGACTCCTAATTTTCCTAATAAGTTACTAAAATATTTCCAACCATTAAAAAGTTCATAACCTTAGACAAAAGCAGTCTGCTTCTGACCCACATCGTTGTCTAGCTGCCTAACGCCTGCATGGAGATTTGGCTGAGCATATACTGGAACCTACAAAGAGGAGAGCAGCAGTCATGCCCATGGGCCTGGGATGGCCATCACGGGCTTTGGGGCTGCTGCAGATGGCAGCCACTCCAAGTATTCCTTAACACAAATAAGTGCTCTTGGCTATATCTGTAGAAGCTCATGTGTGCATGAACAAAGGAGCTGAGTGCCATCACTAAGAGCAGCTAAGCCTTTCAGGTTCGTCGCGGCAGTGGTTCACTTTATTAAGCCATTATAATGAACTGTTCTGAAGCTACTAATTTAGTCCCAAGGGCAGAAAAATGGTTTAGTTCAAAACACTAATAACAAAATGGGTCAAATGCATTGCTGGCATGAAAGTTACACTGTTAGGTACTGACAAAATTTATTTCTCCTCAGCTGAAAAACAGATTATGTTTATTACAGAAACCATCATTCCAGTACCTTAAACAGGAGATAAAGCATATTATTTTTAATTAATTTGTTTCCAAAATATATGATAAAATCATCTACATACCTGTCATATTGTAACAATATACATCGTACCGACCAGTTGTATTTGGTGAAAGTTTGTAAATGCCAGTATGATTTGCTGCACAAACATGGTTGGGAGTGATTCGTGGGATAGCAACATGCCCCACTATAAAACCATACCTGTTAAGGATAGAGGTAAATAAACCATATTACTTACAATAGCAAACGGCACCTCAAACATGAAGAAGCTAGGAAGAAGATATTATTTTTTAAAAGTGCATGTATTTATGCATATTTTTTGTTCCTTTTCATTAGGGTGTTCCTTTCTCACATGTAGCTATATCCTTCTCCCACCACTCAACACTGTTTTGTAAGTAATTTCTACAACTAAATCCATTTTGACAAAATGAGCACCTTATTATCTAGGGCAATTGGTTCCAGAGCAAGGCAGTGGAAGTGAGGGAAACAAATACACTTTTTGTTCAGTGGGAGGCTGTATTACCTCACATAAAGACTGGATTGGGGGTATTTTTTAGGGATTCAGATTTTCATTGCCCTGACATAACATAATACTCACTGGCATTTCACACAATTTATTTCACAGAGATTATGGTACCTGAGCAAATATAAAGAATGATTGAAACAAATAATTTTCTGAAAAAACTGACAGCTTAGTAAAATATTCTAAAAAACATTAATTCATCCACAAATTCTTACTGTATCTTTCAGCTGAACAATGTGGTTATTGTGTACAGAGCTCACATATTTCAGTGAAGACTATAGTTACATAATGTACAATACATTATTACTATTTTGCGGTCCTGTAACACCTGATTGATTCCAATGTATTTAAGTGGGAGATGTGATAGTGCAGTAATAAGAACTGGCCCTTGGCTTGGGTTTTGTTTCACATCTTGAGAGGTATGATTTCTCATGGAGGAGTAAATGTCATAGCTTTGCAGTCTTTTATCTATGAACATCATTCCAGTTACATGTCTAATGTGCAGAAGTATGTAATGCTGAAACCTTCTTGTAGGTAGAATTATAAATTATTTTATTCAGACTCCTAACTCAGCCTACAGTGTAGACATCTTATAAACCATTATTGATGTAATTTGTTATTTTTTTTCATTCATCTCATTCACTCAACATTCCACATACATTTTGATAATTCTATGTAGTATATCATTCCTCTCCTACTCAAGCTTATTACAGAATCACAGAATCACAGAATACTATGAGTTGGAAGGGACCCACAAGGATCATCTAGTGCAACTCATCAGCTAACACCCGTACAGAGACCGAACACACACCCCAGAGTGGTGAACAAAAACCTAGTTCCCTCACAGGCTCACAGGCCACTCTAAGCCAGAAGAGACCCACAGGACCATCCAGCCCAACACCCCCAGCTAGACCATGTCACTGAGCTCCTCATCCAGTCTTCTCTTAAACACCTCCAGGGACGGCGACTCTACCACCTCCCTGGGCAGACCATTCCAATGAGCGATCACTCGCTCTGTGAAAAACCTCTTCCTAACATTCAGTCTAAACCTCCCCTGGTGTAGCTTGAGGCCATGTCCTCTCGTTCTGGTGTCATCAGCCTGAAAGAAGAGGTCCACACCCAGCTGGCAGCAACCACCCCTCAGGTAGTTGTAAACAGCAATGAGGTCACCTCTGAGCCTCCTCTTCTCCAGGCTGAACAACCACAGTTCCCGTAGCCGCTCCCCATAGGGTTTGTCCTCCAGTCCTTTCACCATCCTTGTCACCCTTCTCTGGACCCTCTCAAGCAGCTCAACA
>WEKX01016677.1:93236-138187 GCA_013390025.1 Pitta sordida | reverse complement strand
GCCACTCAGCAAGTCTCTGACTACCTCGTCTTGGATAACAAGGGGGTTATACTGCACCCCAACTCCTTCCATGAGCCTGCTGGTCCAGTTGTCCTGCAGGCAGTCTGTCTTACTGTTAAAAACAGAGGCAAAGTAGGTATTAAGTACTTCTGCCTTTTCCTCATCTTTGGTTACTACATTACCCTCTGCATCCAATAAGGAGTGAAGGTTATTGCAGCCTTTCTTTTTACTGTTGATGCACTTATAGAAACATTTCTTATTGTCCTTGACAGAAACAGCTAGGTTGAGTTCCATCTGAGCTTTTGCCTCTCTACTTTTTTTCCTGCATGACTTGACAACTTCCTTAAACACACCCTGACTCACCTCCCCCTTTTTCCAAAGGCTGTACATCCTCTTTTTCTCCCCTAGTTATTAGGAGCTAAGGCTTACTGACAAGGGCTTTTAGAATAGGATCAACAAATGAAAGTAAGAGGGTAGGAGGGTAGGCTAGAAGGAAGGAGGCAGGAATCCTATCTGCATGCCTTACATGTCCAAGTCTGTCCTCTGGTAAACTCTGAAGCAGGAAAATTGTAATATTAACAAAAAACTACAGCTCCTCACTGGGGAAAAAAAATCCCTCTTCTTCTTTTCATTAGCTTCATATTTTAACTTCAGAAAAACCTTTCCATATTGCAGAATACCCATGATTGCTAGCACTAGGAATCTCTACCTCTAAGATAGGATTTGATCTCTACACAAATTTGATCTCTCACTACATGTTGTGTAGTGTTGGGCAATCCGTATTACTATGTATGTTCATATGGTAATGTCAGAAAAAATAACATGCCCACTATGTTATGAAGGACTTTTCCCTCAGAATAAAGAACTGTTTCTAGTCTTTATGTGGTACAGTTTTAAATTACATTCCCACTTTTCACAAAAGAACTCTCTAAGAATTCTCTGTCCATTTTTCCATGACACTATTATCCACATCTTTCACTGACATAATACTTGTGAAAATGAACGTGTTACATGTACTGTAATCAAAAGCGGTACATGACATTTATATATACAAGGATGTTTTCAATGCATTGTGCATGTATCTTTCCATAATTACAAATTACTTCGTATGGATTATTAATTTGAAAGGAGCTTTATTCCATTCTCATGGGCTTGCAAGTCAGTGGGAAAGAATATTCATGCATTAGGCGTTAAAAAAAGTAGAGCACCACTAGTTAAACTGGACTAAACTAGTTTGCAGGAAATAGTTGCAAGCAATATTGATGTCAGTATTATATCTCATGGTACCAGAGTGAAAGTCTTAAATTTTTGGAGAAATGCCCACTGAATTTTTCTATTCCAATATGTTAGAAGATAAATTCTATTTTTCCATGTATGTTATTTCATTTAGATTTCAATAAAGCTGAAAATCTACTGAAATTTATTTCAACTCCATAATGGATTACCAGTATGAATCTCCTGGGCTGCAGTAATCATGCACTGGTAGAGTTTGTGGTCCTGAGGGAAATGGCTTATGAGAAGAGTAAAATCAGAACCCTGAATTTTTGAAAAGTAAACTTTCAACAACTCAAGGAGTAAAAAATTGTTTGTAAGAAAACATGAAAGTAAGCCAGGAGACTGGCATGGATGAGTCAGGACTAAAGAACAGGAAAGTAATGCACAGGCAGTGGAAGCAGAGACAGGTATGCTGGGAAAAAAATACTGATGGAGTCCAGTTGTGTAGGAATGGTATGAGGAAGGCCAAGCCACAGCTGGAGCTGAACTTGGAAAGGGATGCAAAGAAGAGTAAAGAAGAGCCTCTAGAGGTAAATCAGTCAGAAAAGGAAGGACAAAGAAAGTGTACCTCAAATTTCTCTTCAAATTGGTGAAATAAGGAGTTGATAGGTGGACAATTTGGAGGATGAGAAATTGGTTGGATGGTTGTATCCCAAGGGTAGTGGTCAAGACCTCAATTAAGTGTAAGGTGATGCAACTGGGTTGGGGCAACTTCTGGTATCAATACCATCTGGAATATGAGTGAACTGAGAGCAACCCTCCCAAGAAAGACTTGAAGGTACTGCTGCGTGAGAGCCTGGACATGAGCCAACAGTGCCTGCTTGCAGCCCATAGAGCCAACCATATCCTGGGCTGCATCAAAAGATGTGTGGCCAACACGCCAAGGGAGGGGATTCATCCCCTCTACTCTCTTCTAGTGAGACCCCAGATGGGATACTGCATTCAGGTCTGGGGTCTTCAGCACAAGAAGGACCTGGACCTGATGGAGTGAGTCTGGAGGAGGTCCACAAAGATTATCAGAGGAATGGAGCACCTCTGCAAGGGAGACAAATGGAGAGAATTGGGATTGTTCAGCTTGGACGAGAAGGTACGCAAGAGATCTTAGAGCAGCCCTTCAGCGGTTAAAGGGGGCTTCTAGGAAAGATGGAGACAAATGTTTTAGCAGGGTGTGTTGTGACAGGACAAGCGGTAATGGATTTAAACTGAAAGAGGGTAGATTTAGGCAAGATATAAGGAAGAAGCTTTTTATAGTGTTTGCACTGAAACACAGGAAAAGGTCCAGGGACACAATAGATGCCCCATCCCTGGAAACATTCAAAATGAGGTTGGATGAGGCTCTGAGCAACCTGAGCCAGTTGAAGATCACAGAATCCCAGAATATTCTGAGTTTGAAGGGACCCACAAGAATCATCGAAGTCCAATCCCTGACCCTGCACAGGAGAGCCCCAAGAGTCATATCATGTGTCTGAAAGCATTGTTCAAATGCTTCTTGAAATTTTGCGGGCTTGGTACCACGAATATTTCTCGGGAGAGCCTTTTCCAGTACTCAACCACCCTCTGAATGAAAAACGTTTTTAAAATATCCAACCTAAACCTCCCCTGAAACACTTCCTACCATTCCCCTGGGTCCTGTCATTGTAGAGGGTTGACTAGATGACCCTTAAGGGTCCTTTCCAACCCCAACTATTCTGTGATCCTATGATTTGATTAAAAAAGCCAAATCAAACAAACAAAAAACCCTTCAAATTTACAGCTTCTGAGTTTAATCTCTTTTCCGCATGTGAATGTTTAGGATGACTTGCATAGTAAATTTTTTCTGTATTTTTTAAAACAAGATCACATGATCATCTAGTTTGATATAGAGAGAGATATAGAGAGCATCCTTAGGGGAAATATTTCATCTTGATGACATTTTTGTGTGACAAAAAAATCTACTACCACCCCTGTAATTTGCTTCAGCCAATAAATACTATCTTTACAAATTTTTTTTATTAGTATCCACTTAAATTTTTTAATGAAAAATTTTCTGTAATTTCTAGTCTCTTGGTCTAGTTATTTTTTCACGGAACTGAAGACTGTATTATCTGCATTTGTTGCCCCGTACATCATTACTTATGGAGGGTAATTGAGGTAATTGAGAGGGTAATTGTCACTTGGCAACATGTTTTGGGGTGTTTTAATAATTACTATGGCTGTCTTCTGAAACTCCTGCAATCACAGATTATGAGAATGCATTAGTACTGTGGCAATTTTTTCACTGTATTGTCAAGAGTTCATCTCTCACAGTACCACTTGCTGNACTCCAGTCATGCACCTCCCCCCACCATACCACTTGCTACTGTTTCCTATTCCTTAAGGAGACAATTATGTACACTGTATATACTATCTTCAGCCTTGGACCATACTTTAGGTCCTTACTTTTCACATACTTATCTTACTGATTATTCAGTGAGACAGTATGATCTGAACATCTTAGTTTAATATACTCTTCATCTTTTACTACCTTTAGATTTTATCCATGAGGGTTTTTTTAAAGATAATAGGTAAAAATTATCAAGGACTTATTTATTACTGGACCCAGAACAAACATACACATGGACAAAGATGTATTGTTCATTACACAATAAAACTTACTTAACTGCTACCGACATTTTAACAGCTATAGGAAGTCAAATGTAATTATTACACTATAGCATGGATGGATGGACTTGTCATGATATATTATTTTTTCAAAAATTTCTTTACCTGCAAGTTTCAAATCCAAGTTCATGAGCTCTCTTCAACTGCTCCAGTGTTGCCAAGGTACTATTGAGTGCTTTGCAGAGTTCGATTGCTTCATTTCGTGTGAGATTGTAGCGACCATTTTTCTCAACATGAAAAACTCCTCCATATCTGCAAGTTGCATTGAATTCTGTTATCAAAGAAAAGGAAAAAAAAAAGGTGTTACAAATTGTTAGACCTAATGCTTCACTGAAGAAATGGAAATTACTTATTTTCAAGTATAGTGCCTTCAAGGCAAACTAGCAACAAGTAGAAGCTACCGATTCACTCAGAAAAAGCACCACCATTTTCAGTTACCTTCTTCATATTTCCCCTCTTTGCACTTCCACCTTTCCAAAAATAGCAACACCACTTTTTTTTTTAACATGCCATTAAAAATAATGTGCAGAAGATATACTTTGCGAAAGTCTTGGAAGCCACATTACTACAAAACTAACTGAATAGTCAAATATATTTGAAAATAAAATATTTAATTCATAACAGTATTTTTTAAAGATGAAATGTTATATAGTAAGAGCTTTTATGATCATAAGGTTCCTTAATTACCTTATTGTGATCCATTCACAATATATGAACATATATGCCAATCCTCAGTTTCAGAACTAATTCAAACAATATATTCCTATTACCTGCTAGACAAAAGCAGAAAGTGGTTTGATCTCCCTGATATAAAAACTGTATGCAAGATCTATCTGAGACAAAAAATAAGTTAGTCTGAACTAGAACAACATCATGTTGTTAAATTCTCTCTGAAAGATAATCTTTAAAGTCTTCCCAGTCAGTCTGCTGGGGCAGATAAAGAAGTGTCAAATAAATACAATGGTCTCTGTACGGGTGTTAGATGGTGAGTTGGACTAGATGATCCTTGTGGGTCCCTTCCAACTCATAATATTCTGTGATTCTGTGTGATTCTGTAAGAGTTCACATGAACTAATTTCTTAACATCTGTTTATTCATCTTGACAATATTTCCTACCATTTTGAAGGGCTGCTTCTTACTGAGTTCATACTCAGGCACAGTATCTTACCGCCAACTCATGTCAGTTTCAGTATGTACTGCAGTAAGCTTATCTAATGTTAAAGGATGACTTCGACGGATTTTAACTTATTAATAATGTAAAGATTTGCACATGGAAGTAGCTTTCAATGGCAAACTGTACGAGGCTAAAATAAAAAAAAATCATTTCTACAGTTATGTACAGTTTGTTTTCTGGCCTTAAGCCTGGCAATCTTGAACAAGCAGCATTTGCAAAGCCCCAGTGAGGGGAGCACCCCATCTAAATCACTACAGACACTGAATGAAAGGCATAAGGGCCACAGGCTCTGAGGAGATCATCCTCCATTCATCTTTACCCCTACAAAATGCAGCAAGTACTGCAAGAAAGTGTTATCTATAATCCAATCAAAGTCTGTGACAACAAAATAAAGATTTAGTTTGTCATCTTTTTTTAGCAGGAGTAGCTAAAAAAGAGTTGATAACAATACCAATATTATTAAGAGTACGAACAAGAACAATCATGTGCATGGAGAAAAATTGAGAAAGAACATTACACATCAGAAAATTAGCAATTTCGCAGGTGATACCAAGTTGAGGGCAGTTGTTGAACTGCCAGAGGGTAGAAAGACCCTTCAGATGGACCCTGACAGACTAGAGAGATGGACAGATTCTAATAGTATGAGATTTAACAAGTCCAAATGCCGGATTCTTCTCTTTGGACACAACANGATCCCTAGATTAGCTCAGAGGGTTAAAGCATGGTTCTCATAACACTAAGGTTTTGGGTTCAAGCCCTGTACAGGCATTCACTTATGAGTTGGACTCGATGATCCTTGTGGGTCTCTTCCAACTCAGAATATTCTGCGATTCTGTGAATTAACTTTGCTTCTGCCCTACCTTTCCCTCAAGAGAAAAAAAAGCAGTTGCAACTCCAAACTAGAATGACAACTCCAAAGCACATTTAATAGGAACAGGCTATCATTTCCAGTGAAGAGAAAAGCATGACTCATTTTTATCTTAATTTTAATGGAAGTTCCATGTGCAAGAAAGGGAAAAATAAACTGGTGTTCTCCAAATATTAAAAGGGTGTGTCTGTACCATGTATTTGAAAAAAAGATAACATATAATAACTGTTTTCCTAAAAGACCCAAAATGCAATTCATGCACATTTTCATTGACGACACATAGTATGTGAATGAGCAATTTTCCTAATGTCATTTTTGTTTGACAGTCTATTTTCTTCTACAGCATAGGTGTGAAAGCAAATGAGGCTACAAATCAAGGCATGCACTCTTTCTTCAGTTACTTTATGTCATTGGTAAACTGGTGTTACTCTGTGTCCAGTGTATTGAGTAAACTGCAAGGACTGTTCCTGTCCATAACACAGGAAATAATCAAGGAGAAAAAAATACCAGATTAGACTCAGACTGTATAATGTATGAGAAGAAAATCTTTATTCATAACATAGGTAGGAGTCTAATAATATTGATGTTTGCTTGACCAAAAGAGCTCAAAAACTGTGCATCGAATCTTGAATACTTTCATCATAAGCAACAGAATTAATCATTACGGTTACTTGGATTGTCTTTCCACAAAAATAATGTAAGAAATATTTCCTCCACCACTGCATCTTTCTTTCCCACAGTATTTTGGTTGACAAAAATATTTCATTTAGACAAAATATATTACAGAGCTATTTAATAGTCATGCTGATTATAGTTCTTAATATTTCTATTATCATATTTTATTAAAAATCAAGAACACATAATTTTTAGTTTCACAAAATTTATGCAAGACTAATATGTTTTCTCAAAATGTGGGTTTTTTTGTCTGACACAGTTGTTTTTTTCTTCTAGGGAAAAATAGTTCTGTTGAAATATCTCTGATGACAGAGGTGTCATAAGATATGTCATAAGAGGTTTTGAAGACAAGAATGAGGAACCTGTGTGGATGAGGACACTAAGAAATACATTTTTCTTTCCTGGGGGGCTTAATGTCCTGCAATAGGGGTGTGTTTCAACAAGTTCTCACACGTGATTCTGAAATTCTGGCAGTGCTCACTGCAAGTGCCAGATGCAGATGTACACAGCACTGCTCCTTAGAATAGATGATGGACTTGAAACATTCTGTGGCCACACTCCCAGCTGAACAGTATCACATGCTCAAAAGTCATCACGACATACAGACAGAGCCACAGATGTAGCCAGCAAACTACAGGGTGCAGATCCCAGCAGGTGTTTCCTTAAGACAGCACAGGAAATAGCTGCTCTTCACAAAAGGATGTGGCTCTTCTGCCACTCCTTAACTGCTACAATGAGACAGAGTTGCTCTCAGAGGTTCCATGCAAGTGACTTCTACTTGAACTCCAAATATTTCATATTCAAAGCCTGACATCATCATGGAAGTTGTCCAGTCAGTGACTGTATTAAACACAAATTACCTAGACAAGAAAAAGGCTTCTCTTTAGTTTTTCCTTCTTGAATCTCTCTTCCTTGTAGAACAAAACAGGTCTAATCTGGTTAATAATGAAACATATTCTGTGAAGCCCAAGACTTAGTATTAAATTTCAGGATCAGATCATGAAGTTCTATTTGATTACTTAAAAGTAACAGCTCAGTGATTGTGAAGCTAGATGTGCTTGGAAAATCAACACACACACACACACAGAGAATATTATGAGTTGGAAGGGACCCACAAGGATCATCCAGTCCAACTCACCATCTAACACCCGTACAGAGACCGAGAGCACATCCCAGAGCGTAACACCAACCTAGATCCCTCACAGTCTAGCAGGCCACTCCGAGCCGGAAGGGGCATCCTCTCTAATAACATTAGGGTAATTTCTGAAGAGCTTTCACTATGAAAGCAGGTATCATGTACATTTGCCTTGGGTGGCATTCAATCGCAGTTAGAATAGAGTCTATTCTAGAGTCACTGAATTATAAATTGAAGTTCACTTTTGTTTGGAGTGAGTTGACTTAGCTCAAATCTAAGTTGACTTAGCATCAAATCTCAGCCCATTCATGGTTTTAAACACTACAATATATGCTCTATTAACATCCAGAAATTCAGGCATAGTGAGAATTCCACTTAGAGAGCCAATTCCTTAGAGTTCAGCTGTTTAAAAAAACAAGCTTATTTACAAGAAATAGGCTTAATGATACTATTTGTAGGCTACATGCCTACACATGTGTATATTTTTCACGGAAATGTTTAGCCTTGATCTACAATGTATAAACTGCACACTAGAACGTTTCTGGGAAGTATCAGAAGTATTATTAAGTGTATGCTGCCCAACTGCACTGCAAGCATACACACGAGGGGCTGAGCTCCCAGGAAGCCTTGCTCATGCAGTGTGAGAGATCACATGGGTGTCCAGAAAACTCCAGGCAAAAACGTGGCAATCCAATTCTCAAAGCTGGGTTTGAGGCCATCCAAGTCATTGGCACTGTGCCCTAAAGTAATGCTGAGATAGCAGGTTTGTTTTTACTTTGATGATATGCTCTATGCCTACTATTAAAAATGTACCATTGCTGCAGTATACACACTCTGCTCACAAAGCAGTGAATAGGGAAAAACAATTACAGCAGTATCTAAATCTCACACAATACAATCTAAGCAAATTGTGTAAATTCAGTATCTACTCTTTGAAGGTAGTAATTACCACATTTTAAAAATGACAAAATACAAATGCAGAGAGTACTACACAGAGCTATGTGGGAAGACATAACTTTATAGTCTCATATTTTAGTGTCCAGACAATGGGAACCTTTAATTGAATTAATGAAAAAATTCTAATCACATCAATAGAAAGCTTATAAAAAATACATGATGGGGTCTAAACTAAATTAATACCTTAAATTCTTTTTTCCATGCTAAGTCGTATAGACTAATTTTGAGATAAGGAAGAAATATGATTCCTAAATCCAATTTTAAACATACAGTCTACATTTCCCCTAATGCAGGAAGGTCAAATCAATTAATTTTATACTCATGTTACTTAACTGGCTCTAATACAGTTATGCAAAAGATGGACTTTTACTCTGTTTCAAGAGACAAGGCAATGCAAAATGCATCCTGTGTAACTCTTACTGATCCCTTTAACCTTTTTGAAGCTTCAAAGGAGATGTTTCAGAGGGGACTTGCAGTGAAATCACAAACAGCACTCAAACCTTCCCTCCTGCCTTCTCTTAGAGCTGTTTGGCTTTGGGTGTTGACAGGCCATGATCTTTCCCTGACATCCACAACAGTTGCTACAGCTGTTTAATAATAGCTCTTTAAAAAGCAGAAAGTACTCAACATGTCTAAATTGTCATCATCATTTGTCATCATCATGCAGACCAAGAGATTGGGTGATACAATCTAAAGCCATGGAATGCTCCTAAGCTTGTGCTGAATTTTATGAGCATGAAGAACATTAACTTGCAACCAAGACTGCTTTTCCCTACCTCTTCTGGGATTTCTGGTGCCCTGTCTCAAGCAGCTGCATGCAAACCTTTCTGTGCTATTGCCATTCATTTATATGTATATTGATGTATATAAACCAAGTTTGACAGCCAAACCCACTAACTTCAGTTTCCCAGACAATCTTCTAGCTAGAGCACACTGATGGGATAGAATCGTCTTAGGCAAACTAGAGAGCATTGTCCTGCCATAGAAGTAAGCGTTACACCCTGATTATTAATGTGAGAGGCTTGTTAGAAACTGTCACAGTAAGAAACCAGGTGCAATTTCTATTTCCACCCCGATTCTGCAACCCTTATGCATATGAGTAACACTGACTCATGCTAACTCTTCCCTTTGGAGTTGATTTTCCATAAAGATTTTTGGTGGATGGATGTTTTGTGCACTACTCGCTGCTTTTCATTGTTTTCAAGATAAACCTAGGGTTTTCATTCTTAAAGTGGATGCTGTCATATTAAAAAAGTTATTTTAACAACTGCAGAGATACATCAAACAAATGAAGCAGAAGATTTGCAAAAACCATGCCCACTTAAACAAAAATGTGTGGAAGAACACTTGTTAACAGACTTCTTGGTAAAACCGCAGTCTGAGTTGCATGGCAACGAGGAAATATTAGTATGCGGTTTTCATGGGGATTTTCCTTTTCAGTTTGCGGTTCATGATGTCTGATGGGTGCCCAGGATGTGATAAACTGGGGCTGCGAACAGGGAGAGAACAAGACGTTTGAAAGTGGATGCAATTTGCATTCCCTTTTCTTAAAACAAAGATTTACATTTATTGTAAGAATTTAATTCTAAATTTATTACACTTATTTCAAACTCATAGGTCAACGTTTCCTTATAATCACAGATAATTTAATCTTGTACTGGCACTCTTGAACAGGAATAACCACTGATACCTACTCTTTGAATATTATCACCTGCTTTAAATGCATGCTAGTAATGAAGTAGAGAAAAGTGACATATTGGAAACAGATGAAAATCTGTATAAAAGAAAATCCTAGTAGCTATGATTCTTCTCAGGGAAATCTAGAAATTGGGCCATATGAGTCCTAAATCTAACGAGGTCTAGACAGGCCAGATCTTGCCTCTCAGTTCAGACCTATCTCCAGTTACGCCTATTTTTTTATTGTTTCTTAGGAAAGATGCTTCATGGCTAAATAAGGATGCATATTTCACTTCTGATTTAAGGAAATGGCCTCTGAATACAAAATTTAACATAGGATGGATTCATGAAGCATTTCAGGATTCAAGACATTTTGTCAACATATATACTAATTTAGCCCAATTACCGCCATTTTGACATCCGTAAGAAATCAAATGCACAAAAAGTATTACCTAATAGACTACAATACACACGGGCCTGGAAGGCATTACTATTTGTTGAGTATTCCACCTATTTTTTTAAGTCTATTAGTAAAAAACTTCACTCAAGCAATTCGCAACCCAGGCAACAGTAACAGGATACAGAGGCTTTCACCTTTATGTCAGAAGTTGGACTAAAGCCCAAGTCAGTGATGAAAACCACTGGATAGCTGCTTGCTAGGTTATGTAAAATGATTCATTAATCCCAGCCACAGTCACTAGTAGACACGTGTCGACATCATTAAAACACACCTATACTTGAATCCCTCAGGGCTTGATGAGGAAAGGCAAACTGCTATGGCAAAATAGGTCTCAAAACTAGGATGACTATAGACTGATCAAAATTCAGAAGCCAAATTCTGCAAGACTCACATGAATTAAGCAAACATGTATCTATGCAGCTGCAGTCCTTTACCATCCCAACAAAAAAGTACCAAAGATCAGGCAATATGTATGATCATTCAGTGTAGCAGGCATGTTTTTGTGTTCTCCTAATTCTGATATTCTTGTTCTGCCAACCACCATTCTATGAAGAGTAGAGAAACAAATCTGGAAATAGGCCACCTGCACCATAAGCGAGGCTTTTCCAAATTGTGACAGAGAAAGTAAATCTTTACAGGTTATTGGGAGCTGTCTAATGATATACTTTGGAGTATAGCCAAGTTGTGAAACCTGCAATGACTTACAGGAAATACATTTCCAGATTTGGTGGGAATAAACCTTATTTTTGGCTTTCAAAGTATTCCTTGTGGATACTTAAATTAAGCAACATAAAGGATTTGTTTTTCAGTTTGAAATTGCCTTTCATTCTGAAATTAAATAATCAGTTTGCACAAAGTACAATAAAACAATTTAAGAAGTTTAAACATTTACAGGGTTGTAATACATGAAGATGGTTTAAGGAAACTGGACAAATGTCTCCCCCCAAGAATTTTTTAAAATATCATATTTTCATTTCAGTTTGGCATAGAAAAATGTTCTAGCCTTGAAAATTGTATTGGGAGAGAAAAACACCCCATAATTATATCCCTAATAGATAGCTGATATTCAGGGGGAAAAACAATCTCAGCAGACCTGGCTTTTTAAAGACAGTAAACTTCTGGAGAACACTTTAAAAGGAATTTACCTGCATGTTTGCAAGGAGGTCCTTCTATAAATAGAGGCAACCTATTCTTGGTAGTTGGGTGTGGTGACAAGAAAGTGAAGATGACTCTCCATAGATCCAAAGGTATACAGTCAGACTTTTCTTTGAAGTTGTACCTAAGCTGTTCCTACTACACAGTTATATTTGGCTACCTAGTAATTCAGCCTGAAAAAGCAAATTAGAGTGTGGCTTCCTCAGTTCCCTGTATGCTGCTAACTACAGAAAAAGTCACGAGATAGCTATGCTAATCTTGAGGTCCAAGTGGGCTGAAGTGAATCGCTGGGCTGAAAAAGACAGATGTGGCTGGAGGTATACACAGAGGCCAGAAAAGGATACTCTGCAGTAAGAGGTTCTCCTTTCTCTGCTAATGTTAACATGTATCCCTTACATTTCTTCATTACTTCTGGAAGAGCACACTGGAAATGGGATGTGGGACAAAGCTCAATCTGTTTACTTCCTTCTAAATTGTTGTTTTTAATAAATCTGCCAGACAGTTTCCAAAGTTTATGTGTTTACCAATGGGCAAAAACCTTCAGACTTTTACCTGATAGCTTTTCTGGCTACTAATTCCATAAAATGAGGCTGGGGATAGCATTATTAATAAATCAAGCATTCATGGAGTCACTCAAAATGCAAGTAAGTACAAGAAATACACTTCATTCCTCAACAATTGATATAGGAACACAAAAAGTCTGCTGATGCATCTTCCAAACATACTTTATCTGCTTGGCAACTGTTGCTCTGGTAAACATCCTGAGCAAGCCTATACTGTGTCATCACATATGATAAACTTCCCTGCTGCTGACACGAACATTAGTCTTTTGGTAATAGTTTCACCTAGTAGGGAACGGAAAGTTTTCAGACTCCACTAGAACATGGTACAGCTGTGCAGCACCTCAGGGGAAAAACTGCAAGCAGTGACATCATAGTCTGCAATTAGTTATCTGATATGCCCCCCTCAAACTGATGAAAACATAATCACCATTGTCGATACTAGGAGGCCTTCAGGCTGTACAGTGAGTAGTCTAACCCAAAAGGCTGAGTAACAAGGACTGGGAAGACAATCAGTTGGGATCAGTTCCACACCATTCAGGTGAAGAAACCTACATGAAACAATGCTGGTGAAAAATAATTGAAGTCTGATTTTTCAGTGTTTGACTAATTCAGTTATTTGAGATAAAAGCAGTTGACACAGGGAGCTGCTCAGCAGACATCTCCAGCCTGGAGCTCAAAGGGCCTTATGACAATTCCCTACTCTGCCACTTACCCAGTGAAAGAAAGGAACCTCAGGAATTTTTTTCAAATGCTCTGAAAGCCCACCAGTTAAAACAAAGGTAACATTACTCTGGTAGACAAAGCAAAAAGAGGAAGGTTGTTAGAATATGCCTAACAGTGAAAGATGCTATCTTCAGAAGTCAATGGGAAAGTTCTTGTGCTGTCTTAACTTCTGATGATGGAAAAGAACACTGTCATATCCCCTGTTTCCTCTGGTTTTTCCCTCATAAAAGAAGGGTAGGGATCCCATACCCTGTAATCAGAACACCTACACCATCAGAAAACGTCACCTGGAATTTTTGGTGGCAAAATGATTCCATTTTCCAGACTCTGTGTGAGTCCTCTCCATCCATTTTATAATTTTTTCAGTATTAGTTTTGAATCTTTTACAACTAGTGTAGTAAAAGGGTATGTTTAATAACTGGAATTTGCAATTAACATTCATATGCACACAATAGTGATGCTACCACAAAAATGGTGGGAATAATGACATGCCTTGGGTTTAATATATATTTCCTGTTTAAAAAAAATTATTTACACTTAACAGTTCATGAGAGGCAGTGATAATTCACTTGACTGAGAGAAGAATGGGAAAGAGGCACTGGCACTGTGACCTTGATATTCTGCGATTTCAAATGCTACATTAAATTGTACATATATATGGGCAGTGGAGATATGCAAAGCCAATGCACTACCACTTGCATGCAACCATTCTCAAACAGTGAAGCATCATCATCCCCCCAAAATGTTGGAATCATTGTGAAGTCAGTTATTTTGCTGTGATGCTTGCTGGTTCTAATAATCTTCTGTCTTAATGAGATACAGCTGGATTCCACAAAACCATCCACAACTAAATCAGTGCTTGAATGGCGAATAATATAGTGGCAGACACCAATTTAGGTACAGTGAGTTTTATGACATTGGCTTCGTTTTGAGTAAAAATTAATTCAAACAGCAAATTAGGAATACGACTCCTTAATAAACAGAAAATCCTTTATAGTTATTAGTTTTTTATTAATAAAGCACCACACATAATATTTTTCTCCCACCAAGAGTCTTACTTACTTCACAGAATATTCCGAGTTGGAAGGGACCTGCATGGTCCATCAAGTCCTACTCTTAAGAAAATACAGCCGATATGCAGACTGAACCCATAATTTTGATGTTATTAGCATCATGCTCAAACCAACACTGAGCTAATCTCAGGGTTAAATATTACTTATTTGAAGCAAAATTCATCAAGATGTTTGTCAAACGCACTAAGGAAAGCATTTGTCCAGGGCATAAAAGCATAGACAGGGAGAAGAACTCACTGAGGGCAGCCCTGATGAGAAGGACTTGGGGCTTCTCATGAGTGAAAAGCTGGACGTGAGCCACCAATTGGGTGTGCTTGCAGATCAGAAAGCCAATCATATCCTGGGCTGCACCAAAACAGTGGTGGCCAGCAGATCGAGGGAGCTGGTTCTCCCCTCTACTCTGCCCTAATGAGACCCCACCAGGATCATCTTGTCCAGCTCTCGGAACTCCAACATAAGAAGAACATGGACCCCTTGGAGCAAATCCAGAGGATCGTCACAAAAATGATGACAGGGCTTGTGCACCTCTGCTACAGAGAGAGGCTGAGAGAACTGGGGTGTCTCACCCTGAAGAAGGGAAGGCACCAGGGACGCCTCACTGCAGCCTTGCAGTACTTAAAGGAGGTTTACTAAAAAGAGGGAGAAACTTCTTGCATAGGCCTATGTATGGATTACATAGGACAAGGGGGAACAGTTTTAAAGTAAAAGAGGAAAGATTTATATTATATGTTAGGAACAAGTTCTTTACTGTGAGAGTGATGAGGCACTGGATTGGGCTGCCTAAAGAACTTTTGGATGCCCTGCTCCTGTGAGTGTTCAAGATCAGGTTGGATAGGGCCCTGAGCAAACTGATTTAGAGGGTGGAATCCCTGCCCACAGAAGGGCAAGGTGGGGTAGGGGAAGAATTGGTGGTCTTTAAGTTCCCTTTCAACCCAAACCATTCTGCGAATCTATGATGTCTCTGAGAGAGAGCAGAAGTAAGTGACAGTGTAGAATCATTTTTCCAGGTGATCTGTTCTCAGTCATTGTGCATAGGTCTTATCTGACTTTCTTGAACAGTCTAAAAGCATGTCTTAGACACATGTTGCTGTATCGATACCTGAAATTGCCAATTCATTTCACTTTTAAAACTACTTGCTGTGGAAGATATTGGGATACCTCCCTGCAGAGAACTTAATTCAAGATAACCAACCTGCAAATTAAAAAGCAAAAAAACCCAGGCTTACATTAATCATGTTGTCATGACTATCACTATGGACATATTTATATCACATCAGGGATGGAAAAAAGGTGTTAATACATCACCTTGAAACTGCTGTGAGTCAACAGTAGTATCATTGTGACTGGTGTTGACAAAGTGGCATGACCTGAACACTCTGAGTAATAAAGTCAGACAGATGACTGATACTATTAAGAAATTCAGTGCAGGTATGCAAAAAACTGTTTGTAAGGGTATTTCAAAAACTGGAAAATATTTACTCTTACTCATAAAGAGCATTTTCTTACATGGACTGTAAGCAAAGATTGCACAGCCAGAGTCAATGATGGATTGCCACACAGTAACTGAAGAGTTTCCTGTTTTTATGGTAACTGCTTTCATAGAATGCTCTGGTCCTTTCTGCTCTTATCCACTTCTGATCCAGTAGAATAATATTTGTACAAAGACATTTCTCGTGTAATTAATGATAATGCTTTTTTCAGCCGAAATAGCCCTGTACATAAGATCATATCTGCTTTCTGAAACCAAAGCAAAAGAGGCACTTATCTGGTTGATGAAACACCAGGCTGGGACTTTGGAGAAAGTGTTCTATTTACAGCTACATTGCTTTCTCTCTGTTTCCCTACCTGTAAGGTTGGGATAGAATCACTGACTTCCAATGGGTTACAAAAATCACTAATGATTACTTTCTGCTCTCAGCATGTTTGTCAGTTCATTCCTTTCTCACTAGTTGGGAATATTTTTACTCTGTTAAAAAATAATATATCTAGACTTCAAATTTTAAGTTATATGATCATTTAAATACATTTAAATACTGTGCTGAATGTGTTGATGAAACCCACCAGATAAGACAGTAACTCCCTCTAGACCACTTTATAGTATTTATGTGAACTCCATGCAATGCAAGAAAAAGAAACATTACACAGAACAAAATTTCATCAGAGACATCCCCTGTTTCTGAAGTGATACACTGACAAAATGTAAGATCTCTTTCAAGAAAAATTCAAGTCCTTCTATAGTAGTCATAAGAATCCAGATGACAAACAGAAGGAATACATCTCAGACATATGCTGGTGTCACAATGTTTGAATGTTGAAGGTGCTGTGGGATATCTCAAGGAGACCACTGTGTTTTGTTACTAATGCCCACCTTGAACTTTGAAGATATGGATGTATATCAACAAGTAAATGCTACCAATAAACACTTTTGTAAGTTATTAATGGATAATAAGCCATGTTGGGCCAAATATTTTCAATGCTGTAGTTATGTTATATTTATTAAATAGGATTGTGAAAACATAGAAACATTTGAAGAAAATAACATTGTCTAAACTTTGTTTTGAAGGGTAGCATAGTCAGGCAGAGAGAGGGATTGGGTTTTTTTCCCTCCCTTAGCAAAATAAATTAATTATAAAGAATTTATTAATTTGCAGGTGCAAAATTTTGGATAGAAATTTTACTGATCTTTAAGGGAACTGTTGCAACATTTCATCAGTCCATCAGTCTCCATTGTTCTGTATGTGATACATTGTTTACACTAATTTACGATAGGTCTGATCCCCACTGGCGTGTACATAAATAATAGTAGCTGTTAAGAGATATAAAAGGAGAAGAAAAAAGATCTTCAGCCCCAGAAAGATACACAAACCACTTGTTATATGAAATACCTGGATTAAAATATACTGTCATCAAAGCATTAACAGAAAACAAATTCAGATTCAGTCATTGGTTTTAACAATCTCTAAGTCACAGAATATGCCTTCTCCTGGAAAACTGGACAATTGGGCTTTTCTCCAATCCACATGAACCCACAGAGAAAGAAAATACTATGAGTACTTATGCCTAGAAATGCCCTGAAAAACACCCCGAATAACTATGCTGATCTTACTCTTCTATGATGCTCTAAGATTGCCTCTGCTTCATTGTTTAAAAAAAAAACACAGTTAATGTCATGCTCTGTTCAGAGTGAACACAAACAGTAGCACTGTTAGATAATGTGTGAGACTTGGCAGGTCAAAGAGATGTTGAGAAAACTAAACAAAACTACTCTAATCTTTTCCCAACAAGCAGTCAGGAAAAAAAGCCACATGAATAAAAAGGCAATGAATAGGACTGACATAATAGAAATATCGGAAGACACAAAACCCGTCATACACATTCACAGAGCTCTGCAACATTTTACACCACAACTAAGCAAATGGATCCAGAGTTTTCTGAGGCAAGGCACAAAAGCAGGAAAGAAACTAAGCAATCACCATGGAAATGTGTCTCACATGCTCAAAATGTCTGCCTGTTACTACTTTTATTATAAGGATTGTTAACTGGATGACTGCCTGTCTAGAACTCTGGCTGTGCTCATTCAGTGATGAACTGGGACCACAAAGTATTTCTTCTCAGTAGGCTATAAAATGATTTTGTTATATTCTGGAAAAGAAGAGTTTAAATGTTTAGAGCTCAATTTGCAATCTCAAGAGGGGTATTTTTATTTTCTGTGCTAGAAGTGTTTTTGCTCCTCACAAGAAGACAAACTTACTACGTAGTGCAATAAAAGAGTGCTATTTTTTATACCAATTTTCCAACCTCACTGGATGCTCCTGCCCTATTAGCCTGATGTTGAACACAACTATAGTTCGCTACACAGCATAGTAGGTTGAAATAAAAAAAACCCTAGAATTAAAAAATATGTATTTTCTTGTCATGTGAGTTTTCTCTAAGACCTATTTCTTTAAAGAATATGGCCTCTAAATTTCATTTTGCCTGAGAACTTCTATTCTGCTGAGCAGGAGCTTTCCTGGATCAAATGTATACAACTTTCTATTAAAAACACAGGATAACAAGAGTCTATCGGATTTATTGGACGGTTTCTGTCAGACGTGTCAGAGAGACATACAGGATATGTGGGGAAAACAGTAAATAGATGCGAGAACCAGAAAAAGTTGTTAAAAAGAAAATGTGGAAGTTTGAAAAATACACCTGGATACCGCCTAGATACACATAGTGGATGCACAGCGATACTCAAACTCCTCTGGACTTGTAAGGTCCTAGCCGCAGGGTCTTCTGGCACTGTGACCACGTAGGTGGCCCACATCCAGATTAAAGATTGTGGGTCTATCTTGGTTCCTCCCTGACTTGCCAGGTCATTTCATGTGTCAGTACTTTGCTTTTGCAGAATATCAGGCCTTTACGCACAAATACCTCCAAAATCTCAAGAAGACAGTTGATATTTATCACTTGGAAGTACTGGTTCAAACAGAAGAGAAACTTGACTAAATTTAAGACACCATTCTTCAGTTAATTATTAAATAAATTTTAAAGTTTTTGAATTGAAAATAGGGTTAAGTTTGACAGTAGAGCAAAAGATGTCTCTAATTTACATTTGCTATTGTCTAACAGAAATCAATTGCTATTGATCTGAAAATAGCTGCCAGTCTTCAGTGTGAATATAGACAGCAAACACAAGTAAACAATATATAACTCTCGGAAAAATAAAGTTTTATTTGGTTTTTTAGCACTGCTACTGGAGAAATTGATTTAAACAAAATATCCATTATTTCACTTCCATAGTCTAAATGTTCCTATATATGAAATTTTTCCTTAAACAACATATAGAAGAACAAAGCCATCCATTTATAAATATAAAGACTTGGTAGCAAAAGAAGCTTTTTTTATACACAAACATGCCCCTGTGAATTATGGAAAAGGTAAAGGACATTTAAATTAATGGAGGACATGTCATCAAGCAGGAGGAGTATAGGGAAGTAAGTGAAAGGAAAACGGTAAGATGTGTTCAGACCTCACCCTCAGTGTCTTCATTATGAATGAATCATGTTTCTTTATAATTGGCAAATACTACTTTCCCTTTTACCTGCCCAGGTAACTATACCATATTCCTTGTGCAGAGGCTTAATCCAGACCACGGGGATGAGGTTGGGAAGACCTAGCTGTCCTTAACAGGGACACATTGTGTCACTGTCCTAGCCTCCTCATTCTGTGATAGGGACACTCATCTAAGACGTGAGCTAGCCAAGGGCAAAGAGTAGGTAAACCACTACCATCACAATCAGCCCTACAGCACTGTTGGACTACTGCATTTACATGCTGTAGAAAGAGCATCTTCCAGCCTGCTTAGTCTGTTTTGAGTTGGCATGTGGGCTCTGTCTGCTCTCTGAAAACAGCTGCAGCCACACTGCTCTGGCACTCATACCAACCCCTTGCTGATAAGTCTCCCTGGTGGCAAGATATGTTCTCTCAGATAGGCTGCCAAATTAAGTCTGTGCTTGACTTTTAGACCCCAATTCGGATAGCACCTTGCTTGCTGACTGGACTGATCTCACTCATGTCTACCCACAGGGTTCTAGGTGGCCAGAGAACATACACTGAGCTTTAGTTAACCTCTCACTTCTGTATGGGAATCCTGCAAGAAACTATTCATTGCAACTACCCACACATACCACACCCTGCTTCTTTACAGACACCTATCCATTAACAAAAATAACAATAAAAAAGCCCCCTAGGGAAATATACTTCTGAGAACCTGTTTTGCTAACATGCTGTCACTGTGAGACATACATAATTAACAAAAGTTATGCCACATCAACTTTTTTTTTTCTTTTTTTTTTTTTTTCTGTCAGAGGCAGAATCTTATTTTCCAAAGTAGGTATTTAGTAAAACAGGCATTAATCGTGCAGTTGATGATTGCAGGCTAGAACGCAGGATTGAATGCCCTTTTCCTAGGCAGCTGTCAGTCTGTACCCTGGCAATCTCTTTCATAGTTGTCTCACATTGCTTTTGGAACAGTATCATTAGCAGATAGAGAGATGGAAGTTTTACTACAGCAGCTGTGTGTCTGATTTTTTTTTTTTTAAAGATACAGCACAGTCAAAGTTTTCAGCTACTAAGCTAGATCAGCCATCAATGGAAAAGAGAAAAAAGTGAAGCAATATATTTTTCAGACTTCAAATGCAAGCAAAATTTGGGTCTTCTGTCCCCTTTAGGTCTCTCTATGAGATTTGAAAGTTATTGTACTGAAATAAGATTGCTGTATTACAAAATGTTGCTAGCATTGTCACACAGAGGAACTGGAAAGTCCCAAAGCTAGTGCCCACAAAAGAGAGTTCAATTATGTTCTTAATTGAAGGCACAGACTCAAAAAATGACTGCAGGTTTCGTTAAACAGGAAACAGTCATGGAGATTTGAACTTTAAATAGCTATTAGCTGAACTTTCAGTCTGACTGGACAGATTCTCCAAGGAAAACCCCTCTTCCTCTCAGTTGCCATTTCACATTACTGCCTGAAAACTCATTCATACGGTGAGCAGCCCTGCTCCCTTGGGCGGGGGCAGCTCCAGCAGCTGCATCAAGGGAGGAAAATCACAGCCAGCTGCTACTGATATTACTGCTGAGGCACTGTGGGGAGGCTTGTGATTTAGAGGGAGGAAACTGATAAAAATTCAGGACTGACACAATCCTCTGCTACTACTATTAGCAGCACCCATAATGGTCACTGATAATTACAGTGTCTGATAGCTTTGAAATTATTATCTCTCTGGGAGAGAGAGACAGCTGTGTGTTAAGAGCTGATGGACTTCTGGTCTAGTCTGGAAAATGACTAGCAGCTACACCTACCTGGCTTCATGCCTGCAGTCCTCAAAAACCCACAGAGAATGATCCAAACCACCAGGTATGTTATAAAGAAACCTTTACAGGTAAAGGACCACAGATACGAGTTCTACTTCATAGCAACTTGGAAGTTTGAACTTCTCTGGTTTGAGAATTCAGCTTAATGCTGAAAAATTAAATTTCATAAAGCAGGTTCTCCGATACCAGCTGATGCTAAAATATGATGTGCTTTGAACACCATTAATTGTTCCACTACAACGTTTTATTTTTTTCAAAGTAGGCAAGATTACTGTGGTGGGTCATGTAAGTTTCATGATTATCCTCTCTGTGAAGTATGAACTATGTACATTCAGCTTTGGTCCTAGAAAAAGCAGTTTTAGAGGAGAGTTTTGGAGAACTCCTTCCCCTGCTATCTCGCATAGCATTCTCTTGGAAAAAGAAAAAACCTAACAATGATTTATAAGTAACAAAATACATGTCATATGATCTTCTATCTTGGCTGCATATTCAAATATTTATCCCTTAGTTCTGGAATGGAAATATGGGACAACAATACTAGAAAACAGATAGAGAAGCCTTTTTGCAGCATTTTTGGAATTCCATAAAGTTTTAAAGTCCTTCGTCTAATTTATCTTCCCCTTGTTATAGAAGCTTTACATTGTTTTTTCTCCACTTCTCTACAGCGTATTTTACTACCAGTCTACTACATTCAGAACTAAAATTATCACCTCTTTTCAACAAGTATTTTAGCAGTAATGACTAAGCTCATGATTCTCTCTGGTGTTTATCTGTCTATCATCATGGTAAGATATCTTAGCCTGCTAGCACACTCTTGATACAGTAGAACTTCATGCATGAATAGGTGATAGATGAATAACTGCAATATTCATACTGTCTGCAAGTCAGTCCTATAAAAGTCATTGGAACTGTTCTGGAAATAAAGATGCACCATGTATGGATGAGCATTTCGTTTACATTTGGCTAGAGCTACTAGCGGTTTTAAAAGCATTTACTTAAAAAAGTTCTTCTTCAATTTTATGATGTTATCTGTCCACCTCAAGGCCTTTCTCTGAATTCCTTTTTTCAAGGTAATGGTTCTTCATTGTGGTTAAGAACATCAGTAACTAAAGAATCATCAAACATTTCCCCAAAGATTGCAGGAAAATCCTCTGCCGTGGTTTGTTGGCTTTGCGTGTCGGCGTATTTGAAGGGCACCTATATAACCCTTTCACTAAACAATGATGGAAAGTTCAAGTGAACGTTAATAAAATCTAGTTACTTTGTAGCTTTGGGAAAATAGCCAAGACACACACTGCAAGGACTGAGCGAAAATAAACTAGCACAAAGAGCTTCTTCAGGCTGCTTTATTTACAAATTTACTCAACAGATACATAAACCAAGAGGCAGTCAGGTCTCTCCCTTTGTGACTGACTGACAGCTATAGCAGCCCTGTCTCAAAGTCTTACTTTATTAATGGAACTCTGGCAACCTCTCGGGTGCTAATAGCTAAGCCCCTCCTTCCCACTGGGTCTCTCATTCTCCCGCCTTCCACTTCATCTTTACTACTGTAGTTCTGTTCAAGTTTCTTCCAGTTTGGGGGTCAAAATTCTAGGATTTGCTTTGAATTAATCAAGGAACACTTTGAGAGAAATA
This sequence comes from Pitta sordida, assembly GCA_013390025.1. Lineage (NCBI taxonomy): Eukaryota > Metazoa > Chordata > Aves > Passeriformes > Pittidae > Pitta > Pitta sordida. Next base: position 115,322 of record WEKX01016677.1, on the reverse strand, counting down.
ATTTTACAAATACATAATGCTCACAGGAGAAAATCTGCCTCAGAAATATTCACCTAGATCTATAACTTGCTGGATCCAGAGTTCTTAGAACAAAAGACACATCAATACCATGAGAACACGTGCTCATGTATCAGTGACAGTATGGTCACAACAGGACAGAACTCAGGATGAGTAAGTTTTTCAGCTTTCTCTATATCTTATTTTAACTTCTGTAATCATGTTAGCAGTAATTTCAGGTCCTCTTTAATTTCATTAAGTTCTGTACTAGAAGAATCATAATTCAATTTCAGGAGTTTCCCAACAGCAGTGACCATTAGTCTGCTATAGACTGCACAATCACTGGCTTAAAAGAGAAAATGCTCGCTGTCAACTGCTGTTTTGAAGTCATTACTGCCTACAAAGTCATGGAAGGTACCTCATACCAACTGAAATATATTATAGCTATAGTCTAATACCTTGCTGAGCCATTAAAGAAACTGCCCTGTGGGGCATATGTGACGTTTCACATACTTTTTGTAACTATGCTGAAGACCAGATTATGGGGATTTCTGTTATGTCTCGTAGTAAAAATGCATTAGTCCCGAAGTCAGTGCAGATCCTCCTTCTTTAGGATACTCCAAGCAGCTCATAAAAGTAACAATCTGTTGAGCAATTAGTAAACAAATAATTATAATACTTACATAGTGCACAGACTTGGACCAAGCCAAGCTTTTAAACTCATCTCTGACATACTTTATTTGCCTACAGTAGCCCTGCCCTTTCTCTTGAGGCTTTGTCTATATACCTAAACTTAGCAAGAGTGTTTTTGTATAACAGACACACAGTTTTAGAAAGAAAAGCACTGAGGATGCCTCAACTATCATGGATGCACTGGGAACTTCTTAGCTCAGACACACCCATTTGCAGCCTGGCAGCGCTGCAACCATTATAGAAGTATCCACTGCTGCTCAAATAAATTAGATATATATTTACCATACACACACAGAGCCCTTGGATGTGACACTGGCCATGAAAAATGTATTTGCTAGACTTCTGGAACTGATGAGTAAAAAAATAACGTAGAAGAGCAATTGTTATCCCTAACCACAAAATGCCTCAAGGCTGTTGCAGTAACAGTAAGAGTCTGTTAGAAGTATGGTCATTTCCCTGAAACATGGTTGAGCCTGCACCATGTGAAATTTGAAAAGCTTTTTGTCCTTTCGGACATAGCCTTTGTTTTTCCTCTGTAGTAACATTTCATTTTTAAATACATATATTTGAAGCAGATAATCAAGCTGCAGGAAGTTAATTGATAAACAACTGAATTTTGTGGTCATTTCTAACCCCTTTTGTTTCAAAATCTCATTAGTCAGCCCCAAAGAAAGTCAGAAACAAGCATGCTTGTCATAAAAGCTTGCCACATTTCAGTCACAGATCACTGCAGTTTTGCTTCTATTCATCAAGGCTGTGTCCACACACAGCATGTATTAGCTGTTCAGCTCATGTAAACTCAAGACCGAAGTTGTTTTATGCTGGGAGGGCGGGGGGTTCACTCCCTTCACACCCCAAAGTCCTCCTCCCCCCTGTTCTCTGCAGTCTGAAACGGAGCTGGGAAAGAAAACTGAGTATGTAACAGCAGTCACATTGTCGAACTGAGCTTTACCAGAGCTACTCTAAATTCTCTAACGTAGCTCTGTTCTTAGTTTAAACTTCACTTTAATGATCTACAATTCACTTTCTATACATCTAGAATTGCCCTTTACAAGCAGCACATGGCTTTCTGTCATAGTACGGACCAGCACAATTGAAATTACAGTTCTAAAGCATCTCTGATAACACTTTAAAACAATAAAACTACACAGATGCAAGAAAGCTGTTAGCTATTTAGCAGAAGACCACTTGTTGTCTGAAGCATAAACTTAGCAATCATAAGTGTTTTCATTCATAAAAACTTACTTATTTCTGCTAGACAAAGCTTCAGCAAGCATAATCCACAAGTTGCCCATAAGAAGAAGTTGGCCATTGTGTTCTTGGTACTGTTTTGCAAAATCCAAAGATCCTTGTAAACTGCAGAAAGAAGAAAAGCCCCGACGCTTGTTAAGCCTGCAGTCAATGAGTCTGAAGTTTGCTGCACTTTTTATTCTGATTCAAAGGAACTGAATGACATAACTGGGAGGGGGAGCTCCATCAAAAGTCACACCCATAATGCAACAAAAGTTACCCAGCAGTAGAGGGGGGGTGGGCGGAGAGCTAGTACTGACTAAGCAGCCACACTTGAGATTTAAAGAGGTACAAGTACAGTAAAAAAGTATACTTCTTATGCTTGCAGGAGAAATTGTGTAATCTCTGCTGAATTAGGTCAGAAATGCACTGTAATAAACTTTCTCTCCTTCATTTCAAAATCTCTTCATTATTGCAAAAAATAAAAAATGTGCCAGAATTTCTGAACCCCAAAGACATTTCCCAAAAATATTTTGTTCATTTAGTCCCACTTCTCCATTTTGTCTTTTTGCAGTTCACTTTAGAGCCAGTAAAATTCCTGCTCTGCGATGACACTTTCTGCAATGTTTTTGTTCACTGCCGGAGGATAACCTCATGCAGAAGGTAGGTTGAGGCGGTTCAATCTCTCACAGCCTGTTCCGCCTTCGGCTTCTCCGCACGGGCTGCTTCAAGAAGAGTGGTAAATAGTACCAGTACCAGCAGAAGGATTAAGGTTTGTATTTTATTTTACTGATGGTATGAGGCATGGAAGGAATTGCGTATTCCTCCTATTCCCAAATCACAAAGCAGAGAATTTGGAGGAAAAAGTATGACATCTCTGATGTTCAGACAGGGTCTCAGTTCCTGAAGGACACGTGTTCATTGCAGTTTTGTATGACTCCAGATGCCACATGAAGTGAAAACCTCAAGTTCTCTGCAGGTGAGCAAAAGGCTTGTCTGTTGTGTGCCTTAGCAATTTCCCGTGGTGTCTCCATGCTCTGGCCTCTCTTCAGAGCTGCAGAATTGCAAGAGTGGTTTGGGTGCTGTGGAATGAGAGGTTGGTCAGAGGTCACCAACACCAGTACATCTCACCTTTAACCACCAATACATGGCAAAGACTGACACCCAGTAATGCATTGATTTCAGTTTCACTCGCCAAATTTGATATGAATGTACTATATCAGATTAGCATTTTGTTGACTTTCCTACTTGAAAGAAGCTTCTCATTAATTTTTAATCTCTGTGAACACAAACAATGGAAAAATACAGGTAGGTCTTTTCAGCCACAGGCACAAAAAGTTCACACAAGGAGGTTTTCAGGACTTTGCCTTTTCTTTGATTATTGACTTAGAGATGTCTGGCTATCCTTTCCTCAATCAGCCAAACTTTTAGCAACAGGTTCCAACAGGCTTTTCCTATAGGTCTAGAATATCTGATGGGACAAAGTTAAAGTGAAAAATCTTTCCTTAAAACACAGTTGATCTTTTTCATTAGGAAGCTAGCAACTTTGAAATTACAGGTAAATCACATTTTCTTTAGTTAATAAACTATTTTTCTTTTAAAAAGAATGGCTTTAAAAGCAAATAAAAACCAATCACCTATAAACTTTACTGTCTGTATTAGTGGAAAGAGAAACAGTTCTGCCAATTCCTGTATATTTATATCTGTAAACATTTTGGCAACAAAATACATAAATAAAGTTTGGTGGGATTTCAAATGCTGGTGTACAGTTAATGAGTGTTTTAAATTCACTAAGTACCTATTTTTCTTCAATTGGTAAATTACTGTTACAATTCATATCTATGGATGAAACAGAAGAATGTAGGATTTAATTAAAATTCAGGTAATGTTGAATTTTATTTTTGATTAACATAACTTACCTTGCTGTTAATGTCCTGTATTCATAACTATATAGAATTTAAAAAAATGAAAATAAGTTTTCTTTGGCACAGGAAGAATAAAGGGAGAATAATGTCCACTTTAAGTATGTGGGCCAGTGTCACAGAGGCAAAGTCTTATTTTACAAGGAGTAGAAATTCCTCGTCACTTCATGGTCTGAAGTTTTCTACATACTAGACTTTTCAGGACTTCTGTATGTGTTTGGTGGGGGTGGGTGGTGTTCCACTTTAGAAAGACTGTTGTATTGGTTGCCCTATAAAACTGGGATAAGATTAGACACATAAGTTTGTCCATTTCATATTCCATCTACTCACTTACACATCAGCCTAGGACACATATTTGCATTCCAATAAAAAATACACAAGAATAATTCCTTCTTTCCCACCCAAACCTGATCAAGATATATTGGTCTGAGGTACATAGCAGACCAAATTTATCCTGGCTGCAGAACCTAATGCAGCAGAAAATTTAGTCAAAGGAGATGTACCACTGTGGGAAAAGTGGATTTAGGGTCTTCCATTGTTGTTTTGTTGGGTTTGGTGTGGTTTTGGCTTGGGGATTTCTTTGTGAGAAATACATAACTCTACTTCTAGTTTAGGATAATCTTAGTACGTAGGAACAGAAAAATTCTAAAACAAATCTGCAGCTGAAGAAATGCAGCAGAGCATAATTTGAAGTTGAGCCTATCAGTATAGTTAAATTTTTGAGCTTTTGGAATTTGCTTATGCCCTTTTCAACCAGCAGCTAAATTACTAACATCAAAATTTGTGGCACAAAATGAATTAAGTTTTCAAAAGAGAATGAAACAATGAGACTAAAAATTATAAACACCCAGGATTAAAAAAACTGTTATTCTGTGATGCCTTTGACACAGTGAATATGGAATCTGTGATGATACAATATGTATTACAGGAACACCAAAATAACTAATTTATGATCTTCACATATGTGAACTGTATCCAGCATTAATTAATTTTGATAAAAATCCTGTTGGCGAGTACATGTGTTGGAACCCCAGAAAAGGAACATGCATAGCTTGCTGTGATATGACAAGAGATTTTTTTTTGAGAATTCCCATAAAGGATGAAATTCTGACCTAGCTGAAGTGAAGGACCAAAATTCCACTGAACTCAGTGGAAATTCCACTGAACTCAGCCTCTCCCTATAACATATATCTGAATTTTAGTTTGTGGTCAAACAAGAAAATTAATGTATCTGAATGAATCTATACTTACAAGGGGAAAAAAGGTACCAATGGAAATTGATTTCACTATCAAATGGGAACAACTGAAAGAAGTATAGAATGGAATTTTGTTTCTGTGAAAATAGCTGTTATTTCTCTTATGCAAACCAGCGATTTATAAAAAGGGGAAGGTCCTAATTTGATTTTTTTCCTATTATCAGAAGAAATTATTTTTTAAAAAATTAAGGAAATAATTTTCTGAACTTATTTTGGTAGACATTTCAACCTTGTTATGGGGGGTTGCTAACTCATGACAGCGGTTGGGGAACAGAGTCTTGCTGAATATGGAAAACACAGATCGCATTAGATGATTGTGGTCATGGTCATGTATGTTTTGCGTAGACTACAGGTAATCTGTGAGACAAGCTGAAAATCAGATTTGGGGGAGCAGGAAGGATTTTATACCCACTTCTCTGTAATATCAATAAAATATGCTATTTTTAATAAGATTTCCTCCATGTCCCTAGACTGCAATCTTGTTTCCTGCATTTCAGACCGGATTCAATTTCAGACTAGATTTAATTTTCATTATCAATCCTGAAAACAGGTTTTGTAATGGAAACGGTTGTAAATGCTTCAGTGTGGCAAATCTGCACACTTTTCTTGGGCTCTAAGTACTGATGGGACGGCATAAGAAGAGCCTGTGCTGGTATAAGCAAGAAAACCTGCTCCTTTGGCTGGAGGGCAAAGCACTCCCTTGGGAAGTTGAGCGCCCGGTTCTACTGCCATCCACCTTTTGTTCCTAGATGTAATTTACAGCCTGTGTCCTGCAGAGAGTTAGGAAGATGAACAATGGTTCCTAGTTGTTTACTTCTGAAAAAAGCAGCAACCCAGATTGGCACCTACCGTGTGGTAGGTGCCTGTTTTACTGGTTTGCCCCAGATCCCTAAACAACTAATCCAACACAGGCAAAAATTTTCACAATCAGAATCGCTCAAGTAGTATTTAAGAAAGTTTTTGCAGCAAGTAGTCCCTGGCTGACCCACATCTCCCAGCAGTGCATACGCAGGAAATCATAATACCAGTCCCCACGGACAACTTTAACAGTGCTAAAACCAATTAGTTACCACGTTGTTCTTGGAGATGGAGCAGGAAACCTGCACAGAGCAGCTGCCAGCAGCTGTGGCAGAGGCACAGAGAATACATTAGTGAAATCTGAGTCACAAGCAGCTGTCCAGAGGGCCGGGGGTGGGGGAATACAGGGGAAACTGAGGGAAGAAAGGAAGACACATGTTATCTATAGGTGGTTTCAGTCTGTCTCTGACCTCCCCTCCTTCCCCCTGTTGGCCTTTCCAGCACATACCATGGAAGAAGACCCTGGAACTGATATATCTGACCATGAGCTGCCATCTTTGTGCTAAGCATTCCCTCTTCCTACTTTCTTTCATATGCAGTTATACAATAACTAAATCAAGCTTATCCTAAGCCATCTCCAGGATGTTCTGTTTCTCTCCTCCCCACTTCTACTTTGACTTCTCCCTCTCATCTCCACTCATTTCTATTTTTTGTTAGCCCCCATCCTTTCTCATCAGTTCTCCCTTTTATGAAGCATACTGGAATTACTAAATCAAACATTTAAAGCCTCAGAAGAGTAGATGAGCTTTACAAAATGCAAACATTCATGCAACTCCAGAAAAACTTCTTATTTCTACAGTGATCTTCCGGAATTCGCTGGGGGTCGGGTATGGGCAGGTCCCGCGAGTTATGAAATCTATGAAGATACCAAGCTCATGAATATTCAACTACTCCCTGCCTATAGCCATGCACCCTCCACTAATAATGTCTGGAAGGGCAGTCCTAGGAGTATGGCTCGTACTGTAGCACCTCATTAAAGCGGAGGAAGCGCCCTTTGGTGCTTCCTGGCCGCAAAATCCAAGGTCTGGGACATTCTGCGCACGTGCGCGGTCTCACAACTCACTGAAAATCCTACCACAATTAATTGAATACGCGGATACATGAGCCACCAATATGTGGAGATCACTGTATAATCAAACTCTTAGCTGTAACCTACAGATAAATACCTAGGGCCTCTAATGTATAATATGGACCTGACCACGGCTATTCAAAATCAAGGGAGGTTTCCTTCTCATTTTGAGGAATTTTGAATCATGCCAGTATTTGGTTTAGTCCCAGTATCTATATTTTGATAGGTCTGCATACTGCATCATGTGTTTCCCCTGTATATACATAATTTGAGAGGACGGCGAGATTACATCAAATTTATAGCCACTGATACAATCTTTTCACAGGTTCAGAGGTTATTCTGAGTTGGAAGGGACCCTCAGGATCATCTAGTCCAATTCCCAAGCAAACACCTATCCAGGGATCAGGCCCACAAGTGTGGACCCATGGGTATCACGCTCCATCCATCCAAGCCTCCCACCAACTAGACCATGTCACTGAGCTCATCATCGAGTCTTCTCTTAAACACCTCCGGGGATGGTGACTCCACCACCTCCCTGGGCAGACCATTCCACTGAGAGATCACTCTTTCTGTGAAAAACTTCTTCCTAACATTTAGTCTAAACTTCCCCTGGTGTAGCTTAAGGCCATATCCTCTTGTTTTCCTATTTAAAGAAATAAACCCTAAGTTTTAGTTGCACCAATTTCTATTCACACAAGATCTGTTTTTTGCCATTCTTACCATAACCATATTTAACAAAGCCATATTTAACATAGCCATATTTAGACTGTGCCTTAAACATAGCAGTGTGGGAATGAATAATTAAACTCATTTTTTCAGTTGCAAAGAATTCTAAAACCAGACCTGGTTTATATATAAACAGAAACTTACTGGATTTCGGTAGTCTCTGTTAGTCAGTTTTATGACCCCTGTCAAAGGTGGAAGGAAAGGAAAAGCGTCCTAATTTTAGACCATAATGGGCATGTTTGTTTTCAGAGGCAAAGATTCCAGCTGTTTCCAGCGTTGCTCTAGGAGGGAAGGTGCAGGTGTGCACACATCATAAAATGAACAGGGTAAGGAGGCTGACAGGCATAGCAGTGCTAGGCTTTGAACTGCTAAACTCTCTGGGTAAAATACACACAAAGCAGTCTGTCCCCCCCTCACACAGTTTTAGGGAATGCATTGCTACAGCAGCAGCATCTTCTTCCTCAAATGGGCAGGCAGCCTTGGATGTGCAGACATCAGCACCAACAAACTTTTCTGCCCCTCCCCCAATTTATTTTTTTTTTGGTTAGTTATGAAGGTTTAATATAGCCAGGAATCAATGAACTTGGCTTCTCCTGGTGCAACTGCAGCAGCTTGCTTCCTAAGGTTTGATCCTTTCTGCCTGAGCATACCCAGACAAAGCCAGTACTGCTGTCTCCTTGAGCTCAACGGGAAAACAGGGAACCTGAGGAGGCGTGTCAGGTCCAAATGGCACTAAGAAATGGCACTAACTTCCCCTCCATGGCTGGAGAATGCATAAGGCAGGAAAGTCCCACTCCCCTGCCCACCTGGTCGTTTTTCCTTGGAGCTTAATTTCTGAGCTTTATATAATATATGTTGGAATTGTCAAGTGAAAAAACCTACAATTTGTGAGGGAAGTTGCCTTATCTGTAGTGTAAAAAAGCAAAGGAAGGTAATTCTAGGTGACTGCAGGCAGGAGTTTCGTGTGAGGCACGGACAGCGGCACAGAAAATAGATTTCATTAAATTAGTGAGACAGAAATTCTACTTTTGCACATTTCCATGTGTCTGAATTTCTACTATAGAAATAGATAAAGGAGGAGCTGAATGCTATTACAACGCACTGAGTTCTTAGAACTGGGAATTGCCATGGTAGATTGTACATCCAATTCCTACTTAACAAATTGGCTTAAATTTTGAAATTAAAAATAAACACTCATTTGGGATATTATTACCTACTTGGTAGGAGTTCAATTATGCATTAAGTTTCTTTTATTAGAAAGAAATTCACACCTAGAATTATACAGCTGTGTTTGAGAATGTATCTCTATTACTGGCCAAAACCTGATATCACTTTGGTTTATTTGCTTTGTTCTTTCTTTAGTAATAATGAATGGCAATAACTAACTGAATTTAAGAAAAAATATTGTCTTGAATATGAGTTTGAAAATGTGCTTCAGTTGCAGTGCGTTTGGGTTGCCTTTTGTGGGATATTTATCAGGATATACCAGCAAGAGATGTTAGCCAGACAGAAATTCTATACAGAAAAAGAAATTCAATGTTTTATGCAGTTGTAAATTACAAAATTTGCACTATGTTGGTGATTTTTATAAATAAAATAATCATCGATTCTGTGATCAAATTACACAGTATCACATGATCATCATTGCTAACCAGCCTCGTATCATCTTCTCGTTCGTGAATATTGCTATTTCAGTAATTTGTGATTCAGTGATAAAGAAAACATTTGTTGAGGAATAATCAGATTCTTCAAAATAATGCATGTCTAAACTATTTCCAGTGTGTTCACAAGCACTTAATTTGTTTATATGTAGAACTGGCAATAAGTGAAATATTGTGAGTTACTTGTGCATGTCTAAAACTTTACTTATATTGTCTAAATATTTCACTGTATTGTTGGAAGAATTAAGCAAGTCATGTCTGAACAGCTTTTTGAACAAGTCAGATCAGGAAAGCTGTTAAGACTCCTTCAGATGTAAGTCTTAGCCAACTTGCACTGAATTTACAAGAAATATCCGCGTCTGAGTCATCTGAGATTTCAAAGATATGATGCGAGAGCCAATTCAGTGATATACAAATGGATACGAGAGCTAGCAAGAGAATCTGTAGATTATCTGCTGTCCATTGTATCTGGTCTCATCGGTAAAAAGTCCCTTTTCCTATCTTTTGCAAGATACATTAAGATGAAGTTTATGCACATAAAGATTTAACTGAGATTTATACTCCACTCAGTTTGTTTTCTATAACCAACCTTTCCATAATTGTTTCAAGAATTTAATGAAATTTTTCCCTAGGGAAAATGGTAAGAGTGACGGACATAATATAAGGAATAAAAAACCTGTTCTCTTGGTCTGAGAGATCTGGTACTATAATAAACTCAGCCCACCACTACATAACAAGTACGAACTGTAAGACAATATCGCCAAAAGAGTATCACACTAAACAGTACTTTGAGAGTCTTGAGACAAAATGGAATGCGTTGAGTGCACTTCTGCGAAGATTCTTTCCCATATACAGGAGGAGAGTCACTGTTTGCTATTAGCTAGCCCAGGAAGGATAGATCTACATGAACGTCAACATCAAGTCTTACTAATGTATTTCTCCCTAAGTGATGAATTATACAAAGCATATCTCAAGGGGCACAGATGTGAGATAGACAGGCTATGAATGTTCAAGAGTCTAGTTCAAACAGAGATACATATAAGGATACTAAAGCTTATCTCAACTATTTAAAGATTCCTTTTTAACTTCTCTCTCCTGTATTCAAATTCTGTTCTTCTATCCTAGTCCAGCTAGTTTTTCCTCTCTTCATAATCACACCTTTCTGTACAGACAAATATCTGAAACTCAGTTCACATAGCCTGGTCTTTGCTGTACTTAGCCATTCCAGCACTTTTTCTAGCTTTAGAGAACTAGCTGAGGACCTCATAGAAACCTGAGAAATAGAAACATGATATATACCATACACTCCTAGTCACATGCAGCCAGAAATCCTTACTGAATACGTACTTTAGGAAGCTCAGACTGTATCTCTCAAAAGATTATTTATTTCCTTCCAAGGTATGAATGTTATGCAGAGGGCAGAACAAATCCTTCGCACAATATTGTTGTGTGATAATTTCAGAGAATCAAAATATAATTTTTCTTTCATTGCAAAAAGAGGTTACAGTGTTAATCATTCGGATTGTGGTTATCTGAAATAAGAATGCAACTGTAAAACTAAACACACCTATGGGTAAGGCTGGAGTGTCTACTGGGGTTTTGCCTAGGATGTGGAAAACACAAATTTAAGTCACAGAATCACAGAATACCATGAGTTGGAAGGGACCCACAAGGATCATCTAGTCCAACTCACCATCTATCACCCATACAGAGACCGAATGAAAGTCCTTTATTGCTGTAAAAATTTAACTACATCATCTAGTGGACACTTGATCCCCTTGGTGTCTCTCAAGCATTCACATTGAAGTTGCTCCATTTGGCTTAGTTAGGGAGAATCTAGGCCAGAGAGAGAAACTAAACTTATGTCTGATGGATTTGTTTGACACTCTTGTGGGAGAATGGAGGTCCTCTTTTTTTTCAGGCAGTAGGCAGTTTAGCAAGTATTGCACATGTGCATAGCAAAGACAGCTCTGGCCTGTTGTCAGCTGAGCCTGTTTCCAAGCTGAAAACATTGTAGCCTCAGTTGTTTGGCATTGCATATGAGCTGATTAGCCTTGCAGATAAACCTAACTAGCTAGGGCCAGCTACATTCTAGTGATCCGTGGCTTTCAGGAACTCATGTCTTGACATAGCTTGTAATTACATCATGTGGAAGTACCAGGTGGGTACATCTTTCACCCTCTTCTACTGTACGCTGAAGTCATGTCCCCAAGTCACTTGAGGTGAACTTACCTACACAACACAGCGCATTGCGGGATTTAGTCATAAATCACCTGTAAAACTGCTTGTCGACTGTCAGATAAGAACCAGCATATCAAAGAGCTATCTGTGCTTTTCCCACCTCCTTTTTTTTGTTTGTTTATTCTTTTGCAAGGCTCTGCAGGATCTCAGATTTCGGTGGTATGGAATTAGCATGAATTTTAAATCAGTGACGGATTCAAAGTCTAAAGCCAACAGATTTTAAGGCCTATTCAGTAACAGATTAGGGCCCTGCCAGATAATTCTTTGCCAAGCAGGAAGTCTGGCCAAGCAAGACTAGGAAAATTCCTCCTGAGACTTAACTGGAGTAAGCGGTAAAATTCAGACAGGAAAAAAGTTAATCCAAACATTAGGAAGGTCCTGCTATGAGACCAGCTGCATAGTGGAATGGCTCTTGAGAACATTCTCATCCTTGCTGAATGATGGATGAGATGAGTAGACCTTTTTAACTACAAGCCTATGATTCACTTAAGAGGATCTCACATCTCAAGTGCTATATTTGAAATATCTGAACAGTCACTGAAACCAGTACTAGGAATTAATCATATCATAGTTAATTGCCAGTCCTCAGAGACTTTATTGCCAAGAAGGTGTGCTTTCAGTCACATAGCTGTCAGGACAAAACTTCACTAGTAGCTTCCTTTGTTCCTTGGAACTCAGATTAATTATTTTATGGGAAAGAGAATTTGTATTTTAACCTATCTCATCTCTAATCCTGTTATTAACAATCTAACAGACATCCTGGGTTTCATATTTCTCAAGAATCCATTTTAACATCCCTGGCAGATGGGATATTATCAGTAGGTAATCAACTACTAGGTGAAAAATTAGGAATAGTCTGAGCTAGAATTTATGACCTTCATTCTTAATAGTCTCTTACTTTTCTACCCGAAAAGAAACACTAGCTTACACTTTCCTCTACTTGGTGCTTTTGTCATGGAACAACAGCACTATGTTCTGGGCTATGCAATGCAATTAGAACCTCTGAGGATCAAGATCCTCATTCACAGGCTCAGTAACTGCTTTAAGCACAAGAGAAAACCTATTGCTTGATGCATGACTGAGAACTGAGAATTCAGTTTGTAAAGCATTGTAAAGAAGTTCTTGTGAAGAGATGTATAATGATCAGGTACACTGTCATTGCCATGCTATTACACATTGTTCAGTCCTTTCCATGCTGAGCTGTTACTTTGCAAATAATATTTGCTTTTTAGAATGGTAGGCAGTGCTAGAGGAATATTGGAAAGAATAACTGTTCAGCTCTAACTTATTTCAGAAATTCTTATGAGTGAAGTGGTATTGAAGGAAAGAAATTACAGGTGAGGGGGACACAGGATTTGAAACACATTCCTTTCTGAACACATTCTTTTCCAATTAGCATTATTGTAATGTGATCAGTAAATCACTTTTGAGCCACAGCTCAGAAACATGAAATATATAGTGATCACTTCCATAAATATAGTAGTAGAATAAGGAAAATGTATAAGATGTGCCAGGAGATATGTTCTTGGTCACTGAAAATATCAATTCTACAGAGACAGAGATTTGAGGCAAAATGTACTTACATAATTTCCTTCAGATAACTCTTTAAAATGCTCATTCATGGAAGTATCTTTATAAATCTGAGAGATGGAGGTCCTCTTAGAGAGAACAGGGTTAAAAAAGGGGAGCTACAGGAGCGGTTCACATATGGTGTCTCCTTTTCCTTTCTGGGACAGTACTGAGTTGAGACTGACTACAGGGTCACAGAGCAACACTGGTCTCAGCCATTCTTTCCTATGGGCAGAGACCACATTCACCAGAGTTTTGGCCCCAGTTGTGACTTCTCTATTTCTAAACAGTCCTAAAATAAGCCAGAGTTTGATCCTATCTCTATTTAGTTTTTGGTTCCTGAACACAAAAATTTCAAGACAGAGTTGTCCTCTTAGAGGTAGAAAAGTAATTTCTTGGTTGGAGTAGAAATTCCTTTTCCATATTGGTATAAAAATACCTTTTTTTTCCCAAAGACAAGCACCATTTTGAATCCTTCCAGCATTTTGTGATCTGGGTACTATCCGTCAGCCAGTCTTCAAGTTTGTATGGAAAACAGTCCAAATTCAAATGTTCAGCTTGTCTTCAGAAAAATTATGACCAACACAAATGGCACTAAGATGTACCTCCCAATGACCCCAAACTTAAGAGTACAATAAAGAAGAATAGGATACAAATCAAAGTTTTAGAAACTTTGTCCTTTCCATTAATCAAGTATTAAAATCAAGGAGCATGATTTACTCATTTCAATTGTAAAGTTTACATTTGGTTAGGGATCAAAACCTATCCCTAAGGCTGAACACTTACAAATGTAGGACAGCCTTAAATAAACCAATATACTTCACTGGGCAAAACACTGTGTTGACTCTTCTCCTTATTTATACCCATGAATCCCAATAGATTTGAGAGGGGAAAGGAAATCCCAAAGTCTCAAGAATTTCTATTAACCTCAGCTTGATTTCTCTGTTAAATAAAAGACAGACAAGAATTTGCGTCTCTGATGATTACTATGAGGTGGAAAAAGGTGTGCAAAGAGAGGGTGTGCAAAGAAACCTGCTGCAAAACATAAAATATCAAGTCAGATACAATCTCTAGAAAGGAGACACAAGCCATGATATGGACAGAGAACACATTTCCACCCAGCAATTAAGATAGCATTTTCTCAATCAGTAATCATTTGCATGTAACCACCTCCTACTCACACTCATTCTAGATTAATAAAAATTCACTTACTAACTTTATTTTTCAATTCAGCATCAAACCCATTTGTTTAATTATTTTCTAAAGTCTTTGAAATTGAATCAGGAGGCATCTGTTCATAAATAAACGCCAGTTTCCAAAGGAACAAAAACTTTTTTCTCAACTTTCACCTTAGTCCAATAATGTCTTTCAACTGCATGCAGCTACATGAAGAGTGATGGAAAGTCAAAAATAACCATGTCAGCTATTTGGCAATGAATTCCCTCAATTATAATAAATACATTGCATGTCAGATGAGAAGCTGTAGAACAGTGTATTCCACTAAGGTTTTTGTTGTTGTTGTTGTTTTGGGCTGTGGTTGTTTCTTTGTTGATTTGGGCGGTTTTTAGTTATAATTTACTTTAGACTTGAAGAAGTTCTCATCATCCTCTTAAGGTAAATAAGAGTCTCAGCTATGCAACCAGATTACACATAAAATCAAACTGGCATTCAAGGATTGCTTGGTGTAAATATTGCTCTGTATTTCTGAACAGTTGTTATGCTGTTTGAATTCCTGGGGAAATATTACTGGTGTTTCACTTCTGTGGAGACATTTCTTATGAAGGAGGGGAACTATAGCAGGAATATAATTTGGTTGTAAATGCCCATCACATTAAGTATAATTTTTAAAAAAAGGAAAAAAATGAAAAGATACAGAATGTATAAGCAAACAATGCTTTAATATAAACTTGTAAAAATATGACTTAAAGTTTGATGACAAGCGTCACTCTATTACTTACTACATGGATGAACAGTATAAAGGAAAATTGTTTCAGTATTGATTTAGAATCATTTACACAAAGACAGAAGAGGCAAAAGGGTAATTCCCTGTTGAGACACAATGTTCAAAGTAGACCCCCTTGCTTTCTAAAACCCTGGTGGAGGTTAGATGTGGCTTGGTCCAACTAGTATAGCTCAGAAGTGCAGTCAAATAATTATAACGATGAAGTCTTTATTTCTGCCAATGACTCAAAATACAGTAAAATAAATTTTCTTTTATAACACGACATTACTTCAATTCTCTATAGTCAGAAACTGAGTGCTCANAGCTACTCATATTCTGTTTTCACACAGTAAGGAGACTAGTCAGTGTGTGACAATCCTCAAGACATCTGTAATGAAGTTTGCTCATTGTTATAGGTACTGGATACAGAGACATGTTCTTTCACATTCCCTGTTGAAGGCAAGTTCCTTTGTCACTGTACAGTCATCAATGGCTCATGATACTGGCTCATCAAGTGCCTATTTCATATTCCTGGCAACTTCATTTACTCCTGACTGCTGCTCAGAAGCTATTGATGACTGCATGCATTGTTCACACAAAAGTGCTCAGGAAAAATGAAATTCCCAAAGAGAAAGACAATCCTTTACCTGGTAAAGAATCTCTAAAACAACTCTTTGCTACCTTTTATAATATATGTATAACCTTGTACAAGAAGTGTTCATCTGTACTTCCACTCATTCAGTAAAGGCACAATGTCTTTATATTCTGTTTTATTCACTGGACTAAGAGAAGTATGTCAAAAGGGGAGGAGGGGGGGAAAGAAGCTGAACTAACATGTTAATTCAGAGAAAATATCTGCCCAGCCTGTTGCCCTTTTATCTTCCTAAGTACAAATAAAACAATGAATGTTCTCATATGTCCTTACTATTCTTTAAAGATATACATAAGAATATATCTTTATGACTTGTGGCACTTGTAAATATTACTGAAGAGTATGAGACTGGATTCCTACTTTATGACCATGTTAAAAAAAAGTATTTTAGGAAGAGAATTTTTTTCCCCACTATATTTTCCTCACTGCACTTCAGGTTATACACATTTACTGTATTTGAACAGAATACATCATTTGAGAGGCAGTTACTGATGTTGGTAAGAGTATTTCCCCCCCTCACTTAGCAGGCTGTACAACATGTACTGCCAAAGCAGAAATGACTCCAACTTTTCCACCACCAATGAGATCACAAAGAGAATTAAAGAATTTCCTTTCTCATTTCTTACAGTGTTCTTTCTTTTTATTTTATTATTTCCCCAATTCTTCTGCCTAAAACAGAAACCCTGAGAATAAACTATCTGTTTAACCCAGGACTTTAAGCAAAGTGGTTATCATCCCTCCCAGGGATCTCTCAGTTTTGAATGCTGTATTTAAAAGACCTTTGAAAATCTGACCTAGACATTGAATTGATTGTATGTTTATAAGAATATGTGTTTACATTTTTGTTCCCATATCTGAATATTCAGATCTTAATGGAAGAAATTATTAGATTAAGCAGGAAAGTAAAGCAGTGGTAATCAGGGCAGAAATGTTTATGTTGAGCCTGTAGCTTCTCCTTCAAAGAGTAGGACTAGATAGTCATCTGTACAAAGTAAACAAGACAATTTGTCCAAAATGGATTCTCTAATTTGAAAAGTGTAGTTCAAATATTTATTAATCTGTTCTTACTGTGTTGGCCAGGGAGACAAATATTCTACTGCAATTAAAAATAACTGGATAGGTCAGTGTTGTGCAAGTCCCTCACAGTTCTTTCTTACAACAGCACTTACAACTGGAGGAGCAAATAAATTATTTTTTGCTCTGTACTGATGTATGTGGACCCTTTAGCTGGGGAGGGAGTCCACATAGTGACATATAGTTTCACAGCATTTGAGAAAAAATTTCAGTCATTGAGGCTTGATATCCTACACAATCAGTCCCAAAGGGAATGACAGTAAGCATTTGAGTCCAGCAAGGAGGTGGGTAACACAGAATATTGAAAATATTCTTCTTTGCCAGCACCAACAGGATAGTGTGTATGTTTAAGCCACAGTGTTTTGGACATACACAGATACATATAATTCAAAAATGAGCTTAAATAGATGCACTAATTTGCTGTGAAGATTTGAAGATGGGCTGGAGTGCTCATAGGAATTTTGCTGGTTTGTGCATATTTATCTCCATGGTAATAAAGAAAAATATTTTTACAGGGACAGAGAAGATCAGGGTTTATAAACAGAAAATGTTATCTACATAAATACTAGTGCAAATGGTAATTTGGCAATCTTTGTATATTTTCCCCATCAGCCTACATTAAGAAAAATTCTAAATTATTTTGGTGACAAAGAACACAACAATTATTTTGAAAAGCCTCAGGAACAAACCTGGTACATCCACTGTAACATCCACCTTAATGTGTGGGCACGTCCCGCCACTGCCCCGTCCCAGCACACAGTGTTTTCCTCGCCACCACCGCGGCCAGTCCAGCCCCACTTTAGTGGGGCACTTTCCTGGGGGCTACATCATCACCAGGTGCGCCAGGCATGCAGTCCCTGGGCACAGATCGCATCACCTTCCCCGCCTGTATCCATGGAAACGGTAACACCCGCCTGGTGGGGGTCAGTCCCCCAGCCGGGCTTAGAGTAACAGGGGACGGCATGACTTGTGGTGGTGCTGCACTGGGTCTCAGTGGCCACCTGGGGCATACCATGGTGTGAGCCTTCCACTGTAGGGACTGGGCATGGGGACACAGAGGAGCAGGGCGGGGACTGGGGCACAGCGCCGCGGGACCATAAACACCATGGGAGCGAGAGGTACCGCGTGTCCTCCCCACAGGGCCAGGCCATTCCCGTCCTGCAGGGAGCACCGGTGCCGTCCCTCGGCAAAGCTGAGGCATTGCACATGCGTCGTCCGGGAAGATCCGCAAATCACTGAGGCAGATTTTCGGATAAAATTTCTCGCAAAAAAAAGGTCCCCATGGAGGGGTCGCAATGCAGCAAGGTATGACTGTAATGCAGTCACCCAAACAGGCAGGAGCCGCAGAAGTACTGCTTCAAAATAGCTTTCATAGTCTATATTGCCGTATTTTTGCTTTTTCATTATGGTTGTTTAGCACTTTTGTATATTTTTTGTATAAAATAATACTTTTACATTATATTGACACATTAATTTTCCCAAAACATTATTAAAGTTACAAGTTTAATCAACTGCAGTAATTGCATTATCTTTGCTTTCAGTGTGGTAAACTGAAGTAATTTCAAAGACCACAGTACCAGTTAAACAAGAGGTAATGTGTAAGGCATTCTTTTGCAATTCTAACAGCAGATCTCAAAGGAGTATTAGGAGCTGTCTATTTGAAATTTAAAAAAATATGGATGAAAATAATCTGTATTTATACGCTTGATTTCAGCATTTCTATATTTCTTCTTGACATTAATTTATAATACCTTATTTATTTTCATATCACTTGCTGTCAAGGGAATGTATTATGTATTGCTCCTTGGTCTTGATATATCGATGTTAATTTTCCGTCTGTCATTAATATCTGGTGCTCTGGGACATATTATATTAGCTTAAAAAATTTGTGCTGCATTGTCACTAAATTAACTATAGCGACAAGGGAATAATTTTTTGTAAAGCCAAGACCATGAACAGGAGCTCCTCTGATTGTCTTTTCATGTGACAGGAAGAAAGCTTTGTTTGTGAAAGCAATTAAACAGCCTCTTCTGATGTTTACGAAGAAAATGTTGTAAAACTGGATAAAACCAAAATTGGCTTAAATACAGTACAAATGCAAAAATGAATCCAGGGTATTTTCACTCTTCACTATGTAAAACACAAAAAGCAAATAAGCAGAAGCTACTGTGAAAAGCAAAAGATTGTTGGGTTTTTTTCTCCCAGAACACCTTCTGATGTGCAATACTTAGAAGGTTTTATTTATCACACGGTTACAGATTCTCCATTTTACATTAAAAAATGGACAACAACCTTATATTTTTGGTCACAGGATCCATTAATATTATCTTAATAAGATATTTTATGCACACACCTAGTGTGACATTCATTACGAACTAAATTGAAGTTCACAGTGATTATATCACCAATGACAGTGATGAGGATGGAAGAAAGCCAGACTTCATGGTCAGCCAGACTTCATGGTCTTTCAGATGACCCTGAGGAAGAAAGCCATTGAAGCAGCGTTGGGTATTATTGTACAGTGAGCCCCTGGATTTCTCAGGTCCACAGGTCCACACTGGAGCCACAGTCCACAATTCACAATGATAACAAACTAATGAATATGCAATTACACCCTGCCCATTACCCTGCCCCCCCCCTCCACTCCAGAGTGCTATGCTGCCTTCCTGGGGCTGCCTCGCACCCTCAGCTGGCTCAGGAGACCAAAGGGAATGGCTTCTGTGTGTCCATACCAGGGCTTATCAGTGTGTGCGTGTGTGTGTTTAAAGCCGACTCAATTGCATATAAATATGGCATGCAGCGAGGGCCCCTGACACCACCCCTGCCTNATGCAATTACACCCTGCCCATTACCCTGCCCCCCCCCTCCACTCCAGAGTGCTATGCTGCCTTCCTGGGGCTGCCTCGCACCCTCAGCTGGCTCAGGAGACCAAAGGGAATGGCTTCTGTGTGTCCATACCAGGGCTTATCAGTGTGTGCGTGTGTGTGTTTAAAGCCGACTCAATTGCATATAAATATGGCATGCAGCGAGGGCCCCTGACACCACTCCTGCCTAGCACAGAAGGACAGTGGGAGTAGCCCTACCGCTGTCCTGTGCTGTCCCGTGCTGGCCCTGCTCCCTCCCCTCGCTGCTGTGGGATGGGACAGGATCAGGACACGATGCCCCCACTGCCATAGCTGGGCCATGCCACTTGCAGCTCCCTTCCCTGCTCCCTCCCCTCACTGCCATGGGATGGGACAGGACAGGATTGGGACAGGACGCCCGCGCTGACATGGCCATCACAGCTCTTTTCCCTGCTCCCTTCCCTTGCCACTGCGGGATGGGACGAGACAGGACTGAGACCAGGATGGGACACCTCTGCTGCCACAGCCAGGCTTGGCTCCACCGCTCCCANTAGCGACAAGGGAATAATTTTTTGTAAAGCCAAGACCATGAACAGGAGCTCCTCTGATTGTCTTTTCATGTGACAGGAAGAAAGCTTTGTTTGTGAAAGCAATTAAACAGCCTCTTCTGATGTTTACGAAGAAAATGTTGTAAAACTGGATAAAACCAAAATTGGCTTAAATACAGTACAAATGCAAAAATGAATCCAGGGTATTTTCACTCTTCACTATGTAAAACACAAAAAGCAAATAAGCAGAAGCTACTGTGAAAAGCAAAAGATTGTTGGGGTTTTTTCTCCCAGAACACCTTCTGATGTGCAATACTTAGAAGGTTTTATTTATCACACGGTTACAGATTCTCCATTTTACATTAAAAAATGGACAACAACCTTATATTTTTGGTCACAGGATCCATTAATATTATCTTAATAAGATATTTTATGCACACACCTAGTGTGACATTCATTACGAACTAAATTGAAGTTCATAGTGATTATATCACCAATGACAGTGATGAGGATGGAAGAAAGCCAGACTTCATGGTCAGCCAGACTTCATGGTCTTTCAGATGAGCCTGAGGAAGAAAGCCATTGAAGCAGCGTTGGGTATTATTGTACAGTGAGCCCCTGGATTTCTCAGGTCCACAGGTCCACACTGGAGCCACAGTCCACAATTCACAATGATAACAAACTAATGAATATTACACCCTGCCCATTACCCTGCAATTACACCCTGCCCATTACCCTGCCCCCCCCCTCCACTCCAGAGTGCTATGCTGCCTTCCTGGGGCTGCCTCGCACCCTCAGCTGGCTCAGGAGACCAAAGGGAATGGCTTCTGTGTGTCCATACCAGGGCTTATCAGTGTGTGCGTGTGTGTGTTTAAAGCCGACTCAATTGCATATAAATATGGCATGCAGCGAGGGCCCCTGACACCACTCCTGCCTAGCACAGAAGGACAGTGGGAGTAGCCCCACTGCTGTCCTGTGCTGTCACGTGCTGGCCCTCCACGCCTCCCTGCCCTGCTCCCTCCCCTCGCTGCTGTGGGATGGGACAGGATCAGGACACGATGCCCCCACTGCCATAGCTGGGCCATGCCACTTGCAGCTCCCTTCCCTGCTCCCTCCCCTCACTGCCATGGGATGGGATGGGACAGGATTGGAACAGGACGCCCGCGCTGCCATGGCCATCACAGCTCCTTTCCCTGCTCCCTTCCCTTGCCACTGTGGGATGGGACGAGACAGGACTGAGACCAGGATGGGACACCTCTGCTGCCACAGCCAGGCTTGGCTCCACCGCTCCCAGCTCCCTTCCCAGCTCCCTCCTCTAGCTGCCTGGGCGGTGCTTATTTGCATATTCATGAGCTCATTCACATATTCATGAGCTCTCTACCTTCATGGCATTTTCTGTGCAAACGCACCCCCCCACTTTTCATTGAAAAACAAACAACAGAGGATTGAATCCGCAAAGAGCTGAACCACAGATAAGTGGGAGTCTTCTGTGTATTACTGAGCCTTACTGCAAGATCAGCCAGTTTACTTGATGAACACAATCTCAATCCCGTGGTTCTGGGAGCACAGGATGAAAAAAAGCACACATCAACAAATTTTAATGATTCAACTCTAACAGTGGAAAGTTACAGATTCACTTCTAACTGAGAACTGCTTTTCCATTAGAAGTGAAGCTAATACTTATTAAGCAAGACTTTGAGCAAAATGAAACAGCTGAATCAGTCTGGAAAAATGTACTCAGTGAAATAGGATGGAGAAAAAAAAATATTTACATTTGGAAGGAAGAAAGAGAATACAATATCACT
>WEKX01016677.1:59495-89186 GCA_013390025.1 Pitta sordida | reverse complement strand
CCTCACACATATATTGCCCTATATTAGCTGGATTTTTTTGACTTTGCTTGTGCACTTCAGCAACTACAAATTGTTAATGCAAAAATATAAAGTATATAACCTAAAGGATGACTATCCTGAAGAGGAACGCACTACAATGTTCTGGCAACAGATGAGAAGTTCTTTGCCACAGTTGCATTAAAAAGAAAAATTTTCTCCTCTGTCCAAAAACCCACCCAGAAACAACAGAGGGTTAAGGTTAAGTGTTGAATTTTTAGCATGCAACAATTGCTCACCACATCTGTTAGACTAGTGGGGAAATCACAAAAAATCAGATATGCTTTGGATTCCAATGAAATCCACTTTAGTACAGTGGTGAGTGTTCCCACCTCTCATGTGGGAGACTGGGGGCTCAATTCTGACCAGGCAGGCAGTGGTGCCATTTAAGAGTTGGACTCGATGATCCTTGTGGGTCACTTTCAACTCAGAATATTCTGTGAAATTCTGTGAATGGTGTTCCAAATAATATTCAATAGTATGCCAAAATGTTCTCTTGAAAACTACTGCAACTACAAAAAAAATGCAAAGTTTGCATACAAAACTCTACCAAATACATGATATTAAAAATGTGTGCAGAAAGTTCTCCCTTAACAACAATGCAGCACAATCTGGAAATTAGAAACCTCTCTCCCCTCTGGCTCATATCCATTGCTGAAACTTTTGAATTATCCCAGCCTTATTTCAGGTTGGTAAACAGGAAATCAAACTTAGTTTTATGTTTTACTAAGTCTCTTCTGCTGCATTTTGGGGATATCTACAATGCCACTTTTCCTCTTTCAAGGATCCTGGTGCCTTTGTCTTCCACACTGCACTTATGCTCCATCATTTCTGGGATGTCTTTCAAAGTAGACATTTAGGCTTCTTCCTGGCAGAAAACTACAGGCAACAGTGTAGGCATTACTGGTATGGGCAATACTCCAACGGGCAGTATGAGCTAACATCAAGATGTGCCTTCCTTTCCCTCACTGGTTCTTCACACCTGTTAATATCTAAAAGCCTTATGCCTGGGTCTTTATGCTGTATCTTTTTATATGCAAAACACACTACGAGTCCAAATTCACATAAACATTATCAGTGATCAGATGGCATTTAACCACGAAACATTTAAAACTGGATTTAAAAACAAATTCTTGAGACATAAATAGGCCAGAAAAGATATGGGCAAATTCCATCAAAAATATATAATAAACATTTCTCCTGGACCTAGAAGTGACTGATCAATTTTAAACCACAACTTTTTACTTGTACCTCAGAGTAGTAAAGCAATCACTTTTCAAATAAAATCAACAAAAATTTCCATGTCTGAATGCAGCAGCTGTAAGTATGATCAAATCCTACAGCTGTGCAGATTCATGTAAAGAATTTAGGCAATATTTATAAATATAAATATAAGCCCACTGAAATTACAATTGTAGCAAGTTGTGTGTTCACAAGAATAATGTTTCGGGTTTCTTGTGTCCCTTTCACTCAATATAGTCTAAGTGTTTGCTCTCAGTGAAATCAACGTGCACAAGTATTAAAAGCAACTGAGACAAGGAGATTTTCCAGAAAAGAAATAAATTTTTAATGAAGAGCAACACAGAGTGAATAGACTATAAATTTTTCTTACTGCATTATGTCTTCTTCACTTAGAAAAATCTGCCAGCATCAGATGCACCATCTGCAAGCACTTAATTTTCCATTCCTCAGTTGTCGCCACACCTCTATGGAATCATCATATGGTCTTACCCTTAGATCACTTACTAGAATGGTAATCAGAGACAAAGAAATGGAAACATTCTCTTTGTGTGTCTGACTGAACTGCTACTCTTGTTTCTTCCAGTCTAGTTTAATTGTCACTCGTCACCTAGCAATACCTTCATATAGAAGTTGTATCTTCCAAAGCAAAGTAACATGTAAAAAACTCCTTTTTGAGCTCTACATATTGATCCTGATATATTCCTTCCAGACAAGAATTACATCATTTTTGTTGATATTATGCATGCTTCCTATGGGAAAGTTTCCCATGGGCAGAAAACTGAAAGCTTAGTTTTATCATTTAAACCCTCCAAAATGCTCATATTTTGTGAAAGGTCTCCAGCATTTTTCAGAAAATTTTCAGTAGATAGATGAAAAACTATTGAATTTTTGACACAGCTTTTCTCTTCTCAAACAAATAAATTTAATTAATTCTTCTGTATAAAGTTTATTTCACTGAAATCTGAGGACTCTCAGGGGTTTCACTTTCACAGAGAATCAACAACTTTTGTGACAATTCACAGTCTTTATGAAAATAAAAAGTGCAACTTTTTCAGAAGTACAAGTCCTTGTAACAGTGAGGTTTTTTTACCCCTCCTAACTTGAAGTTTGAACACTGAGATGAAGACATCACTAGTAAATTCAAACACTCTCTCTCTCTGCTAGCATGCATTAAGTGAAGTATCAGAGCACTTGAGCATGAGTACAGTTTTCTGTACTGCCCCCTGTTTATCTATCTTGCATATTTCAAGCCTCTTCACAACAATCTCAGACTGGTTCCATTTGTTTATATTTTCCTGCATTGAAGGGGTTAGATAGTGCTGTGTAATTCCTCTGTTTTCTCTCACACGCAATTCTTTCCCCTATTCAGCATCCACCACAGCAAAATTAAATCGTGGCTAATAATGCATGTCCTCTTTCTGACAGTGTAATATGCTGACAATCTGGACTCTCTTGAAAGTTTGGTTTTGGTAAGTGAATTGCAAAACAACAATGAACAACAATGGACAAGTTACTTTCTTAGATCAACATGGTATGAATTCTAATGTTTTCTGTATGATGCATCTTTGTATGCACTATTTACACATCAAAATTCCAGGCAGACTTAGCCACTCCAGATAGGTCATTAACTCAGACACTAAGACTGACAAACTGTCTCCAAGTGATAATGTACGTGCCTACACTAGGCAAGATAAGTGCATGAAAGAGGTCATAGAGAGTTTGGTTTATGGAAGCAAGTGTTTAGAGTAGAATTCCTACATATCACTCAGCATGCTGGTGTAGAAAACTCAGTCATTTCATCATCTGTGCAATTGATGCTTGGGTGGCTTAAGACGTCATCTCTTGGTACTGGTAATCTTCTTTGTTCATGGGCAGAAAGCAATTATCACCTTTGTCAGAGAGGTAAATATATTCCTTCCTCTGTAAGTGCAGATAAAACATATTTGTGTCTTTAATGTTAACTTGAGTACTGTATAATAGCAAGATGTAACTTAGCCCCACAATCTTTGGGTGCTAGCTTTTTCCTGCCACTGTGAAAGAGTAGGGTGCTGAATTAGGTATTGAATCATACAGAGAAAGAGTTTTACTCTTGATCACATCCTCACTGCACTGAACATTTTTCCTTATAAACTTTTCAGTTTTTATGGCTGAAGGACCTCTTGGAATCTACTTAATTACGTCTGTCTCAACTAGACTTCCATTGAGTCTTACTGTATCCATACTTCACAGCCGAGACACAGGATATCTTTGGGAAGCAGATCATTTCCCATTCATTCCCAGCTCTCTACTTACAGTAATATCACTTTAGAGGTACCTATTATCCATTTAGGTACAGAGTGCCTTAAGTAAGTTTTCCCTTGCATAAGGTAGGAAATCCTAACAGTTCCACAACATTTTAATGAAACAAGTGTCAGTACTGTCTACATGCAAGATTCTCAACTTTCCCACCCAAATAACTTGACTAACTAATTCTAATCCATTATGTCAAAAAATGATTTTGTTTTCTCTCTCGAAACTGAAGTCTTTGTTCTGAGATGTTCTTTTGGTTATCTTCCTATCAGTTTATAGTAGATCAAGCAGACATATTTCAATTCACAAGTATTTTCTATGACCAACTCTTCTACATTATCTTTGTAGCAATATTTTATAATGCACTCAAACCAAGCTAAATGACATCACTCCTTTCTAACTCAGGGAACAATACATGAAGAAATATGTTAACTATAAACCGTCAGAATTTGTACGGATCATCATTGTAAGTGGCATTTATTTTCCAAGTCTTACCAAGAAATCCAAAAGTATCAGTTATGCAATTTCCAGAATTATTTCCTAACACCATTAAAAGTCTGAAAACATCTATACAGGTTTCAGTATTGTTCTACAATAATTTATTTTACTATTTTAAGAGATTTACTTTTGATTCAAACTTACTCTACTGAAGCCGTGCTACTTCTTCATTTGTTTATGTATGATCATATTTGTGTGTTTGCATTCTCTGTCTGCAACCTAAATGTAACAAGAGTAGTGATTTTTGTATATGGCATACCTCTCACTACCAACATATCAGTCACGATCCTTATTCCGCCATGTTCCTCTTGTCCTCAACCCGTCTAGTTTCATTTCCCCTACCATCTCAACTTCCTTCATCGCGTTACCAGGCTGCGGTGTTAATATATAAATATTTGGTTTCTCACTGAGAACATCCATTCTCTGAGGTGACATGGAGTTCCTTCAGTACCTATACTGTTCCCTGTTTCCATCTGCATATTCCCTTTGCTGTCTTTCTGTCCGCTGATCCTACTCCTTTTTGTTTTATGCTTATTTACTTCATTTAGACTTTTGGTGAGTAAATGCTAAGACCTGACAAGTCTCTCCTCACCTTCTTCCTTTCTCCTTTGGTTTAAAATTTGCATGTCTTATTATCATTGTAGAGATTTCTGAAGGAAATTGGACTGAAGATGACTAGAAGGAGGTCACTCATTAGGTATTTATCTTCTTTTCATGGCCTATCATAGCACAATTAATAATCAGTATAATTAATAATTAGTAATATAACAGTCAGAAATGCAATACATCAGCTCTACATGAGCGTTGAGGTTACTGGCAGAAAAGCACTGAAAGTCTATAAGGCTCAGATACAACTGCAGAGAGTTTAGATGTTCAGGCTGGTTCCCAAACGATAATTTTTAAACATATGTCCAGTCTTATTTTTTGAGTTTACTTTAGAGTATTTTGCAATCTCAGTTATACTTCCTCCAAACTTTTCAGCTCAAAAATTCTTACAGTACTTCCTTTACATCACAGTAAACTCCTCTCCTTCTTTGGCATTCACAAGCATCAGCTTTTGCAGACTGTCATCATGATTTCCTCTGACACTTCACATTTTCCGTCAAAGTCCAGACCGTAGTAATTTTTGCTTCTATGCCTTACTCTAGAATATTTGCAGTTTATGTGACCCTCCAATTTACGAAGAATATTAATCCTGCCTCAACAAAGATGCATTGTCTTAGATAATGCTGAAACATTTGCTACTGTCGCAGCTATGATTTACAACCTCATTACTGAATGAAGCCATAGAATTGTAATGCTCTTCATGCTGACAAGTGACTTAAGCACTGCTTGATTGTTTCTCCTGGCTTTAGTCATGCTTTGTTTCTTATAGTGTAGTACACCTTGGGGGGTGAGTAAAGATGTTTTTCTATAATGTCTCTGTGTAGTACCTCATAAAACGATGCCTTGTTATATTAGGAAGATCACAAGCATTAACCAGAAACATCTAGTGACCATAGCACGATATCTTGCAGAAATGTAGAACATCAAATATTGTGTTTTATTCTTGAGGTTTTTTGTTTCTTTCTTTTCAAATTCTTGACATGGAAAAAGGGAGCAAAGGTGGTTTGGCACACATAGAAACCAAGAAAGTACAATGAACGGTTTATTACACTGCAATTAATTAGCCAATAGTTCTAAATTTGCGCTTCAAATCTCAAAACTTGCTTTTATCATGAAGTTCTGAATAATTATCATAATGAAGGTTGAAGCACAAATATTGGGTATCTTAATGAAAAGTGTTGACTTAAACACTTACATGAGAAAATTGCCTTCAGCAGCATTTGACAAAGGCCATTTAGCTTAGAAAAAGAGGGCCTATGCACTTGCATTAACCTCCAGCTGCAGTGCTGATTTACAGGTTGAGTTCCAACTTGCTTAGTCTCAGAAAAAAAGGACTACTAATAGCCATTAATTTTGCTTTACATTGGCATTGTAAGAGGAAGAGTATCAAAAAGGGTCCCTTTGTCCTTTTCTCGTACAGCATTTTCTCTTATGAATTTCCTTGAAGTTTTATAACTCTGTACTCAGACCTGAAAAGGTAGATTCTAAGGTAATCACGAAGTGTGTGCTTGTCAGCCATGAAAATACAAATGCTGCATTTTGATATTTTTAATTCTAATCATATCCAACTTTTCCATCAAGGTAATGAAAACAGATTTAGCATGTGTCTCTCTGTGAATATGATGGAAGGAAATCTAAAAAAGGCTCTACATAGAATCTCTACCCGGTGGAGAGTTAGGGTTTGGGAGGGGAGGTGTTGTATTTTTTGTTTTTGTTTGGGTTTTTGTTTGGTTGGTTTTTAATGAAGAAATGCTCTTTTGGCTTACAAGTAATGGCATAGAAAATCAGTAACATAATCTACGGTTTGATGTGAGCACTAGAAATGACTTGTGGAGAGGATGTAGATTTGTGGGGGAGAGAGTGAGAGAATACAAAAAATGAAAAATGTATGAGAATATGAAAAAGGAAAGAAAAATCAAGAGGAAAAAGAGTATAAGATCTTTCCAGTAAGTTTTAATACTGGAGTACATTTAGGTACAAATAACTGCAGCAGACACCAGAGCACTAGCACTATGAGGTCTGTTGTATATTTGACTTAATTTGCTGTGAGAGCGTACAGCTCTGCCTTGAAATTACTTGGGGCAATTCAAAGGAAATACTGGCTGCTCACAGAATTCCTAAGAAATCTGGAGAAGCTCCAAGACCATTTTTTTTTATCTTCGTCAGCCATTTTGAAACAAAATCTACCAAAGGAGAGCAAAATCTGGGTCATTTCCAGAGCCTTGCAACAGTATTTCCTTTTTCTTCCTCCACTCAAAGATCGAGCTCATTTGGTGGGAGGAGAGGAATATTTTTAGGGTGCGTTAACAAAGAATAAAAATCACTAAGAAAATGACAAGGCATAGCTAAAACGAGTTACAAAATTTAGATACAAGGTTTAACTAATATTTCATATATCCTCCTACGTTTCTGTATTTGAAGGGAGCTGCACAGGGCTTAGTTTCATTTCAATATTGTAGATCAAGAAAAACATTTTATTATAGTGAAGAAAGGGGGAGAAAAGAGGGAGAAACAAGACTAGCTATGTATGGAAATGGTTTCTAGTGAGGAAAGCAAATCATGAAATAAGAAAAGTTTAAGACTCAGAGACTGAGTCTTAAAACACACAGTCCTATAATTTTAGATCATGGCTTGGGTTCCAGGTCAGTCTTGTGTAGATGGAAACACAGTTCCATTCACTACTGGCTTACTAGCTACTGTTGTCATCTCACTTATTAAAGTCATGTAAAAATACCTATTAAAAAAAAATTGAAGGAATATTTCTCTGGGTGTTTGTTCTGTAAGGTGAATTTAGTACTTGGAAATATTTAAACAAAATAGTTACACCTTTTCAAAGCC
The DNA here is from genome assembly GCA_013390025.1 of Pitta sordida. Classification (NCBI taxonomy): domain Eukaryota; kingdom Metazoa; phylum Chordata; class Aves; order Passeriformes; family Pittidae; genus Pitta; species Pitta sordida. The sequence goes on along the minus strand of WEKX01016677.1, from coordinate 81,677 downwards.
TAAAAAATTAACAAATTTTTGTTTTATTCAAATATCTGTACTTGAGAAGTTTTTCTCCCCCCCCCGTCCAATTCTTCCAACACTCACAGATTTTATAGTTTCATGTGCAAATGACTGTTGCACCAAGAGTATGCCGTATTCCAATCCTATGAGTGCTGCTCAAATTTTAAGAGCAACTGTATCTCATATACACCCAGTGGCTCTTTGCAGTCAGGATTATCAAATATTCCACCTCCATAAGGGCATGTCCAAGCACAGGGTTAAGCACAACTATCCCTGAGACTGCCAAATTCCATGTAGCCACACAAACTCCACAGAAATAAAGAAGCTGTTAGAGGTAAGGAGAGGACAAGAGTTGACCTATATGCAAGTTGACCGCAAAAAGAAGCATGTTGAAAGACCTGGCAGGGAGAGAAGCAGACCTGGGCTGACTCAGTAAGAAAACAGGTCAGAAAGCAAGGTAGAAATTGCAGTATAGAATAGAAAGAATAGAAAATCTCAGCTCGGTGTTGAAATTTAAAAAAAAAAAATTGCAGCCATGTCTACACTCATACCATTTATCTGAAGACATATCCCTTTCTCCTGTCAGATGATATGTCCCACTGGATGTACAGTAAATGTATTCCAGAAATATGGTCATTCTACAGTACAGACTCACTGTCAGTTACCACTCCCTCATTTTTCCTCTAGTGGTGGTCTGGTTGTAAGCATCAGCCTACCACAGACAAGGAGTACTGTTAACTAATGGAAAGACTGTGATAATGACTCAACTGGAGAAGAGAAGGCACCGGGAAAGCCTCATATCCTTCCAGTACTTAAAAGGGTTTTATAAAAAATAGGAAGAATGACTTTTTACATGGGCAGATAGTGATAGGACAATGGGTTTTGTTCTAAAGTAAAAAAAGAGAAATTTCGATTGGGTATCAGGAACAAGTTCTTTACTCAATAGGAGGTGAAACACTGGAACAGGTTGCCTAGAGAGGCTGTGACACCCGCCATTCCTGGAAGTGATCAAAGCCAGGTTGGATGGGGTCCTGAGCAATCTGCCCTGGCAAATGGCATCCCCGCTGATGGCAGGGGGATTAGAACTAGATGATCTTTGAATTCCTTTCCAACCCAAACCCTTTTTATGATTCTATGAAAATGAGGAAATACCAGCATTCATCAGTGTATAAATCTTAATGCATCAGTTCCTCTAGGAAGGTAGGAAAGCTCTGAAGTAAAAGCGATTAGTGTTGGTTACACTCATAATCCACACAGAGACTGGGATGTGTATAGCAGGCAGATTAAGGGACTGCAGGAGAAAAAGGTGTGGTCAGTGTTCAGACTGAAGGCTAAACTGAATTCCTTTCTCTGCTACATATTTTCTGCCTGAAACTGGAGAAGTTGCTTGAATTAATAAGTATTTAATTTTTTAAAAACATGTTAAGTTTGCATGTTAAATTCTGGATGTCTGAACTGTAGCTGCAGCTCCAGTAAAAAAATAATCTCCTTGGTTCACAGCTGTAAATTTGAGAGCGCTACACTTTGAAGGTATGAAGTTCAATCTACTCCTACACATTGTTAAACAAGATTTCCTGCATGTCTCAGTTTTGTCAGAACTGCACTGTCTCAAATCAAGCTAATTATTTCTTTTAGTCATAAAACATCCTGGAGCTGATAAGATTTGCTTGTCTCAGGGGCCTTTGTAAAGACAAGCTACTTCTCTTCAAGCATTCAGGTACTATAGAGAAACATGTCATCTCAAAGCACCTATCTTTTTGGTCATCAGACACAGTCCCTAAAAACCAAACATGGAATAATAAGGCATAAACAAAACACTGAAAAGATGGTTTTTAAGTGAGTGCTGTGTCATGAAGTAAGGATATTTGGGGTCCTGGGAAGGTGAGAAGAGGAAACATGTGCCATGCACTGAAAGAAAAGAACTGTAATCAGATGTACAGAGAAACCAAAACAACAGAATTGCAGATAAACCTTTGTCTGCTATTTCCTGCTTTTTTGAAAGCTTGCCTTTGGGACTGTCATACTGTTCTCATGTCTATATAGGTAATTATTGATTTATTTCCTTTTCTATTTCAAATGGTTTATCTAATTGTTTGCCAGGATATTTAAGAGGGCACCTAGGAATATGTATTGCCAAGTTAAAGACAGTGACAGTGGGGAAGCCAGCAAATAAGCAACTGGGAAAGAGTGATGAGTTTCAAGCTATGAAGATGAGCATATTTGAATATGACCAGTAAAGAGAGAGATTATAAAAAACACCATTTTCCTTGGGATTTCCTGATTATTTACGTAGCTCACATTTGAGCAAAACAACCTGTACAAGTCAAACTGGCTGCATCCTCTAAGAACCTCTGCCAGCAAGGTGGAATTGAACAGACACCACTTTCATAGTTTCATACTTTGGAGTAAAGTACATCCTCTTGTTAAAGGGTTAAAACTGCTCTGCCTGCACTCAACCACATCCAACTAAGTTTAGAAAATTCTGCTTTGATTTTCTCCTCCAAAGACCAATTTCACTCTGAGGCACCACTGCTGGGCAGAGCATCAGAGACCCTTTCAAATACAAATGCCACTTTAATATGTCAGCTAGTTTTTTTTAGACAGTATCCTTAGAAATTAAATCTAGTAAAAATATTTCTCCAGTACTGCTAGGTATGAGGAAATCCTTGACAAGGAAATAATCCCATGCTTTAGAACTCCTGGAGCTCACTATGGAATATTTTTCACTCCTGCTTCACAGTGAACATTTTCTACGTCTAGCCTCCCATGTCAACTAGACAATGTCCTGATACAATTAGTGGGAAGTTTAGTGTTAAGGAGTCACAAGGAGATGGAAAAGCCAGATCACATGGGGGAAGAGAGAAAGAGAGAGAGAAATTAAGGAACACCCTGTAGACTATTAATAACACATTTTCATGAGAGTGCAGATCAATTGATAGATGCTACATCAATCAGTAACAGCATTATCTTCAGCTAAAAATGGGAAATTACACCACCCTGGGACAATCTTAACTTCTGCAGGTGTTTTAAATGTTTTTCCCCTTAATTAGGATCCCATAAAGGCAGATCAATTAATTATATATTGGTAAAAACCCAACCAATATATGAACTAGTTAAGATTCCCACCGTTCAGATATACACAGGCTTTCAAACAAAATCCTGAAGGGAATATAAAAATCTGAAGTTTTAAGGGCATTAAGGAATTAGGCTAGAGGATCATCCAGTTCAATATCTTGTCCTTAAGTGAGTAAGATGTGACAGTCTAACAGGGAAGAGAGAAAAACCTAGGAACAAACAGAAAGAATCAAGCAATCAAGCTATTTGTTTAAGAGCTCAAGACTACTAATCTGGTAATGCCATCTCTGTTCTGTTTAAGTGAGCAGGATGAAGGGCCTCGAGGAAAAACCATACGAGGAGCAGCTGAGGTCACTTGGTCTGTTCAGTCTGGAGAAGATGAGGCTGAGGGAAGACCTCATTGCAGTGACAGCTTCCTCGTGATGGGAAGGGGAGGGGCAGGCTCTGATCTTTTCTCTGTGCTCCCCAGTGACAGGACCTGAGGGAATGTCCTGAAGTTGTGTCAGGGGAGGTTAAGGCTGGATATTAGAAAAAGGTTCTTCCCCCAGAGGGTAGTTGGGCACTGGAACAGGCTCCCGAGGAGAGTGGTCACCGCACCAACCCTGACAGAGTTCAAGAAGGAGGGTGTGACTCTTGTGGATGTCCAGGGCTAAGAGTTAGAATCTGTGATCCTTGAGTCCCTTCCAACTCAGTACATTCTGTTTGTTTCTGTGTGTGATTTTTTTCTTAATTAAAAATCCCTTCACCTTCCAAGATGCCAATACAGCATTATTCTATGCAAACTTAATTAATATAATAGCCCTAATAGTGAAGTTCACTTTCCTATCAGGTTTATTTTCTATTCCGGCAACAGGGGTTTTTTTTTAATTTCTTGATCGCTATGTTCCAAGCACCACTAGTTTTGCCTTTTAAGAGATGGGAACTTTATGTTACTATCCTTCATATTTGATATCTAGTGGCTCACATAATTTTGCTGTTATCTTTTGACTGGCATGAAACTAACTTATTGGCTCGTATCATATACACTGTATAATTTAAATTTCAACTTTAAAACTACTAAGTAAAATACAAATCATAACAATTTCATTTTCACCATTCGCTAGTTTTTACACAGTAATATTTATTATATGGGTACTTATAATGGAAGAACATTTCTATTTATTTGGCTGTCATTATCAACTCTATCCTCAGACTGCATTTAAGGATAAATTTGTCACTGCAATACAGCAATTGATTGGAAGCATATTGTTTTGACAATTGTTTATTTCATGCTCCTGCTCTTGAATGCAAAGAAATGTTCATCATATAGTTACAGTGAGTTAGTAATCAGCATTCAATCAGTTAGTGAGTTAGTAATCAGCTCTGCCAAATGCACAGCCAGATGGGCAAAAAATATGGAGAGGCCTTCTCAGAGTCATGGGGGAGGATGCAGAGAATGCAAATAGGTCTGCTGTTAGTCATCTGCTCCCCAAAACCTCAATGCCCATTATTCAACAGCTCCTTATTCACGGGTGGTGATTACTACATTTCCATGGCATAAACCTCCTCTTCCCAGTCACACCCTGAGCTGTTTTCTCACCCAAGAAATAAGCCACAAGCAAGTTGCTTTGCTGCTTTTCTGGTTTCAACAGTACCTTATTTTGTAATGCATTATAAAATTACTGTATTGCTTTTTTTTTCTGGCTGTAATAATATTCCAGTAAAAAAAAATTAAAAAATTTCCAAAACAAGTTTATGATGCATTTAGAGGGGAAAAAAAAGAAAGCATGTAGGAAACAAGTGATTATTTCCTCAAATGCAAGGTATCCTAACTGGTCGGTTACCACTTTATTTAAAAATAAAGTTTGCCTTGCAGAAATACAAAACTAGTCCCCAGGTACCTCCATAGATTTTTGTACAAGCAGTCCCTATATTATTTTTTTCCAGGTGCTTTCTATGTCCTCTGGTAGGCTTGTACATTGTTTTTTGGCTTGCATCATCAGGATTAAAGCATGTGGTACCCTCCTTAGAACAAAACCCACAGTAATTTATCTCTTCCTTTGCTCTTCCAATTACCTTATGCCGGAATACCAGACAAAAGTGATTAATCATCAGTGCCTAGAAAAATAAAATCTTAGATGATGACTTCCATGCAAACTTCTGTGGATATATTAAGCATACTACATTTTTAAACTAAAGTAAATAAATGCAGAAAACAAATTGCATATGCGTCTTTCATATAGAGTTGGAGTACAGAGGAGATAAGATTCAAGAGAGCTTGATCCAGAGAATTCATAGTTCAAAAGCTGCTGGTTGCCCAAACAGTGTGTATGTATTAATTAGAATCTCTCTGTTGCTATTTTTAATCTTTACATACCTGCAATTTAATGCCAGGTAGGTATCACGTAACTGTGTGCAGTTGCAATTTCTATTCCAGTTTTCACAGGTGTTGAGTTTTCCTGATTTTGCATAAATATATCATGTTAATAAAAATGTGAAAGGCTCCTAAAATAGAGTAAGACTTTTAAATAAACATTTCTTTATAAAATTTATGAGTACTTCAAGATTATTCCAAAGTCTAAAATGCTTCTGTTTACTGCAGCAAGAGCTGCCTTTGCAAGAAACAAAGTAAAACTAAAGGCAATGCAGCAAGCTTGGGCATGTTATTTCTTATGAACTGGTTATGGTGATCCTGCAAGAGTAGCATTAATAACTGAGAAGTCATTAATTTGGCTGCCTCTGCCTGCTGTGATGCTGAGCAAACCTCCTACTCTGTAACTCCACACTCACGTTACAGGAATGTTTACAGTACTAATAGCAGATCAGAGTACCTATAAAGGTGGTCTGCTGCCTTCAAGCTTCCATAACTCGGTTTTCCAGAGATGGGGGAGATATTTTTAGGCAATTTAAATGAGGGAATCAGTGTTTCTAAGTTAACAAGCGTGAAGTCTGGGGAATTCCCTGCTGTTAGGTTTCCATACAGTAACTCTTACTAGCTTCTATACAGTCAAGAGCTTTTTCACAAGTACTTAGGCTGAGATTTACCTGAAATTGAGAAGTAGAACAAGCATTGCCTATATTCCTCTTGAGCACACTATGATTATAGTAAAGAGAAGGAATTTTTTTGTTGTAGAACAGCTACAGTTAGTGAAATAAGTCACAAAAGTATTTAAAAAATCAGTGCCTATGTTCTCCTTACAGCCATTTTAAGAAAAAATGTATTTTCTTAATAAACCTAGCTCTGCCTTGATCTAATTTTTATATTTTCAAGTGACAAGGGTGTAACATTGTCCATCTATACACAAATGATATGGACAGTATGCATGTAGGATTTTTTTTCAATTTACCCAGGAGGATATTTTTTGGTTCTGATTTATATCAAATGACTACTGCAGATTTGATGTTTCATAAACAAGAAATTCTGCCTCCTCTTTTTCTGTTAAGTAGTACACACATCAATATGCACTCACACAGGCATAGATTTCTATTATAAGCTTTCCCAATAAAATTATACATACATAGAAGTAGATATCCTGATTTTTACTGATTACTTTAGGTAAAAAACTCCACTTAAGTTTCCTGAGATTTAGTGAAAATACGTTGGGCCATATAGTTATAACAAAACAAAAAAACATGACAATAGACAACCTCATATTTTGCAGAGTCACAAAATATTCTGAGCTGGAAGGGACCCACAAGGATCATCGAGTCCAACTCTTAAACAGCACCACTGCCTCCCCAGGAGGAGGAGGAATCAAACCCCAGTCTCCCATGTGCCAGGAAAATGCCACTGTACTAAAATGGATTTTATTTTTAGTATATCAACATTTAAAAATCTTTAAAGCTTACTACTTATGATTTATTTATTGTGGTACAAAATTGTTTTTTCATAAAATATAGTTTGTATAACACAAAGAAGTATTTGGACTTTGCTTATGGAGTTATTCTATATCAATTTAAGAATTATTTTTATGAGCAAGAACAACTTGTAAAGTCTTCTGAGAAAGAATTTGTCCCTCCTTAATGCACATTCTTCAATTTATTCTCAGAAAAAAAAATTACTGGTTTGCTAAATTGTTCTCTTTCTTAGACCGTATGTGCATGAATAATACCAGTATGGCTTACAAACCCTGTACTTTTTCAGGGTGTTTGCTGTTAGTAGACAGACAGACCAAAGCATTCTCCAAGCTTACTCAGAAGATAGCCAGGCACATTTGGAAAAGGCAAGACAGCTAACTGACTCAGTGAAAATTATCAGATTTCCAAAAATTGTCTCCCTGATGTAATAGAAATGTCTTTAAAAGAAAAAATGAGTCATGTTGCTATAGCAGGGTAACATTTGCGTGTGTTGTAGCTCTGGAGTATAATCATGGAAAACTTTGTGACAGGGGAATAATCATGCTCGTGTAACTCATGCATGCAGGATTTGCTATTATCTCAGCCTAACTCCTCACAATCCAAAACTTTACTTTGTTTTAGTTGCTGTGAACTACCACACACAGTATGTGACAAATTCCTTCACTGACATACATCTCATCTCTGGCCACGATTATTCCACACAGAAAGACAGATAGTGAAGCCACAGGATGTTGCAATTTGTTTGGCACTTACAAATGTTAACTTCTCTACTGCTGTGCTTAATAAAGAAACATATGTAGAAATTGGTTGTCTTCTAAGTGGTTGATACATTTTCATCTTCTCCCATTGAGTATTATGACAGAATAGAAGAAAATAATATATTTACACCTTTCTTTTGCAGGAGATATTACTTGCCTCTGAAAAACATGCTGCAGGCAGGACAGTTATGTCTACTTTCCCTGATAAATGTTTGGCCCTTCCTTTCTCTGACACTTGAAAAGGCAGAGCATTGATCCATTGTTAAACAGCAAACCCAAGAAATGTATGCAGTCATATCTTGGAATTTGTGGATTACCGGTCTCCTGGGGGTCCCACGAATTGCCCAATCCGTGAATACGGAAAATAACCACAAATATCCAAACCTGGAAGCGTGAACACATGAGGTATGACTGTACCTACAAAGAACCACTCCTGGGGGGACTCATACAAACCAGGAAGGATTCAGGGGGTCTCAGTTCAAGACTGCGACTGGCCACAATCATATCTCAGCATTTTGATTCCATGTAGACCTATGGTTTTTGTCAGTCAAATGGTTCTGATTTCTGCCACTGAATATGCTCAGAAAGTCCAACTGCAAAATTCACCAAGATCACAAGAGAAAAAAAAGTGAACAGATTTATTAACATTGATTGGAAATATTTCTGTTCACCCAGTACTTACTGAACAGTAAGTTAATTTTTATTTATAGGAAGTAATAATTAATAAGGCATAGGCTTGCAGTTGAGAAACATGCCTTCAGGATGCCTTTCCACATTAGCCCCTTGGTCTTTGCTTTTGAATGTTGTGTTCTTGGCTACATAGTGACTCACTTTCACGATATGAATAAAGATAACCAGCTGCCAGTGTACCCTCTGGTCTATCTATGATTTTTTTACTGTAAGGGTCAACCCTTGTCAGAAGCAAGCACTGCCCCAAGGTCTCCTAATGTCTGAGCAATTCTAAGTGTCAGATTTCCTTTCAGAGTCAGGCATGCTAAAAACTCCACCACCACTGAGATGGAATCCTGACAGAAAGGGCAAATGGGCCTCTGAACTCTAGAAGGGTGTTTCTTACCAGAAATTTCAGGTTTCCATATATCACAGAATCACAGAATATTATGAGTTGGAAGGGACCCACAAGGATCATCTAGTCCAACTCACCATCTAACACCTAGCACTCGTACAGAGACCGAAAACACATCCCAGAGTGGTAACACAGTCTAGTTCCCTCACAGTCTAGCCGGCCCCTCCGAGCCGGAAGGGACCCAGGATCATCCAGCCCTACACCCCCTAGCTAGACCATGCCACTATCTTAAGTAATGACTAAAGTAGAATTCCAAGCCCAGGAAAAAATCCTCAAAATTTAAGAATTCTCTACTGGTCTCTATCATTCTGCCTTGAACAACCAAACTGGCTTCCAGTCCAGTTCTCCATGTATTGCAAGATGCTTAATATCCATATGCTTCTTTTTCCCTCTGAGACTTCTGTCATTAGCTTACAGGATTTTCAGTAATTTTGACAGCCCCAAAGACTAAGTAATTCTAGGGCATGAATTACAAATATAAAACTTGCACCAAAGTCTCTCTCTTCCTTCTGAAAGAAACAGTGAATTGAATTCCCTTGCTTGAAAGTGTATATTCTCTCAAAATCTGTAAGGCAGTGAATTGCAAGTCAAGAGATGTCTCATTTGTCTCTTCATAGTGTTCAGGTGCCAAGAAAATACTTCTGCATTGAAAGTTCACCATGCAAGTCCACTACAATCATAATAAGAACCTGATGAAAACCTGTATTCTTCCATCAAGATTTCACTGCAATGAGAAACCTCGTTGCATGCACCTCTTATGACAGTCTGAGGAGCGTCATATCCTGTTTTCATGACGAGTGGGCTCTTCCTCTTTACATCTATGAGGAGGAAAAAAAAAGAGCTTTGCCAACTGCCATGCAATACTCTGTTTCCTTCTTCTGTATACACATTTACTGGCATCTCATGTGAGAACTCAAATAACATCTCTACAGTGCAATCTCCCGGTTATGATGTGATAGATCTATTATGGCACAACATATATGTACACAGATACCAGCAAATGTTTCATTACTGTCCATGTCTCAGAAGTAGGTGAACTGAGGTGGCACATTTCATCCTGAAAATGTGTTCTGTTTGTTAAAATCCAGCTAGTCCAGCATGACATTAACTCAATGAAATTATTAACTCATCTCTACTTCTGTGCCTATATTGATATTGACCTGCAGTGAGTGTTAGAAATAGTTATTTTCAAAGAAGATGTGATATGCATAAAGAGGAACTATTAATGTTCTACTTTCTTTGCTTATAGCAAAACTTCTTGATTTCACTCAGCTTACCTAACTTTCCTGCCATGCCAGGCAGAGGCCTTTCCTCTCAGAAAGGAAAAAAGAAATAATTCTTCCACTAAGTCTTTAGAAATGTCTCCAGACGATCAAAGCAAACACCAAAATAGAAGGTCCTAAAAATTACTTTACACAAGAGATCTCACATTAATTGTCCTGTTGAGTTCTGTGTACTGAACGATTTATAGTCCATATCACCATGCATGAGCACTACAATTTGCTGATCTGTTAAAAACATTCAAACTAGTGGTTGCAATAATTCAATCTTTTCTTATACAATGGCAGAGATTTACACAGATAAATTTTGGACAGAGGAGTCACAGCTCAGTGGGTTTACTCTGAACAAAGAGTACTTTAAAGATACTATAGCATAGGCTGAAGACTGAGCTAGGGACCTGTACAAGGTATGTGTTGAAAAGGAGAAAGAAAATTTTGTAGCAGATGAAAGCATCAAACCATATGAAACTGAAAATTCAGTTGCTAAACTCGGAACTTGATTCTCAGAGTTTCTCAGAGCCAGCTGCACTTAAGCAAATACAATGTTTTTTACCTTCAGAAGAAACTTACACAAGAAATTCCCTGAAATGGAATGAAAGCCACATACCTCCTCAGAACTAATCAGGGGACTTAGCTAAGCAAACCAATTTCATTAGTTATCAGTCTATTTTGGATAATTAAGTCTCATGAGCCAGGGGGTAATCACCAGAAAATTCCCACCCTCTCCCCACCTCCATGTATAACTTTGAAGTCACTCCTCATGTGTCTTGTTCCTGTTTTACTTTAGCTCATCTAACCCACCACACTACTGATAACAGGACGCAGAAGTGAACTGTCATCTCCCAGGTTAAATTGCTAGACTGTAAAGAGGTGACTGGAGTTCTTACCCTAGTGAACACAAACTCTCTGCACCTGAATATTTTTGTACTTAGAAAAGGCTCTGCAAAGATAACTTCATTTACTTCTATGCTCAGAGACTGAGAGCCACAGGAAAAACTAGGCACAATACTGGTCTAGAATCATGTAGTTGAAGGTCACCCACAGGTTTTGTTCAGTTTGTAGGACTGCCTGCAGACCAGCAGGCAGGTCATTGCATCAGTCTTTTAACTGACACCATGGATCACCTGCAACACGCTGGAAAGCTGTAACCATTTCCTGGGGATCAGAATTAGAAAAGACAGTGCTTTGNTGTGATTCTGTGTGATTCTGTGAATGAGAAGAACTTTGCAGTTCTAAAAACAGGCCTAAAATAGTTGTGAGAAACCAAAGACAAGCATCAGAAAAGTAGGTTGTGGAGAGAGCATAAAACAATAACTACAGACTTGTATGATCGAGTAGGTAGGAAAACATCTGAAGATGCTGTAGGGTTACTGTGGCTAAGCAACTGCATCCACAGCAAATAGAAAAAACTTGTTCGTCTTGCACCTACTAATGGTCTGAAGAGAAGGGGAATGTAGGCCTGAACTTTGGTACTTTGCCATTTCTCATTTCTATTTTAAAATCTGTAATTAATAAAACACTCTGAAGTATATACCCTCAGAAATCTCATTCAAACATGCTGAAAAGGGTGGTTTTTCTTAAGAGTTGTTTTCTGGACAAATTTATAAGGATGACTTTTGACAGACCCCTCTAAGGTCTTCAGCAATATTGAATTTATGTTTTACTGTGCTGCCTTTGAAAGGACTGTGTTACTACAAAACCTTGAAGTCCATCCAGCAAAATGCTTATAGATGCCAAAAATGAGGAAAAGCAAAAAAATGCCTTGAGGAAAGAAGGTAAGGAAGGAGATATGGGAAAAGAAGACAAGGCAGTCTGGAAAATAAAACATTGGGTACACAATGCTTGCAGGAACTGGAAAGGTTGGCAACAGGTATGACAGGTAGATTCTGCAAAGCAGTCTGCAAACAGAAGCTTTGTATCTAGTTCCATATAAAAAAAGTTAACTATCAAAGAACCATTCCCTGGTTGCTTTCAACAGAAATATGCCCCTTGTTCTGGATTTCTACCCCTAACTTCAATGATGCCTGAGGAGAAAATTGCTTTGGTAGCTCTTACCTTCTTTTAGTTGCAATCCACAGTCACAATGCTGTGGTTGACCACCATATTTAACCAGCAGGCACAGCAGAGCAAGCTTCTGTTCTCTCTGGAGTCTGTGAAAACTGCAGAGAAGAGCCTGGTGTTTGTACGTCATAGTGTATTTGTGTTAGAAACTGGAAATTGCTATCACACAACCAAGCATATTGGCATACTATAACAATTCTGTTACTGAGACAAGAGCAATGACAGCACTGTTCTTCCTTAAAAAAATCCTGTAAATAATGATTGAGATGCAGTAATGCTGCAGTAAACAGTAGAGATGAGGCATATTATTCATGAAGGACAACTGAACTTTTCTCAAGAAGATACAGCAGTGTTTACCCTCTCTTTAATACAGTGTTGAGGGTTTTTTTTAGCTCACTCACTGCCATCGAAATTAATCTGTTTTGAAGATAGAAGTTACTTTGGTGATTTGGCCAGGGTGATAAATGGCAAGGATGGAAATCATGACTTGATAGTAAATATTTTATGCAATTATGTGCTGGAGATAAAAAAAGGCCTGTGGAAAATTGAGTTCATAAAAAGAAGCAAGTTTTTTTCAAAATCTAGGTGACAGTTGTATGACAGGCTATTATTTATGTTTCTCTCCACACTGGAGCTTGAAAACTTATGAATGATGTATCCGATATCTATGTCCATACTTCATTGCAAATGACTCATTTTCCAACCATCTTTTCCTCCATCGCTACAACAGTTGTTATAAGGTAATACAGTAAATTAGTATGTGGATTTTTCTATAATAGTCTTAGATATCAGGAATTCTCTTCCTCCTAAGTAATTCTGTTTTCTGTCCCTAGTGTAGGCATATTTAGACAGTTTCCACACCCTTTGATGCGCTCCAGAAAAATAAGATTACTTTACAGTAAATTAAACTGAACTTACTTGGTGAAGTAGGTGCCACAGACTATTTTAACATCAAACTACAAGGATACACCTGCTTAAAATTCTGGCAGATTAATGATAAACAATAAACTGTTGAAATTCAACCTGGAAAGTTACAACAGTTTTCAAAGTTCCAAAAAGAATGACTCATAGTAGAATTTGATCAGACTACCTTAGGGATGACACACAATATCATGTATTCCACTATCATAGAGAAACTCTTTTTTTCTCAAGTACCCACCCTACCACTAGTAATTCTGAAAAGATTGTCTACTATGTAAAATACAGACTATCTTTTTCAAGCTGAAGAGCAGTAGCAATTTTTAAGAACAATTTATGATACAAGGTGTTGATGTCTGGATAAGAAATTTGACTCTCTGAAATATCAGAATTGAATAAAATGGCTGCGGAAGGTAAAGGCAGAATATCAGAAGTAGTGTTCTCATGGTGAAAACACAAGTGGACAGCAAATGATGCTTTAGCAAACAACTTTTTCCTCAGTTCACTACATCTGCCCTGCCTCCTACAGTGCCAGCCAATTGACCTGCATCTCCATTTTTTATACTCATACTGAATTTCCATAAACTTGGAAATTCCATAAACTTCTTATAGTACAGTCTCCTTCTGTAACCTCCTATCTCACTCCTCCTACAGACAATTTATTTTACTTGGAATATAACAGGAATTGCATTCTCATCTGTTCTAAAACTCAGACCTAATTACAGACTTAATTACATTACTTTGCATTACAATAATGTTAATTAATTTTTAATTCCTATTCCTAATAATCAGCTGGAATAGTACTGGGGAAAAGCCAGTGCATGGCCTATTTTAGCAATTCATTTGCCTTGGTGTTTAAGATCAAAGGGATTGTTTGATGATGTTCTTGGTATAAGACAACAAAGCTGATGTGTTGTAATCGGCACCAACATGTACATGCATCTCTTGCTTTTTTCTCTTCTGGTTTTCCTGCCATAGTATCAATCTACTATTCACTACAGAAATGTTTTATTGTGTACATGCAAAGTATTAGAAGTCCCATACCCAATTATTCTTAGATTTTGGAGAGTGATGCATACTAGAAGACGTCTGAATACTTATACTAGGACTTTTGTCTTTGTTTATGTCTAGGTGGAGGACTTTTTCATTTAAAAAAATCAAAGAATGCATACGGAAGAAATCACTACTTCATATTAAATTACTATTAATGCACTTATACTGAGAAGCACCGTTTGAATTTTTATTTCTACTCTAAATATCCAGTAAAGGATTCCAATTCTCTTGTTGGCTCGATGTGTTTGATATGAAATCAGAGCACACTTCTAATTTATTGTTTGTATGCATTTTACCCAGTTTTAATAGCAGTTACGTGTTTTTCGGTTCCTGATTTTCAAAAATTTCTGTAGCTTCTTTAATATGCCTCCGTAAATCACTTGATAAGCACATGGTTAGCAGGCAGTCCTTGGAAACCCAGGGTGATACTGCTTGAAGTTTGGAGTTTCCCAGGTACCTAAGCTTAAAAGTTAACAGTCATCTGTATACGCTTGGTTTTGTGCCAGGACTTACAAGACGGACTTTTCCTCCTCTTTGATTCATTATCCAAATCTTCAAATTATAGATATCAGTGGTTGATGCTGAAGACTGGATCAGATTTAATCTAAAGTGAAGACTAAAGTGTCACTTTCTTTCTGTTTCTATTTCATTGAAGTTTGGTTCACTGCTATAAATGATCTGAAACCTATCAGAAAGATAATAAAATCAAGTTGGTCTACAGCACGTGCTTTGTTGCCCCGGCTGAAAGTAGCTTGCAAGATGATTTCTTACCTTCTGCAGTTAAAGTGCAAAGGTCCTGTCAAAAAGATAAACATTAAACTTAAAAAAAAAAAAGTTCATTCTCTAGGGAAACAAGAAACAGCAAGTCTAAACCTAACAGTGCTTTCTCTCTGTGCTTAGTGATGTAACTCAGCAATGAGGGTTTGTTATTTAAATGCAAGCTTCAGTGATATTTTAGACCTTTTGGTTATCCCACCTCATATCTAGCTGCCACTTCTGAAGAGTAGCTACTACCCCCTGTTCTTTTAGCTTTTCATTTTTCTTTTTTTTTTGTAAGTCAGATGTAAAGGGCCTCTACAATCCCAAAGTAGGACTTGAGGGGTAAAAAAACCCCGAACAACAAAACAGTAAAAGAAAATTATAAACAATCCTAGCTTCAATGTTGTATTTTACGTATCTCTCAGTGAATAGTCCCAAACAAAGCGGTTTGGCAACAGTCACAGGTACCCTGCTCTAAAATGACAAATTTATGTTATTAATAAGTCCCACTTTAGTGAATCTTGAAGAATTAAACCAGTTTACAGATGTAGAAAGGAATTCTTTCAAAGGAGTAGCAAATTCTGTGGGATTACATGAACAGTTTACAAAGGAGGAAATAAAGTAATCAATACGTACTTCCTCTTGCTTCACAGGCTTTCAGTAATTAACTCAAAACAAACCATTCAAAGAGTCTTCTGGCTAGGCAAATGAATACAACAGTCACACACACACATACAGAGAACATAACCACCAATCTTTACTTAAAGCTATTGCTTTACTGCCTTTGCAGAATCTAATAAAAAGTGAAGACAAATATCAACCAGTTTCTGTCACAGTGATAAGTGGTAAGCACAGGAGATAGCTTGAAGAAGAAACAGCTCGAGCAAGGATTATTCAAAGCAGGTGGGAAGATGACCTAATGACTGAGAAAGCATGGCAACCTGAGCTTAGAGAAAAGGAGGCAGCAGAGCTGAGGGTTTTTCTGCCTTACACATGTGATTCACAAACTGGCTGATATTTCAAGACTTACATGTAAGAAATATGAACCACGTGCCTCTAGATCATCTCAATCACAATCAGAATAAGCTCAATACCAGGAATATCCAGCCTTCATATTTATAGTTGTGGAGAAATCATTATATCTTACAATAAAGGGACACTGTTGAATTCATCACAAGGAAAACAAATCTAATTATCTGGTAAATTTTCTTTCACCTTTACTCTCTGGAATCCTTATATTATGTCCCCAAGTAGCTGAAGTAGATCATAGATTAATTAGGTTGGAAAAAAATCCTTAAGATCATCAAGTCCAAATGTAAACCTACCATGGCCAAGTCTGGCTCTAAACCATGTCCCTAAATGCCACATCTACATGTCTTATAATACCTCCAGGGATGGCAACTCAATTACAACAGCATGGATGTAATTCCATTCACCACCACTCTCTGAGCCCAGCCATCCAACCTGATTTTTACATCCATTCAAGCCACGGGCTGCCAGTTTCTCCATGAAAATGCTGTGGGAAACAGTGTGAAAAGTTTTCCTAAAGACCACATAGACAATATGCTCTAAATGGGTCACCTTTTCACAGGAGATCAGGTCAGTCAAGTAGGACCTGCCTTTCACATATCCATGCTGGCTGGGCCTTACCAAGTGGTTGCTCTTCATGTGCCGTGTGATCACAGGGAGATCTGCGCCATGACCTTCCCTGGCACTGATGTCAGGCTGACACGTCTGCAGTTCCCTGAATCCTCTTTCTGACCCTTCTTGTAGATGGTAAATTTCTGAAAGATCCTTCAGGGTTTTGCTTGTGGTCAGTTGTTTTCTTTGTCCTCTCACACTTTGAGTACTTGAAAGACATGAGACCGAGTGCCTCAGACAGGTGAGCACAAAGGGTTTCGTCACTGACATTTCACAGTGTCTCTGGAAGCCAAAGACAGCTTTTTAAGATGTAGTTGGAGCTGCTATCCTGATTTTTTCAGTCTCTTGGCACCTCTGTGAAGAGTTGCAGTACTATTTTCATTTCAGACTATTTTCTGTATTCTGTATTTTGTATTTTCATTTCAGAACTCTGTATTCTATTTAACAGTAACGAAACAGTTGTTAATATAAGGCTAGACAGAAATTCAGAAACTCATAGAAATTTTAACTCTTTCTGAGAAAGTTTAGTCCTCAGAGGCTTCAAAAAAAGTTGAATTTTTCAAGTCCAAATATGCTTTCATGGTAAAAAGGTCTGTTTGTATAAGGATGTCAGAGATAACGTGGCTTGCTAGTAGTTCATGGTGAGATGAGTCAAGGCTTTCTGGGATTGTCAGAAAAACTGATTAAGGAATGCTGAATTACAAATTCTTCAAATGATTTAAACAACTGACACATGAATGAATGTTTATTTTAAAAGTGGTGGTCAGTACTAAAATAATCTTAATGCATACACTTTATTATTTATATCAATCTACATCTAACCCAGAACTTGTGCAATTGAACATCTTTGAAATATTAGTAGGAATTCTAATGAAAATATTTTTATGTATACAGTCCACAATTTTGTGAAAACATCAGTGTATTTATAAATGTTTTGGTAAACTAGGCCACTAACTCTTTCGGTACATTGAAACTAATTAGACGTTGCTCTTACAAAAAGATGTTGCTCTGTTGACAGCTTACAAAAAGGTTATCTTTACATTTCCTACCATTGGTGACATGGGTACCTACTCCAGAACACTTACCTAGCAGTTGCATACCTCAAGCAAAGTAAATTGCAACCTATAATTGTTTAATATGCACTTTGTGTATGAAACTCCAGCCAAGCATTCTAAACGACCACAAAAATAATGGCAAACCACATGAAAACATGAATTTTTAATACCACAAAAACTTCAGAAGAAATCCCTAAAACTTCCAAAGTAAAAAGAACACATTCCATAGTTTTTAATTAGGCATTGATGTCTGTCCAGCCAATTCTGAAATTAGAAGTATATTGGCAGTTACCAGCCATGACTAGTTTTATTTAAATGTTATACACACAGCAAATGCACTATTGAGCTGGATGTAGTGCACATCCATAGGTAGACAATCCCTGCATTGAACATCTTAGAAATTAAACCAGACTCAGGTGTAGAAGAGTGCAGGGAAAAATAATAACTTAGCCTATGCTGAAATCAGTACTAATACCATGTGTTTTCTAGAAAATCCCTTTCTGAACTGTTAGATTTATCAACAACTTCAGTAAAGTACTCTGCAACAATTGCAGGTTTTACTTGGTTAGTTGATTGCCTTCCTATTATTTAACAAAAATTTATTATTTAAACCCTCTTCAAGGGCCCTGGGCAAGTTATTTTCACAGAACTCTTTCTACCACCACATCCCCCAAAATACAGTGATGAGGTGCATGTAAGGGAAGGCTGCGTTCTCACATAAAGATTGCTTCATAGATTCTTCAGTCTCTCTTAGCCAAGATTGCTTCCAGCTATCCCTGCACCTGTCCCACTTGTGTTTGAGCAACAGATGCTATGTCGCAATTACTTTTTTCAAATGCAATCACAGCAGGTTTCTCTAAGTCCTCCCCCAGTGTTGTACCTATACACACACTGTCACAATAAGGCACACACATTAAAGCAGAAATTTTGAAGTCTCAGCAAGGGAGTTCAGAAGCCTCCCTCTGTTCTTCCTCTAGCCTGAATCCGAAAGGCTTTAACAATCAATAAAATAGAAACAGTGCTATAGAGAAAAAACTTTGTCTTTTTTACTCTGCACTATAGGGACCATCTTTAAAATTAAAGATGTCTTCCTGCAACTGCCCAAATGTAGTCTTTGGCTAAAATGCCTCTCTCAGCTCAGGTCATACTTAATCTTTAAATAATGTGAATAGTATTTGAGACAGTCCCAACAGTCAATTTCAAAAATCACATTTCTTCTCCTTTATTAATATTATCCCTTTCAAGAAGGGGGCCCAGACCCTCTGTTTTACAGCCACTTCAGAGTAGCTAGTAGCTAAAGTCTGTCAGCACACAAATATGTATACATGAATAGCAGCCAAGAAGGTACCTTAAAGCATTATTTAGGGTAGCTTTGCATGTACCAAAATGTTTCTTCTCATCCAGACAGGGAGACACTCAGAACTGTTGACCCTTCTTATGAGCTTGAGTAAGACAGTACCTGCACTGAAGACTATGATAGTTATACTAGGTTCAAAATAGGAATGGAGAGAAGAAAGATTCCAAATCTACCTGAAAAAACTCTTAACTGTGCTCATCAAAAAGGAAATGCAAGGTGTTAGAACATCTGATAAACTTCTGTAGTAGCAACCAATTAACTTCTGAATTGATTCCAAAATAACTCTGTACATTACTTGTCTCTCTAAATACGCTTAGTGTGAAAAAGAAATCACTGTTCCTTTCATTTGAATCTGTGCAGTTTGTACAATAAAGTGAATAGTAAAGTCGCCCTAGAATACTTGCCTAGAATCCTAGAATGAGAAAGTAACTTACTGCACTAAGAATATTTAACACAAATTTACACAGTAAGCAAGAAGTCTCAAACTTCAGAAGAGGGTAAGAAGAGTTCCTTTCCTGATCAGCCAAGGCATGTGTTACAGTTCCTATTCTCCATGCAAGGAAGAGGAAACTGTGCTACTGTCTGCTGAAACCTAGTGAAAAGTCACTGCATGCAGCTAATGGAGACTGAGACATGACAGAGCAAGTCTGAACATTTGCACAAGCAAACAGCCTCCATGGATATTTAAGCTTTTAATTTCTTCTCTGCCGAATAAATTAAAAGTGCATCAAAGCTGCAAAACGGAACAGTTATTTTCTTAAAACAGGCAACTGGAACAGGAATTAATTGATCACTAGGTCAACAGAGAATATCGTACAAGGTCTAGGCCACATAAGAGAAACTTCCAAGGTATAAAAGGGAATCTTCTCTTGATCGCTAATCTTTTAAGGAGATAAATAGTGGTATTCATTAACATAGCATGAATCATTTTACTTAGTACAGGTACTGAACAATCAGAAAAGTCTGTCATTTTCCAGCTAGTTATTTCTCATAATGACACACATGTTTAACTTGCCAGCTAGGATCATTATTGTGGACCGAAGGGACAATATGGTTATTGTACCTGAATAATTATCTACTACAATACCTACAAGTCAAAGCAAAATTGACGTAAAAGGGAAGGAGTGCAAACTGAACTGAAACAAACAGTGATGGTTTTTCATGAACACAGGTCAGGTAGATTTTGTAAAGTAACCATCCAAAGCAGTGTCAAGCTTCTAGTAGGTGATTTTCACCCCAGTTTAATCAACACGTGATTTCACAGAAATCCTGTTTCTGTGTTTCTTGGAATGCTTACAGGTTCCTACAGGTTTCTACACGTCTAGTAGGTTGTATAGAACAACCTCCTGCTTTATTTAAGCAGGACTACAAAGAAATCCCAAGAGGTTGTAAGTTTAAATCTCATGCTTAACTAAGAACATGCTGAAACGTACTTGGACCTGAGCAGGGTTTTTGTTATTTATTCTCTTACAGACGCAATTGCCATATTGACTTATAGTAATCTGCTCTCTATGCCTTCCACAGTCTAAGGACAAATGGAATAGATCATGGAACATGAGTCAGTAGTGTGCCCTGGCAGCAAAAAGAGGGCCAAGTGCATCCTGGAGTGCAGGACACAGCAAGCAGGAAAATAAATTTCATAAGGAATACATTGTAGAAAAAAGAAATCCCCGCAGTCAAATATCCTGACAGTGTAATTAAGGATTGAAGTGAGACACACTGTTCAGGGTTTGCCAACAATCACAAAGTCCAAAATAGCTACCCTTTTATTTTTTCTCATCATGCCTCCTGCAAAGAAAAATGATATACAGATAGCAAGTATCCTAAAGGCACACGTTTCCAGCAGATATTAATATACTCATTTTTTTTTCTAAATTACTCAAGAAAGTAGATGTTTTCATAATATTTCTTGCTTAGAATAGGCTGACAAAAGACATTTGAAAGAGAAAAATGAAATGCTAAATTTTTCATCTGTGAAATTTTTACTTTGAGGCAAATTTGCTTCAAAACTAAGCATAACCTTTATACATATGATTCATTTCTTGGGACATTTTACCCATTGTCCCCATCCTCAAATCATCAAGAAGATATTGAATGTTTAAACTGTATGGGCAACTATTTATTGTCTCATGTCTGGTAAAGTGGTAGATGTTGTCAAATAGTAAGTTCACATTGAATTAACAAGACCTGACTGCTACCACGTCTGAATTCCATACATTTCCTTCACAGGCTGATGACTGACAAATCATATCCATTTGAAAGAACAATGCAGGGAAGCAGGCAGGCGTAAAGAGATTGGAATTCAAGCCTCTGTCAGGTTTACTGAGATTTGCCCAATTCAAAGATTACAAGGGTTTCTTTAACCTGGAGAAGAGGCTGCATTGTCTACAGGGGAAGCAGAATGGATGTACGAGTACCCACAAAAATGACACATGACAAACATTCCGTACTTACGTACAACAGCGCCGTCCAGTGGCTCCAAAAGCAAAATAAAACACTCTGACCCGCACGATGCGAATGCACACACAGGCAAACCTCCAGCTGCACACATCAGCCATGCAGGCTGCCACTGTGGGAGCAGGACACCCAAATGCTGGGGAGGACACAGCACCACTAGAGAACTCCATACAAAAGTGAAGACCTTGTAAATTCAGGTTTTAAATGTCTGTAAAACCTATTCAGCAGAGCAGATTTAGCTATGCAAATAATGAGAGCTTCTTGCACATTAAGAAAAACATGTAAATTGGGGGGGGGTTCCAAAGTAATACAGAATTAACAAAAGGCTTCACAAAAATGAACAGTTAACCATTTCAAATTGCAAACTAATCCTCAGCACCTAATAATTAACATATTTTATCAGCAAGAAACTCCTCCAAATACAGAATCACAGAATCACAGAATATTATGAGCTGGAAGGGACCCACAAGGATCATCTAGTCCAACTCACCATCTAACACCCGTACAGAGTCCGAGAGCACATCGCAGGGCATAACACCAGCCTAGATCCCTCACAGTCTAGCAGGCCACTCCGAGCCGGAAGGGGCCCAACGTCATCCAGCCCTACACCTCCCTGCTAGACCATGTCACTAAGCTCCTCGTCCAGTCTTCTCTTAAACACCTCCAGGGATGGTGACTCCACCACCTCCCCGGGCAGCCCATTCCAATATGCGATTACTCTCTCTGTGAAGAACCGCTTCCTAATGTTAAGATTGAACCTCCCCTGGCGTAGCTTGAGGCCGTGCCCTCTCGTTCTGGTGTCGTCAGCCTGGAAGAAGAGGTCCACACCCATCTGGCTGCAACC
>WEKX01016677.1:0-58364 GCA_013390025.1 Pitta sordida | reverse complement strand
TTATGAGCTGGAAGGGACCCACAAGGATCATCTAGTCCAACTCACCATCTAACACCCGTAGGGAGACCGAGAGCACATCGCAGGGCATAACACCAGCCTAGATCCCTCACAGTCTAGCAGGCCACTCCGAGCCGGAAGGGGCCCAACGTCATCCAGCCCTACACCTCCCTGCTAGACCATGTCACTAAGCTCCTCGTCCAGTCTTCTCTTAAACACCTCCAGGGATGGTGACTCCACCACCTCCCCGGGCAGCCCATTCCAATATGCGATTACTCTCTCTGTGAAGAACCGCTTCCTAATGTTAAGACTGAACCTCCCCTGGCGTAGCTTGAGGCCGTGCCCTCTCGTTCTGGTGTCGTCAGCCTGGAAGAAGAGGTCCACACCCATCTGGCTGCAACAGAGTGTATTTGTCTCTTACTGCACAGTAAACTAGGTCTGGTAATCAAAATCTCTCCCTGCTGTAAGACTAAAAATTATGAAATTTATGACACCAGAACAATGCAAAGAAGAAAGATCATTTAGTAAAAACTCTCAGTATTAACTCTTCTTTAAGAGACTAATAATCTCTTTAGTATTAACTAAAGGTTTTGTCTTGCAATTAACATTTTACTTGGTGAGCTGCTGTCATAATTATGTCCTACAAATCATTAAACAGTACTTGAACAAACCAGAACAAGACAAACTCCCATAATTCTACTGACAATTTATATTCTCAAGAGGTCCTGTAAACAGTTACTTCACAACAAATACATACAATATGTAGTTCCATATTTACAAATAAGAAACATTCCCATGTACTTCTTTTAATTTAAACTTCAGGCCACTGCACTTGAGCCTCTGAATTACATTTCAATACACATACTGATGATGAAACTCCTCCTACTTACATCTATGTTCAATCTATGCAAAGAACATCACTAATCAGCAAATATTCAGTGTGCAAAAATTGACCTTTCATACTGGGACCTCTATGAGAGCACTGCTGGCACAATGAACTTGTGGTTTTTTCAATACTTAGAGGGGGGTTCCAAGAAAGATGGGAACAAACATTTTAGCAGTGCCTATTACAATAGGACAAGGGGTAATTGTTTTAAACTGAAAGAGGGCAGATTCAAACTGGATAAAATACTTTTACAATGAGGGTCGTGAAACACAGGAACAGGTTGCCCAGAGAGGCAGTAGATAGATGCCTCATCCCTAGAAACATTCAAGGTCAGGTTGGACAGGGCTCTGAAGATGTCCCTGCTCACTGCAAGGGAACCTGGACTAGATGACATTTAAAAGTCTCTTCCAACCCAAATTATTCTATTATTCCCTTTTAAATCCCATCAAGTTTTATTGAGTTTTTCTTTACAGATTGACTTTTCTGTGAAAATGTGCCATTGGTATTAAGTGTTTAAAGAAATGTAGTACATTATAAAGTCTTTTAGCTTTACAGTATAAAACCTGGTCATTACAGAATACTAAAAGCATGGAACTTCAGTGTTTCACATTCATTCATAATTTAAATATTTTTAACTGTCCATCTTCAGCTATTTACTCCTTTATACAGAAAAACAATCCTAAGTATATAATAGTTATCTATGTTGCCAAAACAGGAAGCAATCTTCACCGAGTTTAACACAAGGCAAGTCGTATTGGATTCTCTATGTTGGCTTTCAAGGTCTCCAGAAACTTTGAAGCCAGTTCATCATCCACCACTCGACCATCACTGGAAAGAGTCACTGTCATGCACTGACGCTGTTCAAGTTTCTCATTCCCTTCTTCATCTTCCACAATCCTGAGCTCTGGTCTTGCTCGGCCCACAGCTAAGATGCAGGCCTGTGGAGGGTTTATGACTGCAGTGAAATCACTGATGCCAAACATGCCCAGATTGGAGATACTGAAAGTGAATGGAAGAGAAACGAGTTACCAGTAACATCAGAAATTGTATATTCCCTAGAAGAAATAATCTATATTCAGTGACTACCATTACTTAAGTATTTTCCATGGGAAAAGCTATTACAGTTTAAAATAGATCTGAACTGTTTTCAGTTGATCACATTTAGACTCCCAGGAGTTTGGGATTTTTGCAATTACAAATAACACACCATTTTCAAGTACCATTTCTTTATAGCAATATATTCTTGCACTACACACGCTAAAGGTAGGAACCAGGCCAGCAAAGCAATGTCTTTGAATATACTTTGCCTACCCCTGTTCCAAGCCAAATGTCTTTTAGATTGCATCTCACAACTTCAAGTTACAATAGCTGCTGATATCCACCAAGTGAAACAATTTGGGCATCAAGGTGTAACTGAGGCACAGGAAAGCACCATTGTGCCTTTCTCCCATAAACACTGCTGCGTCACCAACTGTGAAGTGGTATACATATTAGGAAAAACCTGGACTCTCTTGTGACAGACTGTCCATCGAAAAAGCTGACCCACTATCTCCTCCTTTTGGTTATAGTTATGGCAAAGAGTGGAAGAACAATTAAACTGTATAAAATCATAGAATAGTTTGGGTTGGAAGGAACCACTAAAGGTCATCTAGTCCAGCTTCCCCTGCAATGAGCAGGGACACCTTCAACTAGATCAAGTCACTCAGAGCCCCATCCAACCTGACCTTAAATGTTTCTAGGACGGGGCCTCTCTGGGCAATCTGTGTTGATGGACATCAGTGACATGTTGTGTCCTTCATGAGTCTGTACTGGGACCAGTACAGTTTAATGTCTTCATCAGTGACACAGATGGTAGGATCAAGTACACTCTCAGCAAATTTGAAGATGACACCAAGCTGAGTGGTGTGGTTGACAGAGCTGAGGGATGGGGCGTCATTCAGAGCAACCTGACAAGCTTGAGAATTGGGCTCATGGGAACATTATAAGGTTCAACAAGGCCAAGTGCAAAGTGCTGCACTTCAGTAGATCAACCCTCAATACCAATACAGGCTGAGGGACGAACTGACAGTAGTCCTGCAGACACAAACACATAAGCGCTGATGGATGAAAAGCCGGTCATGAGGCAGTAGTGCCTGTTCACTGCTCAGGAGCCCCATATCCTCAGCCACACCAAAAGTGGAGTGACCAGCAGGTCAAGAGAAGTAATTCTGCTCCTACCCCACCTGCAGTACTGCATCCAGCTCTGGAATCACAGAACCAGGCTGGAAAGAGCTTTAAGAGCATCAAGTCTATCCAACAACTGGAACCACCATCATGCTCACCAGTACACCTTATCTCTTAGTGCCATACACACATGCATTTTGAACACTTCTGGGGGAAGGTGACTCAATCACTTCCCTCAGCAGCCTGTTCCAATGCTTGACAATCCATTCCAGAACGAGAGGACGTGGCCTTAAGCTACGCCAGGGGAGGTTTACGCTGAATGTTGGGAAGACGTTTTTCACAGAGAGAGTGATCGCTCATTGGAATGGACTGCCCAGAGAGGTGGTGGAGTCGCCGTCCCTGGAGGTGTTTAAGAGAAGACTGGATGAGGAGCTCAGTGACATGGTCTAGCTGGGGGGTGTTGGGCTGGGTGGTCCTGTGGGTCCCTTCTGGATCGGAGTGGACTGTGAGCCTGTGAGGGAACTAGGTTTATGTTCACCACTCTAGGGTGTGTGTTCGGTCTCTGTACGGGCATTAGATGGTGAGTTGGACTAGATGATCCTTGTGGGTCCCTTCCAACTCATAGTATTCTGTGATTCTGTAAAGACATTTTTCCTAATATCCAATATAAACTGCCCCAGTGCAACTTCAGCCCATTTCCTCTCCTCCTGTTACCTATTACCTGGGAGAAGAGACTGACCACCTCACTGCAATCTCCTTCCAGGTAGTTGTAGAGAGCAATAAGGTCCCCTCCAGTGCTCTTTTAGTCCAGGCTAAACAACCCTAGCTCCCTCAGCTGCTTGGCACAAGACTTGTGTTTCACTCGTTTCACCAGCTCTGTTGCCTTCTCCAGACTGGCTCCAGCACAGTACTCAAGGTGCAGCCTTGCCAGTGCCAAGTACAGATGAAATGAATCTGAAACAAGATAGTTGTTTCCCCCTGACACAAGACAGATTAGGTTTGGCCCTCAGAATCACCACATGAAGATTCATCCTAAATGATGCAATACATATTTTAAAAGGAATGCCTTAAAACAGTGGAATAACTGAGGATAAAACAGTTCCGAACACACACTGTATGTATTAAACAGTGCTAGAGTTTTACCTAAAAGATCCTCCCTGGTACTCTTCCGGTAACAGTTTTCCGTCTCTTGCCTTCTTTGCTAGAGCCTAAGGAAAATGGAAAAACAAGAAGAGGCAGAGAAAATGAAGAAATTAAAGTGCTGTAATAGAGTAATTCTTTTTACTTCAGTAAGACATTTTAAGTACCATACAGACATTAAAAAAGCATCTGCTTTTGGATTTAGGGAAGCACCTCAGCAACATTGTTGCATCTGTATGATCTGGCAAAGAGACTACCATACAAAGCTTATTTCCCCAACAATATTGGCTATTCAATAAAAGCTGTTATTTCACCTTACAAACATTACTCCAATTTTTACAATAGAATGACCATTCTCCCTGATGTTTTTCGATCATCAAGTAAAATATTGATGAGGCAAATTCTTTAAAGAAACTGACAGGTATCATTTCAGAGCTTTCTACGAGGTTGAAGGAATTTATTTCTTTCAGATAAGCCTTCAACTACCTTTCAAGGGGTGCCTTTAAGACCACTCTTTCTGTGATCTCCATTGCATTTGTGAGGCTTTTAAATCCAACAGAAGAAATGTTCAAATACAGTCCAAGAAGCTCATACTGTGTTCTAAGATATTATCACAGTATAACAGAACTTTAAAATTCATAATAAAGATCTCAGTTATAAAGACATACTAAGTTTTATTTTAGGCTTTTACTCATCTCTGAATAATTAGTGAACCAAAAGACAACAGACATGGGAACAACATTCACACAATAGGCTCAATATAAGCGTAATGCATTTGTGCAATTGCATTATTTGAATGATGAATATATGGTGCAGTGATGTACATGACCTGAAAAGAAGATAAAATTAACACATGCAGCAGAAGAGGACATATAAGCAATTACACAAAGGAAGTGCCTGCCAAACTACAAGAACACAGACCGAGAAGCAGCTGCAGTTTCAGTTTGTGCCTCCCTCAGGTGCATGTCAGCTCCATATTTATTTCACTAATTCAGTGGAGAAGTGAAAAGCAAAATTATGTCAGTGTGGACACCTGCAATCTGTGTTTTTTATAGTGAGTAGTGTGACTTACGTTACACACACTCCATTTTGAATGGAAGGTGAAGGCTCACTTTATCATGGCCTTATGGAACATAATGCAAGCAGGACACTGCAATTTATGGAACGAGATGTTTGCAGCACTGCACAGTGTCACATACTGGCAATAAGGAAAGTGTGACATACTTCACTTCTTATAATGCTTTTCTTGTCATCATTCTATCACTAATCCCAGAATAATCTCAGCTGACCGTCCTCTTCTGACGGTTATTACATTAGGGAAAGGAATTATTACAACATGTGCAACAGAAAGTAAGCAATACACACTGGAAAAATCTTTAAAAAATAATTATGAATGTTTTGTGGCATGACACACCTTTTTTATGCTACAACTTTGTTGGTTGTTCCCCCTTGTCAACACAGACTATTATGATTTCTGTCATTTTTGGTAGAAGCCAAGAATTTAGAGAGTGCAGTGGTGTCTAGTTTGGGGACAGTGTTATGCCCTAGCTGCAGTTTTAGGCCCATTGCAACCCTCAGAGGCTGAAGGTGTTTGATTAGAACTCATTAAGGCTTGTGCTGGGGCATTTTATCATTCACTGTACTTCAGCCTGCCACAAAGTACTCCTTCTCTGTCTGGTGGCAACAGTCTCAGATCACTGGAACTGGCACCTGGTCTATGTGAAATACTCCTCATTAGTCTGAGGAGTTCAATGTCAGCAATAGGGTGACATCCTCAACTGAATTGCCCATTGAAAAAATGCAGATATAGATTCCATAATATAACTGCAAAGAGAGTAGTACAAACATATACAAGCAAATTTCTGGGAAAGGGAAGGGGAAACCCCCCAAGAATCTTGAATACTGAAAATACGGAAATACTATTGAAATTAACATTATCTATCTTTAATGAGGATTACAGACATACAATTACATTAAATTGCGAAAGCCTGGACAGGTTTATTTTTCAAACAGTTTAGTCAGCATGTGTTTTAGTTGGCTAGCTTATTGGTAATTAAAAATGAAGTTGCAAAATTAATACTAATTTTGAAGTATAAGTAATGCTGAAATTGCTTTAGATTCACTGCTTATGTTATTACTGATGTGTATCTGGGTCACGCTACATTTTCTGCTACAAAAAGCAGTACAGCTACTCTATTCCTCAGCCTACTGCACATTTAAGACCTACCTTTGCAGAGGCAGAAATTTCTTTTATTCCCTTGGCAGCAACATCTTTTATGATTGGTGTAATGAGACCTCGGTCTGTTGCCACGGCAATAGATATGTCAATGGACTGCAGCTGCCTGCAGACTTCCCCATCCCAGGTTACATTCACATCTGGCATTTGCTAAATTGGAGACAGAATAAAAAGAGACAGCTGTTAAAAGACCAATGGTGCAATCAGTTAAGAACAATGAAATTCCATTATGACACATCAGTACATAGAGGCACACACCACATTAATGAGCTTGCCCTTATTTTATTTAAAAAGCATATTGTTAAAAAGCATAAACGTATGCTTCAGAAACTGAAAATGGCAGGACAATTTTTTTTTGGTGTTGCTGAAAAAAGAAACAACAACAAGAGCCTACAAATTTCTTCATTGATACCACCCTATGGCTGTCCAGAATGTAAAGCTTCAAAGCAGTGCAATTGCCCAAAATAAATCACAGGATGTCAAATTTAAAACATAGAAATAGACATTCTACTATACCCATGTGTTTTTTTCCACCTGTGCCTCAAGCATGGCTCTCAACAAAGCAAGCTACAAATAAGATATACTGCAGATACACTCACTATTATTTAGATAAGATTGTCCTAAAATGCATCCCAATTTTTTTGCATGTAGACTCAACTCAAATTGAGACCTTTACTGATAATTTCAATGATGTTTTTGAGTTTACCATATAAAGCTGAAACAGTTCACGGGGAAAAAAATGCCCCAATATATGGGTGAAGCCTAGGTACTGTGAAGGTACTAGTTCTAATAAATTCAAGATTAGTATTCAGGTACCTTAATGAAATTAGGAATGTGGAAGTTGACTTTCTAATGAAGAATGTATTTCAGAAAAAAGTAACTATCTATCAAAACCAACTCCACGATCTATCTAAATCGCACACCTAGCAGAAGCAGTGTGACAGTACCCTCAGTTCCTATTCTTCAACACCAGAATGCATAGTAAAGGAAAAAAAGGAGAGAAGAAAGAAAAAAAGTCTCCAGCACTCCTCTTTGCAAGTGAAATAAATTTCAGAAGTCCCACAGTACAGAGAGTTGTAAGATGCCCTCCAGTGGGTGCTGTACAACTATGACACTCTATGTAAGGTATTCAAAAGTAATGGTAGGGACACAGTTTGTTGCTTCAACAATGAAAGACTTATTTCTAAGGGACAGCTGCTACAGGAGCTGCTGTTGCTAAGCCCAACCACTTGAGGATATCAGCCTGGAAGCTTTAGCTGCTTCCTCCATCCCTATGCCTCCTTATTCCAGAAGGACAGAATTACTCTAATAAGTTATCATCTGATGAGCCCACTGGCACATTGACAAAATTCTGGCTGTCAAATAGCAAGACCAAGCTGCAACACAGTACTCATAATTGGACTTGTGATCTTAAAGGTGTGAAGGAGAAACTTGGCACATTAAAGAACTGATAAAAGCAGTACTTGAAGTGTTTGCCAATTGTCAAAACAGCTGCAGATGGTTCATTAAAGCTAGAAGAGCTTATTTTTCATTGTTCAGGAAGAAAATATTAACAAAATATGCTTTGAACAGTGCCCAGAAAAGAGTCAGTAAAACTGCCTTGAACTTAAAACTTGCAAATGTATTCACACCACCACATGCCAGGGTTGGGAGGTGCAGAAGGAAGCAGGTTTTCTTTTTTTAAACTAGTAGCCCACACTTTTTCCTGAAATGCAGGCAGAAAGTAGTTGAGATATGAGCTTGATCCTGAACTTATTTCCGGAGAGTTACATCTGTTGGGTTTTTTTTTAAATCTATTATTTTAATGGTCAAACAAATCCTAGCATAGGTTTGTAAGAAAACAAAAGTATAGAAGAACTGATTACTTTCATACCAACACAATAGTAATGCCCCACAAAAAACAGTTTAACAATCCACTCAGAACAAAACAAAACCTAGTATTTCATTCCTCTTGCTCTATTTCTTGTTCCTTTCACCTGCTCTCTGGTGCAGAGATGTTTTATCCCATGCTCACAGTTAGCTGTTCCCAGTAAGTTTTGGATGCCACTGTTTTCTCACATAAGATTTCATTAGGTCACAAGAAGAAAAGCTATTTGCAGTGTACACATCTAACAAAAGTACAGTACACATATTGTGCTCCTACTTTTTCTAGTGTTGAGTAACTTGTGGAGTTTTTTCTAGTCTAGCCAAGGCCCAGTTTCTCTTACATACTTGCTTATGAAACTGCCTAGAATCCTGTATATTTTCTGTCCAGATTACAATTATACATTAAACTATATCTCTTACCATTATGTATTACTATTCAGAATATGTTTGGCTAGAAATCTGTCATGTCTATTCCAGTCCAGCGCTCTCTCAATTCTATACATCCATGGAAATATGATTAGTTCCCCAACTTAAACACAAATTCTTCCCTCAGCTTTTATATGGTTAAAATAATTCTTGCAAATGAGAAAAACAGCTCTCACACCCTTTCCAATGTTTTTTTATTATTGTGAATTAACCCAGTGAATTAATCCAATATTCTGAGTCTTTGTTCTGCTTTACCTTGACTGTAGCTTTCAGAAATGGCTGCTTAAACGATGAACTGATGTCAGAAAAGTTCAGCTTTTCTAGGCATTTATCATATAGCTAGAAAGCGTCACCACTGTCATTGAAGAAGGTATAGGCAACAAATTCATGGCAACAAAAACTGCTTCAGAACCTGCATTCATTCCTTGTAACACATTAGTACACTGCAATGTTGACAAGGGCAAACTCCACATGACAGTTTTAAGGATCAAGTGTGCATCTCTCAATTATCTTTCTACATTTCAGCTATTAGTGACCACTAAAAGACACTATTTCTTTCTGTATCCTACTGGCCTTCAGGTTGGCCAGAGATCCCACCCATGACTTAATTTCAAAATTAGTGCAAACTGAATTTAAATCAAAACACTTGCCACACCTAAGTGAAACCATCATAATTCTTTCTTTTCATGAGTTTGGAAACAAGCAGTTGTTTAACTTTTACATTGACAAAGGGAACAATGACAATCCTTAGCAATGAGGAAAAACTGAATGCCTGAAGAATATAGATATCATTGAATATGCCATCAGAATACATCTGAGGTGATACACAAGATCAGTATAAGACTTAGATAAATATTTGTTACTGTAAGAGAAATAAGATGCAACAAAGAATAGAAGACTTGACAAATGCTTTGTTTGCTGACAAAGCAACTACTGCTACCTGCAGCTGCTAACTGTAGTAAGTGGATCTTTACTAAGAAGGTCTTATTTTTTCAGTTCACAGCATAGACAGGGCAGAGAATTTTACCTGGAGACTTAAAAAAAATCTGACAATAAGGAATACAGAATTACCAGCTTTGCTATGATCATATCTCCACATAGGCTCAAAAAATACTTTTGCCTCCTTGGCAGTTGACTATTAAAAATGCATTTAAAAAGTCAATTATTTGCTTACCTTCAGAGTAACTGCAGTTGCCTTGATAATAAAATCATTTACAGATACTTTTATATCATCTGCAAAAACAAAAGGAAAAAAAGACAACAGTTATTGCTCCTAAAATTTGTTTATCAGCATTTGTATGACAAGAAGATTCCAGCAATTGAGAAAAGGAGTATCTTCAAGAAAAAGTCTCAAGCAGAGACATTCTTGCCAGCTTTTACCAGAAGGTCAAAATCCCTGCAAACTTGATTATTAGTACTCACTCTTGTAAATTAGCAGCCCACACATGTTTTATGCTTTACATATTTATGAAGAAATGTACTGTAGGATCTAAGTATACGAAGACAATACTAGAGACTAATATTCTCTACATAATGTAACCCATTAACTGGAGCAATTGCAGAGATCAGCTTTTATTTACCTATAAATCACAAGTATGTTACTCTCCAGTGAAATCTGGGATCTTAATTTAATAATTAGCAAGGTGAAGACATCGGTCAATCATTGAAAAATGACTCAATACATTATGAAGCAGGCTACAAAATCATGAGAGTGACAAAGCTGTTAAATCACAAGTGAAGCTACACAGAAAAAAAAAGTAACATCAGTCACAAGTAGAATAAACAACCTTGAGAGACTCAATTTTTTCAATGTAAGCCTAAAATATACCACATAACACTTGGTAGACATTTGCTTCCTTAAAAGCTCAGGGAAAAGGAGGGATGGAAACAACACCTATGGATGTTTTGTCTTATTTTTTTCCCCAAGTTTTAGTGCCACTTCTTCTGCCAGAAGTGGCAGAAGAAGTAAGGATGACAGAAACAATGCAGCTCATGCCACAGTTGCACAAGATTACCTTGAAGTGCATGATATTTACACATTCTTGAAATAAATACGATTATTTATATAGAATAGTTCATATTTTAAAGAAATTAAGGACCAGAATAATCCCTTATGACTCAACCAGATATTGCAATTATAACACATGATCTTGACTGATTTATCAAGTTTTGTCTTAAAACCAAAACCATTTCCCGAGAAGATTACTCTTCCTGGAGAAGTAGGGACAAACCTCATTTCTCAGTGTATTACAATTAGAGCTCCATGAACAAGAAGGAAATTGCAGGCAGGCACTGCCCTCACCCTGTCTCCCTGCCCTTCAGCTACTGCTTCCCACTTTGCAGCGTCACCTCAGTTCCACTTGTACAACTGTTTTACAGGTCTGATGCCAAAATGTACCCATGGATTGGGACAGATTAATGTAACTCAAATTGTGGCATCAGAGAGAAGGAAGATACTAGAGAGGCAAAAGTAAGCAGTGCATGTTCCCAACACTTTAATCCAGCTTTTCTGTGGAGAAAAATCATCTCCAAAAA
The DNA here is from genome assembly GCA_013390025.1 of Pitta sordida. NCBI lineage: Eukaryota > Metazoa > Chordata > Aves > Passeriformes > Pittidae > Pitta > Pitta sordida. The sequence continues at coordinate 47,115 of WEKX01016677.1, read as the reverse complement.
AATCTGTAGCCTCTGCAGTAGTTTAGGAGATAAGTGAAGGTGAGTCATAGTTTAATCCCAGGTGGCAACTAAGCAGCACACAGCTGCTTGCTCACAGCCTCAGTGGAATGGGGGAGAAAAGCAGAAGTGCAAAAGCGAGAGCCTTCCTAAAGAGGTTGCACAGCTTTTGGTTTAGGATCTTCAAGAATCACAGTATATTGAGCAAATATGTTAAATATAATAAAAATTATTTAAATTTAGAAGATTATGATGGAAAGGGAAAAAAAACTTTCATTCAGGGTCTTTATCCAACTACATACAAATTCTAAACAAAAAAGACACTAAGGAAAAAACACTTTTGTGATATTTTGCATGAAAATGAAGTACCTGCCTGAAGAGTGCTCTATTGAAAAATTCTTTTATTTTTTTAAATGCATGTCATATGTACTTCAATGAACTGAGATTTGGGAAAGAAGATTCTAGTCTTATGACCTTAAGCTTCAAGAAATATTTCTCAGTCAGTCACTCTAGTGAACAGGAGTTGAGATAAAAAGGGGAATTTAAACTTTTTGATGTTATACATAAACTTTTCTGTATAATTAAAATACAGTTAACAGAAAAAACCCAGAATTTACACACACATGTATGTATTGACATTTATAGTTTTTAATCTAATTCTCAATGCGCATCTTAAAATAATCCAGTTTTCTATGGGACAGATTTCTATTAAAATTTCTATTATTTAACATAAGCTTTAAGCATGTATATAAATTTCAGTCAAAGAGATAACCCTGCTTTCTTCACACTAATATCAATGCTTTGACTTCTAGAGGAATTTACTAAGCATTTGTATTGGTTGGCATGTACTAAAAACTTACTTTCTTCACTTGTCATGGATAAAGCCATTCTCACCCAAAATTTGAGGGTACATTAGCTTTCCTTTCCCACTTAGTTCCATAAAGAGGCCAGCAAAACTAAATTTTAACATTGTATCTAGAAGTACAGAGCATGAGCTTATTTTAATTTGAATTTATTCACAAGAATAAATTGCGCTTTCAACGATTAAGAAGTAAATACTACGGCAACTGGATGGAGGCAAACAAAAACCTACTGGACAATGTGTAGTCCTGTGCCAGACTGCAGCTGTCTACAGAGTGCTGTGTTACTCTGCCAAGTAACATCTTTGTCTTCCTCTATCTTCATAAGTTGTCCAATTCAATAATCACAGGAGCTACAACCTGAGTCCAACATATGGAATGGTGAATAAAAAAAACCCACTTGATTTGCACCTCCTGAGGAAGTCTGTGCAAACAAGACCAACTATGCATTAGTACCACATGTCCTAGTAAATCACTTAAACTACTAACCTTTGGCCAATTCTTTTCTTAATTTCAAAACAGCATCAATGTCACAGTCAGCAGCAGCATATGCGTGAGGTATCGTAGTTTTAGACTCCGTTAATCTCTTGGCAATAACTCTTCGGATGTTGCTTGCTGGGATTTCTGTGAATGTGCCCTGAAAGAAATCATATGCTTTACATTAAATATCAAGAGAACAAACATACTTCCCCTCTGCTAAAAGAGTACTCCAGTGTGCATGTGTTATCATCAGTGACTCCGGCTAACTCCAAACAGCCTGTAAATACCCAAAAGGGACACATCCAACTACTAAAATTAATACTATTAAGACAATTCAGTGTTCTAAACTATTCCTCTTAAATGGGATCAACACAACTGGTTTTACAGAATAGTCTCATTTTACAGTATAGAATAAATCCAGTCTCAAAACAATAATAACAACAAAAATCCCAACCAAACCCATCCAGATACTGAGGCATTAATTTTCAGCCAAAGTATACAAGCACCATTCTATCTGTCAGACTAGGCATATTCCTCCAATTATGCTTTGTTCCATAAAAATTATAATAGAACATTTCCTCATTGCCTTTTCAGTTCCCTGAGTGGTTCCTTAAGACAGGCTATAATGCATCTTTTTTGTTATTCTTCTCTTTCCAGATATATTAAGTAATGTTTCCATAGCCAACTTCTTCATAGTACCAAGTAAACTTGCAAGTAATCTCTTGAAATATTAGTGACTACAAAAAGCAAGAAAATAATTGATTCTGTTAAACACCATTTTGCACACCTAATCTTTAACACATCTCTTGAACCTATAAGGACTCACAGAATCCCTAGTAAATGCCGAATACTCAGCACACAACAAACCACAACGTATATGTTCCAGAGCAATCATAGAAATGTTTTACGCTGTAATGGAACAATATCTAAGTTTGAGCTTCTGTGTTCTTTGTCTGGTTCTCTGTACAGTGCAAAAGAAAAAAAGGAAAAAAAAAAGGCATTTTCTGAATATTCTGAACTGTAGCTACATTGTAAACTTCAGCCTACAAAGATACATCAAATTTATTTCTAGAGCCAGTAATGTTTTTCACGAAAGCTTTTCAATTTCCACTGAAGTGCATTTCAACAAGGGCATTTATTCTTTAAAAAATAATTTCTGGTACAGAAATACCTCAGTTATTTTCTCAGTCATATGCGCGGAAATTTTCCCCTGCAGTACTTCGTTATTCAGGAAGCAGTGCATAATTCCACAGGACAGCTCAGACAATGCACTCCTGCCAGTGCCAGGTGCTGCAGTTAAAGGGCAAAAGCCCTGACTCCCATGCTCCTCGCTGCCGTAAGGAGTCCGGGATGCTGCAGTGTTCCAAAGTTGCCATATTTCTGGCAATAATTTGCCATGTTACTGTCTGACCCATATTCGCGGATTAAAGGTTTTGCGGGGCCCACGAGAGACCTGTAATCCATGAATACGGAGCTATGACTGTATTTCTAATATTTCAGTTTAACATAGAAACTGTACTTAGTTGTTGGCGGTTTGCAAAGTTACTATCCAAAGCAACAACTAAGACTTCCCTTCCTCACCTCCTGATAACTCACCAATGGATATTTACATCTTGCAGGAAAGCACATGAGTGAAGCACAGTAAAAATAAAACATGATTCTAGTTTCCCAAAGTTTGGAAATACACACTGACATACTGAATCCTGTAGTGACTGAGGGCAAGAGAACACTGTTGATTTCTAAAGTAGTGTCATCTCGTTTGGGGACCGATATAAAACTGTTGTCTCTGACTTCGATTTTGTAGGCCTGCAGTGATAAATTTTTCCACAGCTTCAATATGCAAGCTACACAAGGTACTATGCATATTATAATTGCAAAAATTTCAGAGTCTGAATTACGCTGCTTTAGATCCTTGAAGTGTACTAAAGACTGCACCACAGGGCTCTCTCAGATTAATTTCCTCTATCACGCCAATTCTATAAATCACAGAGCTACTGAAGTAGCTTTTGCATTACTCAAGTGTAGGAATGCTGAAGCGTTACCAGAGCAGCAGGTTGTCCTGGTGTGGAAACTGGTGGAACTGCTGGTCTTGGATAAGCAGAAGTCACAGCTGTTGCTTGTGGGGCAGAAGGCACTGCAGCAGGCTGGAGAGGAGCTGGAGAAATCCCAGGCTTCAGTTCACTGGGTTTACCCTTCTGCTTCTCTTGCAGAAGTTTGAGAGCATCCCTGGTGATTAAACACAGTGAAATACTGACAACAAAGAAAATATGTACTTAACAATTCCCTAAGTATTACTATTCCATCACCTGTCCTAATTAATTAGCCACTTCTGTACAACTAAATTTCCTTGCCAAACCAAATGTTAAGAAGGTGATTATTATTAATGGATATTAATTTTGTGTCACTTTTGTGGTATCTTTTTAGTAATTACTCATTAACTTCTGTGAACAAACGGAATTGAATATGCAATAATAGAAAACATTTGTTAGAAAAGCATAATAATCATCATTGTGAGTGTACAAAGTGATTTGTGAATTGCAACAATTCTTGAGAAGACAGTACATTTATCCTGGCTATAAAGTCTCAAGTAAAAGCTGTTTCATCCATTTTATTTATAATAATGTGCATTTAATCCGACTACTTAGTGCTAACTAAAAATTGAGTAATACATTTATCAATCATGTCTTTCTGACCTTTCTGACATAAATAGGCACAGCCAGGTACAGATGGTAGACATGTGAAGGATAGCACCACAATAGAGAAACAAAGCTAAGACCTGGGTAACATGCAACAGTCCCAGGTGTAGGTGAACCTCATCTATTCTACAAGCATTCTTTCAGGATTTTATAGCTACCATCACTGTTGTGGGACAGTATGACAGACATGAGTAACTCCCATCCTTAAGCCACAATATGTTGGGTTAGGAACTGGTTGGACGGACGAGCTCAGAGAGTGTTGGTGAATGGTGCCACATCCAGCTGGCAGCCAGTCACTAGTGGAGTCCCACAAGGGTCAGTGTTAAGCCTGGCACTGTTCAACATCTTTATTGACGATATGGACGAGGGAATTGAGTCCATCATCAGCCATTTTGCGGATGATTCCAAGCTGGGGGCAAATGTCAAACTGCCGGAGGGTAGGAGGGCCCTTCAGAGGGACCTTGACAGACTAGAGAAATGGGCAGACTCCAACAGTATGAGATTTAACAAGACTAAGTGCCGGGTTCTTCACTTCGGCCATAACAACCCCATGCACCGCTATCGGCTGGGGGAGGAGTGGCTCGAGACTAGTGAAGTGGAGAGAGACTTAGGTGTACTGATCGATAGGAAACTCAATATGAGCCAGCAGTGTGCCCAGGTGGCTAAGAAGGCCAATGGCATCCTGGCCTGCATCAGGAACAGTGTGGTCAGTCGGTCCAGGGAGGTTGTCCTTCCCCTGTACACAGCGCTGGTCAGACCTCATCTTGAGTACTGTGTGCAGTTCTGGGCTCCCCAGTTTAAGAAGGATGTTGAGCTGCTTGAGAGGGTCCAGAGAAGGGTGACAAGGATGGTGAAAGGACTGGAGGACAAGCCCTATGGGGAGCGGCTACGGAAACTGTGGTTGTTCAGCCTGGAGAAGAGGAGGCTCAGAGGTGACCTCATTGCTGTTTACAACTACCTGAGGGGAGGTTGCAGCCAGGCGAGTGAGGATCACTTCTCTCAGGCTGACGACACTAGAACGCGGGGACATGGCCTTAAGCTACGCCAGGGGAGGTTTAGACTGGATGTTAGGAAGAGGTTTTTCACAGAGAGAGTAATTGCATATTGGAATGGGCTGCCCAGGGAGGTGGTGGAGACACCATCCCTGGAGGTGTTTAAGAGAAGACTTGATGAGGAGCTCAGTGACATGGTCTAGTTGGTGGGGAGTGGGACTAGATGATCCTGAGGGTCCCTTCCAACTCAGAATAACCTGTGAACAATACTGTATCTACCGCAGGTGCAGCATGTTCATAAAGTAACAGACTGAAGATTAGCACCTGCCGGGCAAAACAGAAAAGATTTCATTTACAACACCAGCACCGACTGAAAAAGCAGCAAGTTGCAGATTTGATTAAAAAGGACTGTATCACATACCCTAGATAAATTTCTATCACTTCATGAAGACACCACCACAGCACGTACACAAAGCTTTATTTCATAAACTAGCGGAAGAAATTAAAAGTCAGACCCCTTAGAACCCTACCATGGTTTTGAAACACAAGCCATAAATACTAAACAAAATTAGCTAACTTCAGTACACTCCTGTTTGAGTGAGTCTACTCTTGAGTCAGAGCCAAGAGTTTGTTATTAAATTTTTGTAGAAAGATCAGTCTCTGAACATTTTGCATTCTTAGTTCTTCTTAAAACGTAGCAAGCACCAAGAACTGAAAACTGGAAAGCTCTGTATGTTCTTTTACCAATTGCTGACTTGCTTCAATTTATTTTTAGCTTCAAAACATACTTCAGCAAATGATACTAAAAATAAAAGTAGCTGAGATCAAGAGGTAATTTGACAAAATTACAAGTTGTTACTTGTTTTCCCAAATTAACATTCTAGCCAAAACTTGTTTTAAAGGAAAGTATTTAACACAACAGCTACATCAGTGAAAGAATTAGATTCATACAATGAAAATCATTCCTACCATTACAATTTGAAACAAAAAATAGTAACTCTATAACATAATGTAACTTTTTTAGTTAACATATTAGAAGCTACCAAAAATTACTTAAGGTTTTAACTTGGCAGCAAATACCATCTGGTTTTGGTGGCTTTTAGTGTGCTAACTAAAAAATGTATTGCCAAAAATTAGCTTTCTTTTAGATTAGAAGATTCGCTCAAGACTTTTTGAAACTCATTTGTGAGTATGACAGACAACTATGTACCAAATACACAATTATAAAAATCAAAATTCATATATATTTACTAAACATACATAAAAATAGAGTTTCTTCCACCAATTCATTACAATTTAACTGATTAAGTTATTAGTGTCAAGGTTGCCAGACCGCAAGCCTAAATGTAAGTACAATTGGAGGAGGTATCAAAGCAAATAAAATCACACAGGTTTTGGTATAGGTTAGGCAAAGGGACATTTTATGAGAACTGGAAAAGAAACAGTTGCATCTTCAAAACTCTCTATGAACTTCTATTAACACAGGATAGCAAAAGAGAATAATGAGAGAGAAGAGGGTAACAAACATGAAAGAGCAGTCTGCTCCTCAGGAAAGATACCACAGCTTGATGAACATTTACTAAACAACAACATGCCTTACCAAACTATTATTAGAAGTACACAGATTCTGGCAACCCTGTTACACCTTGATTTACCACTACTACAGGAGTGTATACTCTTTAATTAGCCATGTTAGGCAAAGTAAAAAAAAAGGTGCAACTAAAACGGGTATTTTGTGTTCAAAATATATTTTGTATGTAAGTCAGGTTATACAGACACTTAAAAAGTCACTAAGGATTCAAGGTGCAACAAGAGCTGCACGGACTGACACAAGCTTTCTCTGGACATGCCTTACCAAACTTGCTCCCATCCCCTCTCATATGAACATCTGTTTACCCAATTCATAGAAGATCTCCTGGAAGAAGGAAAATGGTGAGCAAAGAATGCTACACAAACTTGTAGGTATCAAACTTACTGCACTATCAGCACTCTAGATGGAGCTCATTCCTCCACAACAGCAGCTGACAAACTGCTCCCAGCAGAGATCCCACTGTACCCAAAACAGGCACATGAACTCAATCTCCAGAAAAACAGCCCTACATGTGGGTACCGTGCGTTATTTGCAAGCTGAAATGTCTGAGTAGCTCAGAAATCCCGAACCACGCTAATTTAACAAGAGCTGNATCAAGCATTCTATACCTTAAAATTACAAAGTCAAATTCTTTATATTAAAAAATCAGTTTTAAACAGAAATTACTTTGCTAGACAATTCTCATAAGTACAGAAATATCTTTGCTGCATCTCCATGACAACAAGGAAGTGCTAATTGGCCAGTTCAAAGTGCTAGAGGGTTTCCACCTGCCATAGCCTTGTTATGCACTGTAATTACCATTACAGTTACATAATTGAGAAAACTCTCTCTGATTATTTCGGTTATATAGGATATAATACATATTCCATTCCTTATTTAATCTCAACTCAGGCAAAATCATAAGGAAAAAAAGGTTTTCAGAACTGTCTGCTTTTCTGGGTTCAATTAAAAATTGTGTTGACCTAGTCTTGGTTGTCTTCGATCGAAACTAAAATAACTGGAGCAAGCAAGATCCATGTAACTGAGTGATGGCATTTGTCAAAAGGAGTAATTTTATCACGAACAAAAGTATATATTTCTGCCAAAATCCTTACCTCTCACCTCCAATAAAACACACACGCTCCTCTGAAGACAGTGTAACATTTCAAGGCTAAAGGCACTGAATCTACAATGTTTTTATATCCAACTTCTCCACCCAAAGGTTTGAGTGCCCATCATTAGATGAGAACACTTAAAAAGTAAAATAAACTAGTAGAAGCCTGATCATAACAAACCACAGCTTTGTAAACAAACATCCTGTAAATCACAGACACGGAAATAAGGAAAAATGGGATAAAACCAGAAATCTGGAATTTCTTATCATTACACTTAATTCTTGCCTCAGTCTAATAAAAATGGGAACAAGTGAAATCCTGATACATTTAATAACTGAACTTCTGTGAAAAGAGCAAAATATCTGAATCCCCAAATAAGTTAAAGCCAACAGGTCACTGATGGTTTTTTTGGCTGTTTATGCATCTTGGAGTAGCGAAACTCTTGAGATCCACAATGGTAGCTTACAGTGGTGCCTCGGAGTCAACAGCCACCATTAGGCTGAGCTGCAGAAGTTGTGACAGCATTGTCATTTCAGCTGCAGGAATTGTGACAGCCATGCAGCCAAGACAGGACATAAATAGTAATGCTTGTTTCTTTTTAAAATTCAGGCCTTCTTAAAATATTTCCTAACCTAGTCTCCCTAACTTTTCACCAGGATTTTTAAATTTAACTAATCCAATCCATACAAGAAATGCAACACAGACAAGGTTTTTTAAATAAATTGACATTAATGTCATGGTGATTGCCCTAGTTGCAAAGGGACAAATAAGGGAATAACGGGTTGTAGCTTTACCAAAACACGTATCCACATACTCTTTCGTGAAGATTCCTCGAGGCCCAGAAGGTTTAACATTGCTTGGGTCTAGTCCATGCGTCTCCAGAATGTTGCGAGCTGCAGGACTTAAACGAAGCCTGAAGAAATGAAGGGATAAATTAAACTATTTAAATAATAAGACGAGCTTATTCCATTTATTGTACATCAAGAGAAACTACATTTCTGTCTGGAAACAGAAGTGTGATTAGCTACAAAGCAGAGTACATAGTTACAGTGTATTCAATGCACCTTAGCACGATTTGCTTTCTGAAATGAGGAAGAAGTCAACATGCAGATATTTCAGAATTCTTAGGTAAAAAAGCAAAAACATATTCATAAAAGAATAAATACTTGGTTTCAAGTCTTTCAAACACCTCTATTCATTATTTTCTATAGGAGACTGTATTTGTATCTGTCCAGTAAGCCATTGCCAAAGAGAGGTATGTCATAAATGATCAGTTGGTTCTAAATATGTGCATATACATCTCTAACACTGGCAGTGAAACATCACTTCTGATATTCGTTGGTACTCAAATGCATGATAATCATCTCAAGGATCCTTCAGGTGGATCATCTTCCTACTACAGCTAAGGCTTGGGCAATGACCTCAATTATTTGTCTTCCACTTGCATGAGAAAAGCCTAAATGCTGCCAAACTTCAATTAACACGGCAAATCAGACAGAAAAAGTAACAAGGTTCACTGAAAAATAAAGAAAGAAAACCAAGAAAAACCCCACAAAGAATAAAAACCTCTCCAAACTACCAACCCCAAATTTACGTAACACATGCTACAAAAATTTGTTTCCTACTTTTTAACAGGGTGCAATTTTACAGCTTTTGTATTATCACAATTCACTGCAAATAACTCTAAACAAGACCTATCCTATGAGATGAAGCAGTGATTTACAGATTACTGTTACCTGACTAACACTTCGAGCCTGACTCCCCATTCATGATATTTGCAGTCCTTACACCACTCTAACAGATTTAAACAAAACAAAACAAAGAGCACATAAACCCACTGGTCTGAGTTTTTCACATTACACTTACGAAAATTACAAAAATACAAGACTATTAAAAATGCAAGAGCTCAGAAGGGGTTTGGAGTGTGCCATTTGTCTGGTTATCTCCTAAAAAAATAAATAGGAAACAAGTTACAGGTGCACTGAGCATGTGATGCATAAGCATTAGTGTCCATCATACATTAACACAACTTCTTCCTAATCTTAAGCTTAACATCCTTCATAAAACAATTGCAGTCAGAATAAAAGCACATTCTTTTCTAATAAAATAATGTTGTTTGATTTGACTTATTGAGCTTATAAGCAAAGAAATATTCTAGGCATGCATTTATTACCTCACACATACTGAAATGCTCTTACACTGACAGCTTATCACTCAACGTAAAAAGGGATGAAAGATTATCCTGGGTTCAGTTCTACTACATAATCTAACAAAAACTTACTGCAGTTTCCCAGGTTGATGTTCCAATTTAGGAGGGGCTGAAACAGAAGGACTGGCAGGAGTTAAGGTATGTGCAGGTGCAGAAGATGGATCAGCACCATCAGCTGGTATGTCAACTTGCTTCCAGTCCTGTCCTTCTTCTACCAGAAGTCCAATTAGCGAGCCCAAGCGGACATTTTTGCTTCCTTCTTCCACCTAAGTTTAAGGCAATGAGAACATTAAGGTACATATTGTGCTGTCTAGTCTGACTAAAAAGAGTAGATGTAAAAGTTTCAGGCATATTAATGATAATTCATCAATAAAATGTCCCATTTTATTGCTACTGTTAGAGAGATGACTCCAGACTGATATTAATTATAATTTCCATTATAGGGTAAGGAATATTAACTTACACCCCCAAATCCCATACACCTAAAATTAGCGTTCAGAAATCAAAGTTTTTAAAACACACAGCCTTTGCAGCTCAGAACTAGAACAAAGACAAGTTGTTACGACTTTGCTTAGCTTTCCATCTTCTAGATTTCTGAATTACTGATATGTTTTCATTATTCACAATACCAAAAATCCTCTGCATAAATCTGAATGAACCCTAGAACTTCAGATGTAGAAAGAGCTGAAATAACTAGAAGGACTTGAGGGTTCTGATGGACAACAATGTATGCCCATCGCCCAGAAGGCCAAACACATCCTGGGCTGTATCAAAAGCAGTGTGGCCAGCAGGTTGAGGGAGGAGATTCTGTTTCTCTACTGGTGAAACTCCATCTGAAGGTGATGTGTCCAGGTCTGGGGTCCTCAACACACAAAACACATGGACCTGTTACAGCAGATCCAGAGGAAGGCCACAGATGATGCGAGGGCTGGAGCACCTCCTACAGAGACAGCCAGAGGCAGCTGAGATTGCACAGCCTGGAGAAGAGAAGGCCTTGGAGAGACATTTTAACAGCCTTTATGAGGCTTATGAAAGACAGGACAAGGAGAGGTGACTTTAAAATAAAAGAAGGCAGGTTTAGATTAGAATCTTAGGAAGAATTTCTTTACTCAAGAGTGTGGTGAAGCACTGGAACAGGTTGCCCACAGAAGTTGTGGCTGCCTCATCCCTTGAAGTGTTAAAGGCCAGGTTGGATGGGGCCCTGAGCTACCTGTTCTAATGAAAGGCATCCCTACCAGGGGGATTAAAATGAGATGATCTTTAGGTCCCTTACAATCCAAATCACCCTTTGATTTTACGTTTCTATTACTGTGTGCACACACAGCCAAGAAGAGCCAAGAAGATGCTAATTTTGCTGACAAATGAACAAAGCACAAGTTGACCAGTACAGGGAGGAAAAATTGGTTATTAAGGCACAGAGAAATAACCTAATTTGCTAATTTGACTCGGTTTTCCATACTGAAATTGGTCAAGCTTGTTCATAATTGTAGCTGAAATCAAAACACACAAGATTTCTCTCTCATTTCTTTTAAGCAGTGAGTAGAATTCAGTCAGATGCTAACTAAGAGGCATAAAACATTCTTAATTTCCCATCAACTACATCACATCTGAAATGCCTAAGTGGCCCTTGGAAGGACGGTCTTTTTAATAAAATCATCTCCCCATCCACAAACCTGACACAGCTCATTTTATAAACTTTACGCAGACACACACCCTTCTCTTCTCTCAGGCTGACGACACCAGAACAAGAGGACATGGCCTTAAGCTACGCCAGGGGAGGTTTAGACTGAATTTTTGGAAGAGCTTTTTCACAGAGAGCGTGATCTCTCAGTGGAATGGTCTGCTCAGGGAGGTGGTGGAGTCACCATCCCTGGAGGTGTTTAAGAAAGGACTGGGTGAGGAGCTCAGTGACATGGTCTAGTTGGTGGGGAGTTGGACTAGATGATCCTGAGGGTCTCTTCCAACACGGAATAAACTGTGAACCACTGAACAGCCAATACAGTGCTGGATATATCCACTGGATACTGCAGAAAGACTACCAAGGATCATACCTGAGATAGAGAAAAAAAAATAAATAAGGGAATTTCTGATCTTATTGATCCCCTGTGATTTCAGATTCCAAAACATGAGGTTCTTCAGTACCTTTTAGGAGACTGGAATAAAAGCCTTTCTTTTCTGTACTCTAATACCTAGGCCCACCATTTCTACATCCTGAGGATGAAAAGAATCCATGAAAGATCGGGTTTGCAAAATAATCTGTTCATGCTCCTCCAATAAAGCTGTCTCTTTCCCCTTAATCTGAAAGATATTATATTTTCTTTCCACCTCTTGGCACCTCCTTCTCAGATTCAGCTCTTGGCATAGGATTGTTATTGGATGATAGGGATATCTTAGCTAAGGCTGAATGTCACTGCTCCTGACACTGATACTGTGTAGATGCTGCAAAGTTTGGCTTTGATCTTTTAAAAATGTGTCACAACAGCAACACGCACAAATTCTGGAATTTGGAATACAGACAGAAAACATCAAAAAACACAGCTTCTGAAATACTGACGTTACTTGTAGTCATCATGAAGTACTATAAAAGAAAATTGAAAAATCAGTATTAAAATTTGCTATTTTTCCCTTAATATTTCTCTAGGATTAATTTGTTAATACTTTTGACAGAGCTAATCCCCACATCTCCTCCTCACGTAATCTAACAAAGCAGTGTCTGAAAATAAAACACCAAGGACAATTTCTGGTAAATCCTGTGAGATTTCACTCACAGCAGAGTTCCATCTTACACCATCTTCTCCCTACCCAGTCCCCCACCTATTTTGATGCCTTTACTTTTGCAAAGGATGTTGCCTTTTTCTGTACAAAAAGGAAGACACTAAACAGAACAACATTTCTTAAAAGTCAGCACACTGAAACTACCCTCCCTTTTCTGTTTTTGCAAAGGATGACTACGCAAATACAACCTGTTGTCAGAAAATGCAACTATAGCAGAGAGAAGCAACCTAACATATCATTCCAAAAAGTTTTGTAGTAGCAGCAGAAACAGGTGCCCCTGTGTGTAGGGTAGGATTTTCTCATGGCTCCAGGAACTGGTTTGTACTCATGTCCATTCTGCCGTTTCCTAAGTAGGTGGATTACAATTAATATCAGTATGCCCAATATACCTAATTAAGCAATCCACAGCTCTTGTGGAGACGCTCTCTAGAGGAGATCTTCCTGATCAAATTGCAAAATATTCAGTATAAATCTTTTTTTTTATTTTGAGTTCTTCCAATGCACCCTATTTAATTATTGTGGAGAGTGAGAAGGAACAGCTGCAATGCACCACCAGCATGGAAATGAGACTGTTGTGAAAATTTCAAAGCAAAGAATTTGAGAGAAAAGTGTAAGAAGCAAAAACAAAATGTTAGTCGTCCCAGGTAAACCTTGAGGATAGAGTCTTGGAGGGTAAGGAATGCAGACAATTTACATGTGCTCTTCTCTTTCAAGCAAGGCATAGACTAGTCTATAAGCATCAGGAATATTTGGAAAATGTAGTTTGCAATAAAAAGTAAACTTATTATTTATTATTATTCATGATAACATTGTTCTTATTGGAAATGCCACAGGTTGACTGGCAGTCTAAGCCTTCACAGGATACATGAGAACTCCACAGATTTGAATACTGTTTGGAGAAAATTTTAGAGAAGTGGTGAGTATTGAAAGGGAGGGTAAATACCTACCCTGTCTTTATATACATTTAACAACTTCAGCTCACCCCCCTAGAGATAAGAAACTTGAAAATATTTCCAATTTATATATTTAATGGACAAGAAAAATTCTTAATTTTTAAGAATCAAATGTGAACTTCCAAGAAACATAGTATTTACTTTTACACAGAAGCAGCAACACAATGCCTCAGAATTACAGTCCCACCCTTCTTAATTCTGATGAGAAGTAACAGACCATTTTGAAATACAAAATGTTTTTTTAAATGTTAAAAAAGAGGAGGAAGAGCAGAAAGGAAAAGAGACAGAATTTAACCTGGCTTTTTATATCACTGTATATAAAGCATCAAATAGAATCTGCAAGTAATCCATGGCAAGAACTAAGTCCTTCATCCTGATCTCTCTTGTCCAGTTGTTTCTGCTTGTCTTTGTACAGACAAGGATTTAAAGTCAAACATAAGCAAGGAACTCAAACTCAACATTATCTCTAATTTACCCACATAAACACAAATAGTCCCAAATTATTTTCAGAGAACTTCACACTCATCTCAGTTCTTGTTATCTATATTAAGCTTAATCAAATCAATTTTTAATGCAGGAAATTATTAACTCCAAGAATTGTCCTCTGGGTCAGCCCATCTTGTATAATGTCCCATCTTGAATGACTAGCACAAGATGATCTAGCACAGAGATCACACACCCCAGGTAAAGTACCATCCAAAATTTCATATTCCAACTAACTGATTGTAACTTGTTCTTCTATAACTCAGAGTAACAGGTGTCATGAACATAATTCATAGGGTGTAAAACATACAAAACAACAATTCATTTAGGGTAACTGAAAATCTATTACACATATATGTAGAATCATGTACCAGGAGCCCAGTACACGTGTGAAACAAAGAGCAATTCATTATCTCTAGGAACACAAGCACATGTGTTACTCTGAAAGCTGAGCAGAAATTTAGCTACCCAAAGTAGATGGAGATGCAATATGCTAAAAAACAGTCTGAAGAGAATTTACATCATCCTCCTTAGAAATGCAGAATCCCTACCAGTATTTTAGCCAGTATGCCATCATCACTTGATTCCATGGTAACCACTGCCTTGTCTGTTTCAATTTCACACAACGCATCTCCAACATTCACTGTTTCACCTGCAAAATATAACAGAACTTCAGAATACTTATCCCAAACTTCCTTTCAGATCTATTCAACCACAGAAGACAGAAAACTAGCCATAGAATAGAGCCATTTTATATTTTTATGTATTTTACTAATTGTTCCCTCATAATTTTTTAATCACATGGCATCTTTCCTTTCCAAATAAAGGAACAAGATTGAAGAAACAGAAACTGCTGTGACATAGTCCAAATACTGATGTTTACAGGAGGTTTTCCAAGAGGAACTATACACAAAATAAAATTTATTTCCGGAATCCCATAATCAATAACACTGCCATGAATAAAATACTACCCCTTCCATAGTCACTGTCAGCCTGCAGCCAGAGCAAGCTATTTAAAACTGTTTAAGACAATGGTTACAGCCAACATCATCTTTAAGTATCACAGATCTGTAATTGGTATCTAAACACTCAAATAAAAACCTCAGGAATTTTAATCTCTTCAGGCAAGCACACTTACAAGCTTGTTTAATCTTCTATATAGTTCAAAAAGGTCTTTTAAGAACGTATTTTGTGAAATAAAAGTATGCACAAGTGCTAGCAATTGCTTTTGCCACATTACACAAATCCATGATTAATTCTGAAGCATAGTCTTCTGCTTTTGAAGAATCTGTATCTGCCAGCAGATGATAAAGGTATTATGAGTCTGGATTATTTCAACAAATCAACACTGACTAGATAGCCAACATTAAAACTAAAATTACATTAATAACTTTGAGGTAATTGAACATTTCTGCCTCCAACAAAACACAATTTTTTCCTTACAGTGACGATACATACAAGTCTCAAACACGCTTACATTTTCATATGAAGTAAAATTTAATGTTTTACCACTACTAGAAATGCTGCAACAGCATTAGTAATCTAAACAGTTAGTTCAGTTCCTGGTATCACTATTATACTTAAGCATCAGAACAGACCTAGTGCAGGTTACCACTTCTATTTAGGTAAGACGCAAATGCGGATGATACTAAGCTGGGGGCAAATGTCAAACAGCCGGAGGNACTCTGTACGGGTGTTAGATGGTGAGTTGGACTAGATGATCCTTGTGGGTCCCTTCCAACTCATAATATTCTGTGATCCTGTGATTATTCCCTGTTTCAGGACTACATTTAGATTTAGAAGGGAAAAGTGATGTGTTGTAGGATTCTTGTGATCTCTACAGTAGAAAACAATTGGCAACATTCAAAACTCAGTCACTTACATAGTTTTGAAATCCTAAATGTCCCTATTAGAGAAACTGGCAGAGAAATACACTAGGTAGAATTTGATCTGAATATAATAATCAAAGAGCCACACTGCTCTTTGCAATAACTGGAGCATAAAAAGTTTATAAAAGGAAAAAAAACTCCAGGCCCTACACTGGTGCTTTAATTTCCCTGGATCATTAATTCAAGTAGCCCATATATCAGATCATTAGGCAAGTACTTCTTAGCTGTTAGGAAATCGAGTTGTTGGGTAAATTCTGTAATCTACAGAGCTAAGATTGGCAAGCAGAAAGGAACTTAACTCTGCAATCAGAGCATAAGTGTTCTGCACCATTAAAAAGAACTCTTTGTGCAGCAGTACCTCCAGCAGTGCAGACAACCAAGGCAAACATATCCATCAGTATGTTTGTCACACATGACCTCCCAGCTTGGGTACCTGAGGCAGTTCACAGAAAACTAAGGAATCCCTTGCACAGGGAAGGCAAGAGGAAACGTCTTCAGAGAACTATGTTTTTATTGTTTTCCTTTTTATTGTTAAAGCTGTAAAGCAGTCAATAATTTGGAAGGCAATTAATTAAATCAATTTTAAGGATACTTCGTAGCAGCATTTAAAGTCTTATGTGTTTCAGCACCCAAGTGCAATAGAAAGGGCCAAAGATATTTTCATTAGAGATGGCAAAATTTGTGATAGGTCCTAATCAATACCCACCCTGATGTCAGCTACAAATCAGCTTTCCCAACACCTAGGATTGGAAAGAACACTTTCACAAAACATACCTTTGCTCTATCACTTGAAAGTGAGAGAGCAGTATTTGCAGGAGAAGTTGCCTGAATGGCAGCTCTCCGAGACTATCTATGATGCCCTTGGAAAAATCTTACGTGGTGTTCATCTTTTTCTGGTTTTGTAGTTTTTTAAGGAATAAATTGTTATAGCTAGGCGGAATGGTTAGGATCTCTACTGGAGCAGAGCTTCCCTCCAGGAGACCACATTCAATAGCCTACGTGCTCGGTTCAGCTACTGACAGACAAGTATCCAGATCTCAAGATACCAACTGCATTCCTTAATGTACTCTCTGCAAATCAAATCGGAGCTGAGTGAACACAGAAACTGAAGTCCCCGGAGTTGATGTCTCAAAAAGAGGCAGAGTTACACCGCATGTGAAAGCTGCAGTTGTAGATTGTGTTTCCTGCCCATAATAACAAGAGGATTTTGGTCTCCTGGGCTGTCAGTCGATCATCTTTCATCAGCATTAGGTTCATACATAATAAATACAAGTTTTAAAAAAAACAGTATTATGTCTGCGAGAACAACTTTATTACCCACATGAATCAAAATGAAACTGCATTAACAATGAGAAGGAAAAGTAACGCTGTCAATTACATTCAGTGCTTTTCCTTCTGCAGTAGTGAAATTATCTGTCTATCCTGTGAAACTGTACAAAGAAAATAGTTGATATTTACAAAAATAACAGGAAAAATTATCAAAGTAGTATTATACTGACCTCTTCTGGTTATAGAGTGGGAAAAAACACTTGATATGCAAACAGTTTTCTTCTATCAATTGCTTAAATATTTATTTTCCAGGATATTTGATTATCAAATATTTATATTTAGCAATCCACCACTTTTAAAAGACCAACTGTCCAGATGATTAAGTAGTTAAGAGTATCCCTTACAAAAAGGTGGAGTATAAGCATTAAATCACATTGCCATTTTCTTCACAATTTAACTTGAATTTTCTGAAATGCTGTCATCATTTTCTAGACTATTAGAGGAAAAAAGATACTGACAGGAACTATTTATGGTCACAAATGTGGTCAAGTAAGATAACATACTCTATTCAATTTTGTTTCTAAATTGAAAGTAGAAATATAAAAATACTAAAACAGTTTTCTCTCAAAGTCCAAATACCACTTAAGATTTTATTTTAATTTAATTAAAATAGGCATGGAGCTTTCTTTTCCCTGTGCATTAGGGTGGAAGTGTAGTGGAAAGACTGAGAAAAACTTCTTTTGCACCCTAACACCTTCTTATGAAAGGACCTTATTCATTCATGTTGTGGAGTAAACAGGAATCTACTTGAACTCCTACCATGCTCTCTTTGGACTTGCTAAATTTGATCCAGGTCACAGAATATTCTGAGTTGGAAGGGACCTACAAGGATCATTGAGTCCAACTCTTAAACAGCACCACTGCCTCCCTGGCAGGAATCAAACCCCCGGTCTCCCACATGAGAGGCCGGGACACTCAGCACTGTACTAAAGCGGATTTTTCGTTTTCTTTTGTAATTGTGAATGTTATAATTATTGTCAAACGTTACTGTTGATTTTTAATGTCTTACAATTATGGACAACTAAGGNACTTTATTACCCACATGAATCAAAATGAAACTGCATTAACAATGAGAAGGAAAAGTAACGCTGTCAATTACATTCAGTGCTTTTCCTTCTGCAGTAGTGAAATTATCTGTCTATCCTGTGAAAGTGTACAAAGAAAATAGCTGATATTTACAAAAATAACAGGAAAAATTATCAAAGTAGTATTATACCGACCTCTTCTGGTTATAGAGTGGGAAAAACACTTGATATGCAAGCAGTTTTCTTCTATCAATTGCTTAAATATTTTCCTGGATATTTGATTATCAAATATTTATATTTAGCAATCCACTACTTTTAAAAGACCAGCTGTCCAGATGATTAAGTAGTTAAGAGCATCCCTTACAGAAAGGTGGAGTATAGGCATTAAATCACACTGCCATTTTCTTCACAATTTAACTTGAATTTTCTGAAATGCTGTCATCATTTTCTAGACTATTAGAGGAAAAAAGATACTGACAGGAACTATTTATGGTCACAAATGTGGTCAAGTAAGATAACATACTCTATTCAGTTTTGTTTCTAAATTGAAAGTAGAAAAATAAAAATACTAAACCAGTTTTCTCTCAAAGTCCAAATACCACTTAAGATTTTATTTTAATTAAAATAGGCATGGAGCTTTTTTTCCCTGTGCATTAGGGTGGAAGTGTAGTGGAAAGACTGAGAAAAACTTCTTTTGCACCTTAACACCTTCTTATGAAAGGAGCTTATTCATTCACGTTGTGGAGTAAACAGGAATCTACTTGAACTCCTACCATGCTCTCTTTAGACTTGTTAAATTTGATCCAGGTCACAGAATATTCTGAGTTGGAAGGGACCTACAACGATCATTGAGTCCAACTCTTAAACGGCACCACTGCCTCCCTGGCAGGAATCAAACCCCCGGTCTCCCACATGAGAGGCCGGGACACTCAGCACTGTACTAAAGTGGATTTTTCGTTTTCTTTTGTAATTTTGAATGTTATAATTATTGTCAAACGTTACTGTTGATTTTTAATGTCTTACAATTATGGACAACTAAGGAATAGAAAATGGCCTTGGGATCATTCCTTTCTCTGCATAATCTTGGACTTGATTAACCGAAGCTTTTTTTGCCTGTGACCAGTTTTATTTTCCAGGAGAGGTTGTAGGTGAGTCTCTGGCATCCAGCCAGGGTCAAACCACGACACTGTCAAAATTCAGTTTTAGTATTAAATTGAAAAGGGGAAAGGGCAGGAGGAGACAGGAAAAAGGCCTCTTGACAGAACAGGAACTGCTGATTCTTCTACAGATCATTTTTAACTTACATACAACTGATGTGAAGATAAAACTGACAGTTTATATCCAGTTCTTCCAACATATTTTAAGAGAAGCACATAGTTGTCAGAACAGAGAATCTAGACTAACCAAGTTTGTTAGGGTTTTTTTCAAGGAGTACAGCTGACCCTCTGTCTTTGTGGTACCATAGGTCTGGTCCCCCCCTCCGGTGAAGCTCTCTATCCATGTTGATAGCCAGCTCATTAATATGCAAATTTACTCCACCCCCTCAGCCTCAGCACTGTTTTGACACTTCCTCACTGCATGTCAGTGTTTGCATCAGCACTTCCCANCTTTTCCCTGTGCATTAGGGTGGAAGTGTAGTGGAAAGACTGAGAAAAACTTCTTTTGCACCCTAACACCTTCTTATGAAAGGACCTTATTCATTCATGTTGTGGAGTAAACAGGAATCTACTTGAACTCCTACCATGCTCTCTTTGGACTTGCTAAATTTGATCCAGGTCACAGAATATTCTGAGTTGGAAGGGACCTACAAGGATCATTGAGTCCAACTCTTAAACAGCACCACTGCCTCCCTGGCAGGAATCAAACCCCCGGTCTCCCACATGAGAGGCCGGGACACTCAGCACTGTACTAAAGCGGATTTTTCGTTTTCTTTTGTAATTGTGAATGTTATAATTATTGTCAAACGTTACTGTTGATTTTTAATGTCTTACAATTATGGACAACTAAGGAATAGAAAATGGCCTTGGGATCATTCCTTTCTCTGCATAATCTTGGACTTGATTAACCGAAGCTTTTTTTGCCTGTGACCAGTTTTATTTTCCAGGAGAGGTTGTAGGTGAGTCTCTGGCATCCAGCCAGGGTCAAACCACGACACTGTCAAAATTCAGTTTTAGTATTAAATTGAAAAGGGGAAAGGGCAGGAGGAGACAGGAAAAAGGCCTCTTGACAGAACAGGAACTGCTGATTCTTCTACAGATCATTTTTAACTTACATACAACTGATGTGAAGATAAAACTGACAGTTTATATCCAGTTCTTCCAACATATTTTAAGAGAAGCACATAGTTGTCAGAACAGAGAATCTAGACTAACCAAGTTTGTTAGGGTTTTTTTCAAGGAGTACAGCTGACCCTCTGTCTTTGTGGTACCATAGGTCTGGTCCCCCCCTCCGGTGAAGCTCTCTATCCATGTTGATAGCCAGCTCATTAATATGCAAATTTACTCCACCCCCTCAGCCTCAGCACTGTTTTGACACTTCCTCACTGCATGTCAGTGTTTGCATCAGCACTTCCCAGCCACTCCATGCTGGGAAGAACCCCTTTCCTGTTTGGCCAGGGAAGCTGGCGCTGTCCCGAGGTCTCTCTGGGTGGGCAGACCTGTTCTCACCATACTCAGGGTAGACGTGGTGTCTGGTCTCAGACACCATATCTACCTCAAGAAAGTCTTGGGCACCACATCTAACCTTCACAGCTGTGCAAATCATCCCCAGGGTGCATGGCAGCAGACCACAGCCTCTTCGCTTTGAGCAGGGCAGGGCAGGTGCGACATTGAGGGATCAGCCGCAGCTGCTTTGCACCAAGGGGAGCAGAACAGGGCGGGTGCAGCGCCAGGGGACCTGCCACAGCTGCCTCACTCCAAGGAGAGCGGAACAGGGCAGAGGCGGCACTGGCAGAACTGCTGCTGCCGGATTGCTCCAAGCAGAACGGGGCTAGTGCAGCGCAGGGGGTCCATGCAGCACAACGCGGGGCTTAATTTGAATAATCATGACAGTCTACTTTGAATATTCACGACTGTCAGTTCACGTAGGCGCGGTTACGAATGTCGTGCGAAACGGACCTCCCCAGTCGCAGGGAAATCATACCACAAAGAGGTGAAACCATGACTGGGGAACCACGAAGAGGGTTGGCTGTAGTTTGGGGTTTTGTTTGGGTTCTTTTAAGGAAAAATTTTCGCAGATGGAATCAGGGTTATGAAAATAATTAAGATTTAAATTTTTCTATCAGCTTTACTTGTGGATTAGAATTAACATTTTAAAAATGGAAGCCCTAATAAGTAACTATAAAAATACCATCTTGGTACCCTCCTCAAAGTCAATGGCTCTCAGATTTTCAAAGTTACTGATCAGCATGACAACACCGGGAATTAAAAGCAACATAGTCACTCACAATGTACAATAGTCTAATTCAAACTTTTGAAAAATATGATTCATACAACCTCTTGGAAGGCAGCTAAAGGAAACACATATCAAGAATCAACAATTTCAAACCAGGTATTCTTCAAAAATACAGCATCCATATAAGAAACATTTTGCTTGAAAATGCCAATCTTTAACTAGCAAGAATAATTTTATTCTGACAGAATAGATTTAAATTGCTGAAAAACTAAGAAATGTGCCATAGAAAATGCTGACTTACCTTCCTTTTTTAACCATTTCACAATGTTTCCTTCTTCCATTGTCGGAGAAAGAGCAGGCATAAGAACTTTAATACCGGGTGTACCTGCAAAACAAGCACATGGTTATCTCAACTAAATACTTTTTTAGTATTTTCTCAATGAACTACTTAACACAAATGAAACTAAATATGCATTAATCTTGAAGATAATGCTAGATTCGCTATTATGCTCTTTTTTCTAAGCCTACATACAAGCACACCCTCTAAAGAGCACAAAGGAAAGCAAGGCACATCACAAACAAATGGAAATTCAGTCCTGAATTCCTAGACCTGATCTTCTTGCTGATCTTATCAAAATCCACCACAATCACTACATCCTCTTTTCTCCCATCCTCTTTCTGCTCCTTGACCCAGGCTGTGGACTTTTTTCCAGATCAAAGTATAACTTTTNCCTCTTTTCTCCCATCCTCTTTCTGCTCCTTGACCCAGGCTGTGGACTTTTTTCCAGATTAAAGTATAACTTTTAAATTAATAAAGCCTATGTGATCCTAGCAGTCCAGAACANGAGCCTCCTCTTCTCCAGACTGAATTAATAAAGCCTTTGTGATCCTAGTAGTCCAGACGCTGATGATCTGTCTCCTTCACTGATATTTCTCAATGTGCATTTATACTTTTTACTGGAAAACTATCTACTTAGCAGAAATTACCTAACTTCAACTTTCAGTGATTTTATCTTATGCATCTGTTAAAAAGTTGAAAAAATTTCTCATTGTGATGTTTCTTCATGGTTGGGTGTCTACAGAGACAACAGGTACATTCTTAGACTTTTCCTTCCTTTGACAGGTCAAATAAAAAGATCTGAAGAGTCCAATGTATTTAAGCAACACAATAGCACAATGTCTGGTCCTGTAACACCCTGTAGGAGGTACAAGCAGCTGGCAGGTCACTGCAGTTTGCCAATGGACTGAATTGGCTCAGCAAAGCCCTGCACAGAAGCAGCAGAGTAACAGCAACCTGCCATGTCAGTGGGATTCTTCCGAGGGCAAAGCTCAGGATACTGTACATCCCTTGGCTGCGTAGCAAATTGCGTATCTTGTCATTTGATCCACTATACCAAAGCAGTATTCTGACATTAATACAAGAGAGATCAACTTGCTGAACTTTGAAGCATAGTTATGAAGCCAAAAGAAAGTATCTTTTCACATAGAATTTCTTATCTAAGCCAGTTTCCAGTACCTGGCTGAATTGAAGCTCTTTTTTTGAACTATAGTAATCACTCAAATTTCACAGGGGCGTGGGACCAGAAGAGTCCAGCAATAGCTGAAATCTGCAAAGTGCTTTGTGTGCATGCATATGAGCCATGCCCATTGTTCCACCCCTTCAGCCCCGGAGTGCCGTAGGGCATTCCCAGCACCTCCCTGTGCCACGTGATGGGACAGGGGAGTGAAAGGGGTCTTCTCTGCCCCTCCCCGACACTGAGAAGGGACAGGGAAGCAGACGCAAGTGTCACTGCTGCACCGCAGCAGGGGCTCACATCCCCCTGTGCTCTCCCCCAGCACAGTGAGCATGCCTTCCCAGGGCCACAGCACGGCACTCCACCAAGCTCACACCCCTCCACGGCCCTGGGGCTAGCATCCATAATAAACCATTGAGATCGCTTCCCTCCATTTAACCTCTCCAACACTCACAAGGCAGGGAACTTCGGGCAGTCCCCAAGCGAGTGGCATCACCCCCTGGTGCAGCAAAGGCACTCACTGCACACATGCGGCCATCCCATGCTCACGTGACATGGAAAAACCCCACGATCGACCAAGGGAAGACAAAGATGTCTTCACAGGAAAAAAACCCACAAAGAATTAAAGCCGTGACATTTAAACCACGAAGAGGTGAGGAATTACTGTATTATGTCTGAATCTGTATTCAGTTAGAGAACAAAAATAGACACACAGAAAGCACACTGTGTACAATGGCAAGGTTCAATTCTGCTTCATATTTCATTTTCTAATACCCAGCATTAAAGTTTATTATCACTCCATAGGAAACACCACTGCATTTCTCCCAGTCGCTATATTGGCTAGAATAAGCAGGAACAGCTAAAAAAACATTTAGAAATGAATCCTTTGCAATTTTTTACTCATTATCTGCTTTCCAATTCAAAATTATTCTAGTTTTTTCCTCGCCCTTTTTCTTCCAGAAGCTGTGCTAAGCCACACAGAGGACAAGGAGGTGATTTGGGACAGCCAGCACAGCTTCAACAAGGGCAAGTTCTGCCTGACCAAACTAGTGGCCTTCTGTAATGTAGTGACTACATTAGTGAACAAGGAAAGGGCTATGGATATCATCTCTCTGGACTTCCATAAGGCCTTTGACATGGTCCTCCACACCACTGTTCTCTCTAAACTGGTGAAATGAGGATTCGATGGGTGGATGGTTCCATGGATAAGGAATTTGTTGGATGGGCGTACCCAGAGAGTAGTGGCCAATGTCTCCATGTCCCCAAGGACATCGGTGACAAGTTCCTCTTGGAGGTACTGGTGGATGAACAGCTGGTTATGTGGCAGCCTGTTGTGTCATGGCCATGTCCTGGGCTGCATCAACAGCAGTGGAGGCAGCAGGTCAAGGGAGGTGATTCTGCCCCTCTACCCTGCTCTGGTGAGACTCCATCTGGTGTATTGCATTCAGCTCTGGAAACCTCAGCACAGGAAAGACATGGACATGTTCAAGGGGGTCCAGACGAAGACCATAAATATGATGATGAATGGAACACTTCTATGAAGAAATGTCAAGAGTTGGGGTTGTTCAGTCTGAAGAGAAGGTTCTAGGAAGACTAGTGCAGCCTTTCAATACTTCAAGGGAGGAAGTTAAGAAGAAGGAGGAGTTGTCCAGTGAGGTGGTAGATGCTCCATCACTGAAAATATTCAGGGTCAAGTTGGACAGAGCTCTGAGCAACCTGATCCAGTCTAAGATGTCCCTGTTCATTGCAGTGCGTTGGACTAGATGACCTTTAAAAGTACATTCTAAGTCAAACTTTTCTGATTTTTTTTTAAAATGCAACATGGAAACACTGTAGTAAACCTCTAATGACCTAAGCAGCCATCAATGATCTGGACATGTTAAAATGCACCAAAAGCAGAAAGTGAGTTATTTACTGCCTAGAGACTGCCAGAGAACAACACAACCAGGATGACGCTCCCCAAAACACTTGCATTCTGTGGAAATGAATTCATTTGCATGGCTCATGTTCCCAGGAGACTGCACGAGAAAATACACATTTTTTGTCTTAGTCTTTCCACAGTACTAAAATGTTTTTCAGTTTAGTGTTACTCATGACTGTAGTGTTTAGAAAGTTATCCAGATAACATTCGTTGTAATGCTGACAAGTCCCATGTGAATTACCTCCAGGAATTGCAAAGAAGTATTCTCAGTTTCACTGGTTAAGCTGGACAAGTCTAACTCTGACAGTCAAAACATTATTTTGAAGTCATATCCCACAGATATCTAGGACTATTGGGAACTAGAAGACTTCCCTGAAAAAAGTGAAAATAATCCACATTTTTAATGAGAAAAAAAAGTTTTTAACCTGGCTGTTCATGTTCCACTTTCATGAAGAGCCACTTGATCCATTTCCCAGAATATGCTTCATACTTTGGCATAAACACAAAACTGAGCAATAAGTTTGTCCAACTGTAACATTTTCACTTCGATATTATAAGCAACTACCACAAAACATAAAATCCATTCTGGTCCTTTCATCAAGTCAGGAGAGAAGATCCAGCAGCAAATACGCATGAAATGGTCAAAAAGCCAAATAAAACATGATACAAAGCAAAAGGAGTAATTGAAGAATTATAACCAAAAACCAACATCAAGCCACATGTCAAATCTGAAAATGAGAAACTGCCACTTTCTCTATTGTGTCCTGACTGAAGGACTGGTAACTGTAGCTGAGAAGCAGAACCCAAAGTGACCTGGAAGGTCTGTGATTACACCTTTAATAGCTAATGCAGCAGCCAAGAGTCTTTCCAGGCACCTACTTATTGCCAACACACTAAAACAATCACACCACACAGAATAAACCCACTTGACACTAGATAAGAACTGCAGAACCTCTACTAAATGGGAATTCAGACAAATAATCACAGTGGTAACCGAAAAAGATTCTTTCCTTCCTCAACTTCCTATTTTCTCCATGAAATTATTCGATGCGTATTTAGGCTGTATGCCAAACAGACTGAAGAGCAAGGCTTTAAGAGAAGCACAGTCCTCTATCATTTCCCATCTAAGAATCCCAGTGACAGTGAATTTCATCCTTATATTTAAACCTCAGCATAACAATTTCATTCGCTCTGTTTGACCTCCTTTAATATGGAGCCAGCTACAGCATTTTCAAACCAAAAAAACCCTCCAGTAACCTGAGGACAAATACTCTAATGTGCCCCACAGAGAGACATTTCCTAAGTTCCTGAGCCATACTCTGTAGTCAGTAGAGAACTGAAAGATTTACTCCAACTTCACATCAATTCTAAGACTCACAAACACTAAAGACAAAGAAAAATTGACAGACTTCTGACAAAGAGGTAATTCTGCTTTTTCTGTTTTCTATTTATCTTCCTTCCCTGTGACCAACAAACCAGAAACACAGAGAAACAAACCCAAACAAGGTCCACATGAACCAATACTTGAAATGGTGGCATTTTCAGAAAAAGAAAAGCAGCAAAAATAAAAGTGATGCTAAAAACTGCCATAACTTTAAATTCTCAAGCTAGGAACCAAGAGTGAGTTTTATATCCAAAAGAGCTGTATTTTGCCAGAGCAAATATGACTACTCTCTTTGTTTTCATTTTAGGTGACACAATAAATATTTAAGAAAGGGTCAGCAAAATATGCACCACCTTGAAAAACTGTAAGGAAGACTAGAGGGGTTCACTGAGGAAAGACTGAACAAGTTAAAAGGTGTGATATTGTCTATCCACCTTAATACATAAAAAATTTATTGCAAGGAAGTAGAAAAGGTTTCACTCATTTCCATATCTAAATGTAGAAATTTAATTCCAGCTACATATCAAATAAATATTTTCACCACAAAGACATAAAGCACTAAAATAGATGGCCTAGGAGAACTGTAGACAAGAGGTTTTTTATATCACAAGATTAATTTAGAGGTAGGTGTTCCTGCACTGAGCAAAAAGACAAACACATGATATGAAGATAGAAGCAATTTTTAAAAATAAAATTTGAAAACAACTAATATTTGTATCAAGCAAGGGATAGACTTCTCTTTATCACACACAGCAGGTTTTGCAAAGGAAAAGATTTTCATACTGCAAAGCAACAAAGGCAGCCAGTGCTTGGAAGAGGGAACACTGACATCTAAACTACAATGGCTATAAAGTTTCTGAACTACGACTGAGTTTCACTACACTCACTGTTTTATTCTAAGCTCACTTCTTTTTAAGTGCGCTTAAACCCCAAAGAGTTCAGGTATTTCATGCTCAGCATCACACTAGGCCCTCGTAACAATGCACCTGATTCTTGTTGAAATGTATCACAGCTTGTAACTTACAGATCAAGTAGGGAAAGATCACATTCCATTTCAGCATCCAAAACTCTTCCCACATCTCTTAGAGGAAAATATGGAAGGAAAGTAGATGATCTGCCTGATAATCCTGCAACAAACTCCTGAAAAATGCATCTTGAAAGGGTGCTGCCATAACCTCACACCTTGACTGTTATGCAGGAACATGTGCTAGACATGCAATTAATCAATTGAAGTTCAATTTCTCCATTAAAAAAATTTTTAAAAGAAAAATATAATTACAGAAAATACATATTCCCTGCACTTCTCTATTGAATTGAAACACTACCTGGAGAGTAAGTTTACAGAAGTGTGGTGGAGTCTCCAAACAGGGACAAAAAAACCCAAAATAAAATCCTTTTCTTCCCAGTGCTTAGCTATGCTTATCCGTAAAAAAAGCTACCCTGTTTCAATGGTAAAAACTTCTTATCCACAACAGAGTATTTTCATATTTGAAGGCCTAATCTCCCATCAATCATTTTTCTGCTCTACATTTCAAAGCCTTGAGGTTTTTTCTCAGACATCTTCTTTTCTAGACCTTTAATAACTCTCCCCTCTCTCCAACTTTCCTCCGATCAGCACATACACACCCTGACGCACTTCCAGGACCTCCAGAGCCCAAACCGAACCCCCCCTACCAAACCAACCCTCCCCTTCCCCCAGGCACTGCTGCCAGTCTCTGCCAGGGCACACAGCATCCCAGCCCGGGCACTCCCGGCTCGCTGTCCCTCCTGCCCGGCCGGGGAACAGCCGCATCCCGCGGGAAGGGCTCCGGATGGAGAAGGTCGGGAAGGAGGGAGGGAGGGATGCCTGGAGCAGGGAAGGACTCGCCCTCCTGTCCCCCGAGCAGCGGCAGGAAGGAACCAGAACCCCCGTTCCTGTCTCCCCGCGCCGCTGGGGGTGGGAGGAAGGTGTTTTTATGATTTGTTTTGCTTCCCATTACCCTGGGCTAATTTCGACTGGTAACAAGTTCAATTAACATGCCCCGAGTCGAGCCTGTTCTGCCCACGGCAGCTTGGGGTGACCGACCTCTCGCTGCCCCTCCCTCCCCACCCGAACCTTCTGCTGTGTCCTCTCCCCCCGGTGCAGCCGCGGCGGGAGNCCACGGCCAGCAGATGCCGGCGCTCCGCAGCGCCCGCAAGAAGGCCCCGAGCAAGGACCCCGCGATGGCGGCGTGCGGGGACGCGCCGCAGGTAACGGGACGCGGGGCCGGGCGGCTGCGCTGAGCTCCGGGACTGCGGCGTCTGTGGGCACAGCCGGGGGGTAGGGAAGGCAGGGCTGTGAGCCGGCAGTGTGCCCTGGCGACCAGGAAGAAATTCAGCCGGGAGCACCCGGGCGTACTCGGAATAATGGGCGTAAAGCAAAACACGAGATTTCTCACCTCGGCATGAGGAAGAACCTCTTTACATTGGGGTGGCAGAGCACTGGCACAGGCTGCCCGGAGGCTGCAGGGAATCTTCCTCTCCGGAGTAATTGCAAACCCACCTGTGCCGCCTGCTCCGTGTGACGCTGCCGTGCCGGGGCTGGGGCTGGATGGTCTCCAGCTGCTCACTCTCATTAACCTCTGATTCTGTATAAAGATGTTATGAAAACTATTATAGTTCTATCAATCTGGCGGCAGCTGCAGGACTTGTGGCCCTTTTTGTGGTAACTTTGGGTTGTTTAGGTTGGTTTCGGGATAATTTTTTTTTTTGTTTGGTTTGGGGTTTTTTTGTTGGCTGGTTTTCTGGTCTTTGAGTGGGGCTTTAAACATCACCACAACCAGAGCACAAGTTGACAGCGCTGTGCTTCATGGAATGAAGCAAACATTGCACTGGAGCATATGGAACAAGACTTGGACAAGGCTCCAAATCCTTCTCAGTCTGTTGGCAGCAGACTCGGGGATGTGGCCTGTCAGGAGAGATGGAAAGAATCTAATTAGTAGTAAAATACAATGAGGAGCAAATGGAGTGGTTTCACAGGTTATTCTGGGTTGGAAGGGACCCACAGGATCATCTAGTCCAACTCCCAGACCCACAAGCGTGGAACCACGGGCACCACACTCCTTCCATCCAAGCCCACTACCATCTAGACCATGTCACTGAGCTCCTCATCCAGTCTTCTCTTAAACACCTCCAGGGACGGCGACTCCACCACCTCTCTGGGCAGACCGTTGTTGCCTATGTATATAAAACATCACAGAGATGAAAAGACCATCTTTTTATGCCTATAACTCTTAGGGAAGAGAGAACAGATTAAAGTGTCAGCAGTCAAGGTTTAGAGTAGTCATTAGGAAAATACTTCTAATCTGAGATGGTTAACTGTGTTGCTTGAGGATTTTCTGACTCCCTCTAGTTAGAGGTTGTCAAGATGCGATTGAAGTAGGATGTTCCAGGCCTTGTCAAACTTGCCCCAGGCTGCCATTAATTAGTTCACCTTCCCTGTGTCCTGTCTCGGAACCACTGCTGTGCTCTGTCCCCTGTGCCTGTTCCGTGCTACCTCCCCTCACCTCCCCTCGTCCTGCAAGTCCAGCACCGACTGGAAGTGTTTTCCTGTAGCAGCTGCAGCACCAGCAGGAGTTTTGTCCGTTCAGTTGTGTGGGCCTGGAGACAATGCTGAGGGACTCACAAAATCCCAGTTCCCCTTTGCTTAATTTCTACAGTCTTCAAACCCTCAAGGGTCACTCAGTGTAGGAATCACTGTGGCCCTGGGGGGTGGGGGAGAGCAGTGACAGCAGCACTTTTTTGTGAACATTTCAGCAAAAGCATTGTCTCCATGTAACAACCTGCCTTCCAGGGTTACTGTGCGCTGCTTTTGCTTTTGTTCTCTCTCTTCTGTGACTGTTGAAGAAATACTCCTCCCTAATGTGGATTTTTGCATCTCAAGCATTGTTTGTCTTGGAAATGTCCTTCCATGGGCACGAATGACTAAGGTGAGCAGAAGAGTAGCTAATCATTTGTCATTTAAAAAAACCCGCTCTTAAAGCTCCTAGTTACTACAGTAAAAAAAATTGAAACCTAAACAAGGCATGCCATAAATGATAGATTTCAGTTGGAGCTTCGTAATTGCTATACAAACTGACAGTTGAAAGCATTTAAGCAGAGGAAGAATTCTCACCACATTGCTTTCCAATATCTTCCTTAGAATTATTTCTTTTCTCACCTAAAAATACTCTCCCTTTTGCATTATAGAGTCATTGTATCGTGCTGAAGGTGGTGTAGAAAATAATTTTTTTTAAACGGTCGTGACATGATTTTTGCTCTTTTTGTTTATTTGGCCCATTTCTATGCTGAAGACAGATTTTAAACAACAATTCCCCAGCTTATTAATGGTACTGCTGTGTACAGCATAACACAAATCTGTTTTACCACATCAGACTTGCCAATTCACAGCTATTCAAAGAAACCTCATCACGGTTTACTACCCATCAACATGATGTATCAATGGTGTGTTTTCTTCCATGCAGTCTGTGCTTGTCTCTGAGGAAAATACATGATTTCTCAGCAATTTCTGAAAGGGGGATACATAGTTCGGGCACTGTTTATTCACTATAATAGTATATAAAAATATCCATATTCTTGTTCAGTTTTACATCTTCAGCAGATTATCCCCAAAAACTTCACAAATTTGTTTGTTCCACTGGCAGCCTGAGACCACCATGGTCACTTCATTATATTAGATCAATAGTGTTTCCTTGAGTTTTGGGTTGGGAGGGTGGGTTTATTTTGCTTTAATTTTCAGATGATATTAGGTGCAGTGCTTTGAATAAAATAGAAACAAACTATTTTTTCTTGAGCAACCATAGTCTTGGAGAATACCCTATTTTTTTAAAAAGATTTGACTGCTGAAAATTTTCAGTGAATACTTCCAAGTAGTTTCTGTTCAGAAGTTGATCAGCAAATTTGTTTTCTAAATAATATTTAATGGATTTAGAAATTACTTCTTCTAGTTCATGGAAATTTTTGGAGTTTCTCTTCATAACTCTCAGCAGTTTTGATGGGAAAAACTATTAGCTGAGCTTTTCAAAATGGATAATTATCAATGCATTTATTTTCCCTTCTTTTTGGTGGCAGTAGTGCATGACATTATCTCGCCGGTGTAATATCTGTGGGCTGCTGCACTCAGATTTGGAATGAGACCTTTCCTGTGAAGGATGATCAGAAATGCATTTTATGTGGGAGTTTTGTTTATTTGTGGTTTTGTTTATTTGAAGATGGGAACATCTCTGGCAAATCATAAAGGGTATTGTGTAAACTTGCAGTCATTTTCTAACTGAAGGTCAGAAGCATCAATTGGACTGTTGTACTGCAGTGAGAGAGTACCACTCCTTTAAACTCAGTTTCAGAACTGAAATTATTAGGTTTGTGGTGTTTCTGATGTTTTTTTTCATTTATTTCTTTATTTCTAGGATAATTTACATCCAAGGAATCTTATCCCAGAGCTCTGTAGACTGTTCTATGGTTTAGGCTGGGTAACAGGAACTGGTGGAGGAATCAGCTTGAAACATGGGTAAGCAATGATGAAAGAGAAAGAATGTGATGGGTAGAGAGGGGCTGGCTGTGTTTAGTTGTTGGTTAGATTATTTCAGCTCCATGAAAAATGTTTGAAAGCAAGAGTGGTCAAGAAGACAGAGGGGAAATGAACGGTGTGCCCAATTTAACCATTTAGGAGGGAGACGACTGGTCTGAACTAGTGATCATTGCAGTACCTTCATTGGAGGGAGACCACTTCAGAGAGTGACTTTTTCTGTCCTTTTCCTATCTTTGTTTAAGGGAGATGAATTGTCTTTGAAGAACGATGTATTCTCTCTTTTTCATTTCATTGACTGTGGAATTTAAGAGTAGGTTACACCAGGCTCACAGCTTTCAAAGGCCTGTGCTTAAATGAGACAAATCGCACCCTACACATTTTGCCGGCAAGTAATTTCCTTTAAGAGGGAAATTACTGTTCTACTGAGATAATTTCTAAGGAGAAATAATTAACATATAATTAAAGCAGGACAGGTAACAGCAACAATTTTTGGTGTGTACCCGCTACTAAGAAGCACTGCTTTGTGTTTTAATTTGCTTGTCTCCCTCGCCCCCGTTCATAATTCCCAAGCTTCTGATGGAGACAGAGCTCCTCTCAGTGGCCACTGAAAAATTAAGTCCTCGTTCTGCAAAGTGCCTCGCACAGGGCCTGCAGTTGTGTCCCCAGTCACAGGGTTGTGACAGTAATGTGGGAGTGTCTGACCTCACACTGGCATGCATGCATGAACAGCCATTGGTATTCAAATATGTAAATACAAGTGAAGAAAAGACCCTAAATGCAAATACTTGTGCTGTTTGGGCCTTGTACGGGTCATTTCACCTCCGTGCTTGATTTTGTAAGCAAAGCAACATCAGGAATAATAATAATAATGAGAGGAATGATGAAGTGTTAATTCTTTTTTTTTTTAAAAGTTGCCTGTGGAAAGATCTTTTTAGCACTAATTTGTTATCAGAAGCTGAAAGTAGCTTATTTTCCTGGTCATTTCAGTGCTGCTCATGTTGGTCATGACTAGACAAATGGCATTGTAAGAGAATTCACTACCATAGTAGTATAATTTTCCTCATATATAGTTCTATTACTTTGCTGCTCAGACCACAGCTGTGGTCTGAGCTGTGTGTACCAACATGTTTTAGTTGGTACTAAGACTCTACATGGTCTAGGACTAGGTGTGTGTATGTACTGCTTTATATCTACAGTAACAGTAGCTACATTTCAAAATAAGTAGCTGTAAAGCAGAGATCAGACTATCTTAGAGTTGTTATGTGTGAAATAATGAAAGAACAATGCCATTTAATTCAAATAAAGCAACTATCAAATAACTATAATCAAACATAATCCTAATCTGTATTACTCACTGTGTGGTTTGTAAGAACTATTCATAAAAATGCCAATTTGGATGTGGGATAATGTATTAAAAATTGATCTAGAATTCATTGACAGGTGTCTTCTATTTTGAAGGCTGTATTTCATCATCAGACTCTTCCTTTCTGGTTAAAAAGAAGTCTGTTTTAAGAAAAATTTTATGTCTTTCATTAGTAACTGAATTACCACTTGATTTCTCCTTATGTTACTCTCTCAATCATATTGCTCATGCAAAGGAATAAATTAATGTAATGTTGGTAGTGTTTATTCATGAACATTAAAAATCACAAATACGATAAATCCACGTTTTGATGTGCTTCACAGACATTTCACCGCTATGAATAGCTTATCATCTTACAAGTGTTTGGTTTTGGAAGAGTTAAAATCACAGAATTGTTTAGGTTGGTAAAGACTGTTAAGATCCTTGAATCTAATCATAAACCTACTACGTACTGCTAAAATACATCCCTAAACACCATGCCTAAAGTCTTTTAAATACTTACAAAGATGATGAGCCAACTCCTTCCCTTGTTCAGCTTGTTCCAGTGCTTGATAACCCTTTCAGTGGAGAATTTTTTCCTAACATGAAATCTAAACTTCCCCTGGTGCAACATGAGGCCATTTTCTCATGTCCTGTTCCTTGTTACCTGAGAAAAGAGACCGACCCCCACCCAGCTACAACCTCCTTTCAGGGAGTGGGAGAAAGTCATAAAGTCATCCCTGAGCCTCCCCTTCTCCAGGCTAAACAACCAGTTTCCTCAGCTGCTTCTCATAGGAATTGTGGTCCAGACCCTTCCCCAGCTCCATTGCCCTTGTCCAGAAATACAGACATCTCGTGGTCCTTGGGAAATGTATCTGTAACTTGACTAATCATTCACTAGATGTCTCTGTGCTCCTGAGTTTAGTATGTTACTGTTGAAGCCAAATAGTGGTTACAATTGAGAGAGATGATCTAGTTGGGGTATTTTTGCTAATAAGGAAAATAATTCAGATACCCTCTTAAAATAATTTTCATTTGTATCAATTTATAAAGGATTTTTTCCTGTTAACCTTGCAAGAAGGGATGCATTTTCACTTGAATTCTAGTCATTTAATTTCATTGTATTAGTGTTATGTCTTTATCAATATAAATAAATATATAACTGCACTGAAAACCTAAACTGAACAGTTAAAAAGGAAAGTATTTATACTGTAGAATGCTACAGATAATTATTGCTGTTTATAGATTCAAGTAATAGTTTTGTGACCTGCTTTGACAGATCAGTATCTGCATGCAATTTCTCGCTTAATTTTTATTCTGGATTCTGAGAATTAAATTTTGAGTTATTGCAGGGAGAGGCTTTTTTGTTGTTGTTTTTTGGTCAGAAAAGAAAAGGCTGCACTTCCTACATGTGTTTGTACCCCTGCAAGTTAGAGATTTCATACACCTTTGTACAATTTGGTGGTTTTTTTGAAACCGTCTACATGTCGATGTATGGAAGGACCAAAGAAAGTTATTAAATTATGAGGGGCTGGATTTGCTATTTCCTTTTCAGTGGATCAGGAGCTCTAATGCCCGTGCGGCTGAAAAGTCCTTGTTTCACTGTGCTTACCCATTTGCCCTGTCTGCAACTTTTCGTAGGAATGAAATCTACATCGCTCCTTCAGGAGTCCAAAAAGAAAGAATACAGGTATGTTAAGCTGTACTTTTACTTCAGAGCTCATCTTTTGATGGATATAAGTGCGTTTGTTTAGAGTTTCGTTTTTCCTAATGTAAAGTTGGAAACGTGTTCCACTGTTGAATACCTTAGTGGGCAATTGATGATTTCTCCCAGCGCTCCACCATCGCAGCAAGCCAGTATGTTTTTCAGTGGCCAGCGTATATTACTGTTGATGATCTCTTTGCTTTAACACAAAACAGTGTGAGATTACTGAGGTCCAGCTTTATTTTTTGTCAAGCTGGATTGTTTTCATAGCTGTCTGGCTACAGTTTCGAGTTACCATGATGTGTATAAATAAGTATTAACACCTCATCTCTGCTTGTTTTCATTTGAGTAATTACAAATATTTGTCTTGATAGTCTCAGTGAATATTTGAGCTCTCCCCATGAAAAGGTGACCTTGTCCATCTGTCTCCTTTCCAAAAAAAAACCCCAAAATGTAAGCGGAGTGGAGAATGGTAAATGGTAAATGAGTAGCTAATTGATGCAAAAGCACTGTTCATGTAAAGCTAGTAAAAGCAAGGTTTAAAAAGAGGTCTACAAATTAAATAAATGATTTGTAAGTTTAACTCTTGTCCTTTGTTGGTTCTCTAGGCGTGGAAGGAAAAGTACATCTATATTAATCAGTTCCTACTTTTCCTTTTGATTTATTTTCTGTTACTTAAGTACAGACTATCTCATTTCTGAGAAAATTGTAGTTTTGCAAATATCTGCTTGGCATCAGACTG
Source organism: Pitta sordida (assembly GCA_013390025.1). Lineage (NCBI taxonomy): Eukaryota > Metazoa > Chordata > Aves > Passeriformes > Pittidae > Pitta > Pitta sordida. The sequence continues at coordinate 11,196 of WEKX01016677.1, read as the reverse complement.
AATAAAAAGAGTGTGTAATATTAATTCCCATTTAACAATGTCAGCAAGTGGCATTAGAAGCTAGAATAAATAAATGTGATACATTACAGCACTTCTATAAAGTTAAAAACACATTATCTATTAAATATATGATGTGATAAATAATAAGTATAATANTTGGAGGTTTGTGGGGCAAGCTGGGGGAATTACAGCAGTTTTATACCAGTAGTTTTGCCTGTTCATCAACTATGGTTCAGATCTTCTTGCATCTATTGGCTGAGATTAACAATTATTAATTATATTAATATATATGTTATACTATATATAGTATAATATATAATATTATAATATATATTAACAATTATAAATTATGAAGGGGTGAAAAAGGCAAGAAACTTTCACAGGTAGACAGTAATAGAGATGTTTTGATGTTGTATAAGCTTTACATGCGTCGTTTTAGAAAGGATTTAGGGAGCCTCTTCTGGTCTTCCTGCAAAAGAAGCTTATACTTGTACCTGAGGAATGACAGCATTGCAACTTTATAAGTAGATTATAATCATTATCTGCCTGTCTTTCCATCATGACACAGTAACATAATGGCAAATGTTTTTTTGAGACAATCAGTGGATAATTGAAGAATCCATAAACAGAAAGTAAAAGTCATTAATTTTTCACCTCACAAATAAGTATGGGAATTCTCTAAAATCTCAGAACTCTGATAGAATTAATAGTGTGTTTCAGTCATTGCAGTATGTAAGGAAATGTACAAGTAGTGTTTCTCCTTGAATTTGTACAAGTATTTTCTCTCCTGGAATTTGTCACTAACTGAAAGTTAACACTAATGTCCTAAGACAATCTGTAATTATCCTTTATAGGTGAGTAATGATCTTATACCCTCATTTAAGTTGCTGTATATTTTTTCCTGCAATGCAGATCACCATTTGCTAAGATGCCTAATCAAAGGAAATAAATTAAGTATGTGAACAAAATTTTCCTAATAGACGCATTTTTAAACTAATCCTAAAAATCGGGTTTTGCTTCTTTTTCTGTTCTTAGGGGCAGGTGCAGTGATCCATACTCATTCCAAGGCTGCTGTTATGGCTACCCTCCTTTACCCAGGGACTGAGTTCCGTATCACCCACCAGGAGATGATAAAAGGGATCCAGAAGTGTACGTCAGGAGGCTATTACAGGTGCTTCTCTATATTTAAGAATAGAGGCGTGATATTTGATGGTTTGTTTTCAACAATATAAATAGATGATTAGTCATTTGCGTTATATGCATTAAAATGTGTAGTATAAAGTATTAGGAATAAGAAGTAAAAAGACCTCTGGAGTAAATGAGTCATTGGCATTCTGTAAGGTCATAAGGCTGTGGAAGAGATCTGAGATAAAATCTTGTACTGTCAAGGCTGCTGTGGTCTGTTGAGCTACAGAAACAAATCAAATAAAGAGCTATGTCCTGAGACGTGAACACATCTATCCAGTGTTAAACTGAAACTGGAGCCAGGCAGCATTAGTTTGGATTGATAGCACATACAAACTACCTTTGGGTGGACTTCACATATCACTGCCTGTGCTAGTTTAGGGCATGTTGAGAGAATAGAGGATTTCAGATTTCTCTTGACAGAGTTTGAAAGAAACTTCAGAATAAACAGCTCATTAAAGATAATGTTATTACTTTTGAAGGATGAGCTCTGAGGTAAGCGCTGAGTTAGTCCAAATTATGTGTAATGGCTTGTTTTGAGGTCTCCACCCACAGAGTTTTGAATTGGGATCTGCAAACAACATTTATATAACATGTGACAAGTAGATGAGAAATTGGAATGCTAAATTCTTTCCACTTTTTGATGTTAATTTTTGTATCTAACTATTGCCCTTTGGCAAGGGAACAAGCCACATGTGATTTTATGCCTGGGCATATTCCATTTTGGTTGACTTGCCAACTTTACCTTCTTGTCAGCATTAGCATGGACATTTTTAATGTGGCAAAATACAATCCTTTGTATTGAATTGTCTTAACAACACTGGTTTTGAAAACATCCACAACAATTTTCTATTTTGGATATGCATTTTCCTAAATGTCAGTCAGGAGACATTGTATTTATTTGGGTCCATATCTCCAAGTTGTCCTGTGTCATCCTGTTAATTTACCAGAAAAACTGAAGAAATCAAAGCTCCATATTATATAGTTCATGAGCTTGTATTTGCCCATACTGGACTGATTCCACTGTTTTGCCTCACACAAGGCTCCCTGTTGAATTCCTGAGAAATTTGATATTAGAAAATGAGACCTTTCAAAAAAGAGATTGCCAGTATGTTGTTTCTAGTTGCATAAATCTTTGCTGGAAGCTGTCCAGGAAAATGCTACAAAAAGGATAATCAGAAGTATTTGTTGGCCTAAATATGGCTCCAGTGATGCCAGAGTAGATTTCCCTTCAACTTGTGTAGAAGGAGAATTAGATGTGAAGACAGCTTTGAAAATCTCAGACATCACAAGATATTTTAAATGAAGTTTTCACTAAATACAGGCTGCTTATATATCAATAAAACTAAAGAGATAAGTATTTAGCTCATTCAGAGTCTACTTGACATTTTGTAGATACATTAATTGTTGACAAAAAGCTCGTGCTTATGATTTGGAATCAGTTATGGTATTTATACCTGCTTCGAAGCTCATGTAGAAAGCAGAAACAAGGAAGACAATCCATTAGCTCATTTGGCCTCAAATCTAATCTTAGTGATGAGAATATGTAAGAGGCAAAGTAAAGCTATAGATGCCACCTAATTTTCTGTGTTCACTGTTTTTATAGGCTTTCTTGAGAAAGCATCAGCACTGAAAACTGTAATTTTCTGAATATCTAATTTGAAGTACAAGCTACTGCTTTTGCTATTTTTACCATTGCTTTCTTTCTGTGTTGTATAAAACTAAGTACTACTAGCATCCAGTCATGAAGTATCTACGTGATCTCAATGATAAACCTGAACCTGAAGTGGGGACTTAATAAAACTATTTAAACAAGTTTCTGCCAGTGTTAATTAAGGTTCAAACAGTGCCAAATATCCCAGTCCTCCTTCAGAAGAAACTTTTAGGTAAGTTCCACTGTGTAACATGCATCATCTTGTCTTTGGAATTGGGGTTCTCAGGCTTTCTTAAGATCACATGCAGCCCACCAATGACTCCATCACAGAGAATTTATTTTTCATGTGTTGACTTTACTTTCTAGTTATATGCCTTAGCAGGACAGTCCTCCAGGGGCTTTTTGGATGACCTAAATTAATTTTCTCTGCTCTCCAGCAAACAGATTCATTTCCTTCTTCGTGATATGATTGTTTTAAATAATTTAATCTGAGGCAAAGGTTGTAGATGATGCCAATACAAGATGAAGAGTTTGAAAAATTTGTGAAGATACCCAACTACAAAGTGATATGTGAATACACAGCTACACCTAATAGATTAAAGTGCTATTTTCTTTTTGTTCCTCAAGTGTAGCTCAAGTATTGCCAGCATAGTGTGTGTTTGGGAGTGAGAGATCACTCTGAAAATTCTTGTGTTACAGCATGACTTACAAAAGAAGAGCATAAATCACTAGTGCTTAAAATTTATTAACATGTTTACGAAGTCAAAGGAGAATCTCTTTCTGAAGGAAAAACTTCATGGATCCAAATGCAGGAATTTTTAAATACGTGAATGTTGATTTTTCTTTTAGATATGATGATACACTAGTGGTTCCCATTATTGAGAATACACCGGAAGAGAAGGATCTCAAGGAAAGAATGGCACGTGCAATGGAAGAATACCCAGACTCTTGTGCTGTATTGGTCAGACGTCATGGTGTTTATGTATGGGGAGAGACGTGGGAAAAAGCCAAAACGATGTGAGTACACTTTAGGAATATTCTATCTTTTGTCACTATACCTCGAAATCTTACTGAATTAGTGTATTTTCAACCCATGGATAATGATTCAGAACATCAAGGCCTTACTGCATGTATAGGGAGCTTCTGAGAATGGGTCTATCCATAATTCCATTACTTGTTTTTTCTTTCATATCAATGTTGGCTAATCGGGTTGCCAACATTTTCCTTTCATATGGAAAAGTCCCTCCTCATATGATGAGAGCAATCTCTGCTTTTGTATGAAACCTGCCAATACTGTTCATGTAGCCTTTCCTAGTCCCATTTTTGGGAGTTTGTTTTGTCTGCTGATAGAAATGCAGCTGGACACTTTCCATACCACAGTATTGGAAATAAACAGTAACAGAGCTGTCTATTCCAACTATTGCATTGGTGAAATAAAGCTTAAGGAAGGAAAATACTACTTTTCAGAAAACATGGTAAGACTTGAGCCTCACTTACATTTCATTTTTTTTCCCTATTAATTTTAGGTGTGAGTGTTATGATTACTTGTTTGATATCGCAGTGCAGATGAAGCAGCATGGGCTAGATCCTTCCAAACATCCAACCGGAGAAAATGGGATCTTTTAAATGTCAACAATACTTATATTCAGGTGTGAATTTATCTGTGAAGATGATCTGTTTGGAGGGAGGGACTGTGGATGACACCGTCACTTCAGCCTGCTTTCCCAATCAGAAAACCCCGGTATTGCTCATCTTCCCCCAGTCTGCTTTGTTACCACTGCAGTTGTATCTGTGACTGAAATATTGCTCCTTTTCCACACAATGCAGCAATAAAGATCTGTGTTAACAGTAGTGTGTCCTGTGCATATTTAGCACCTCTGTACAACATGGAGTGCAACTGCATTTTCAGTGGTATCAAGCATTGTCAGTAAAAGGCAATGGAGTAGGAATACACCAGCTGAGTAAGATAAGCTGTACAGAGATGTCTGAACACCCACATTTGTTCTTCAGCTTGCAGGATCAGGATTTCAATCCATCTCCTGGCATTACTTATATGAGGGTTTGGTTGTGGGTTTTTGGAGATTTGATTTTTTCCTTCAGCAAACTTGGCTGGTTGCAATTTGAGTTTAACTGATTAAGGTGACCTGTTTGCCTCATGCAGTGAATTACCTTGACTTTCTGTTTTCTAATGTAGCAATGATCAGTTTTGAAAGTCTTCATCAGAAATTTTTTAAAGTAAACCACACAGATAATGTGATCAGGCAGTAATTTACGTGAAAAATCCCTGAAACAATTCTCACATAAGCAATGTACAGCTTGGTATGGCAAAACACAATGTAGCATAACATTTCAGAGTTTGAGACACTTCTTCCTGAAAATGTAAACAAGTTTAAAGATACCAGTACTTAGATTATAAAGGGGTTTCTTGGCCGGGATAGTGGTGTAATTAAACAGGGTAGGCTAACTTGTTGCAGAGTTGGCCTGTCAGATAATCCATTTCACCGAGCACATTTTCATCAGAAGAAATGTTTGCTCAGGCCGCATGAGCCCAGAACAGACAGGGATCGTTAGTCCTTATGCCAGAACTGGAGGAGGAAGCAGTGGGACAGGAGGCTTGCTGTCAGTGAGTCTCTGTGTTAGCAGGGATTTGGAGTGCTGCCACTGCATACAGCGATGAAGACGTGCTGGCTTCCACACCTGCACAGAGCTACCTCACAGCCCCTGAGAATGATCCTAAAATTGCTCCCCAGCCCCTGCAATTGTATAGGTTGGGCTACTGTAGTGGCATTAATATTCCTTTGCCTATTTATTATGACTGAATACATAGTTCTAAAATATTTTTGCTTTTCCCTTGTTTCCTCTGTACAGGTTTCTTCCATGACGATGGGAATTGCAGAGTTTACCTCCCACTGTTGAAGCCAGAAGGGAGTGCTGTTATACTCGGGGTACTGACAGATGTCAGCGGACAGTTTTGACTGCTAAAGGGATCCAAGAGGAAAAGGAGAGTTAAAAACAACTGAACAATCATTGCTATTTATGAATCCTGTTGAGTGCTGCAGTAGGAAGAATAAATAAAACTTCAGATGCAAAAACAGATTTTGAAAAACTATGGAGAACTAGTGCGACATTTTGTTTGTATGCCTTAAAAACTGATAATTTGACAACCTCCTTTTGTTGATCCTGCTCTACTGCTACATCATTTGTTATAAGTCTCCATTTCTGAAAGTTAAAGTAGCTTTTATTCTTCTGGAAAAAAGTAAAGACAACCCTGTAATTAGAAGTTTATAAAGTTTAAAGCATTGTGTGAACTGTTGATTCCTTCATGCCATGTTCATAGGTTTTATTTTTAAATTAAGCCTGTAGCATATGTATTTTTAAATTCTTCTAATTGTCATTATAATGAGTAGGAAACACATAATTTTATGATGTGTATTTTATAGTTGTTATTGAGAGACTACTCTGGGTCATGTCTCATTTTTTATCTCTTTAAATTCCTTCACTTTGAATAAGCATTTGTTTATTACAACTTTAAAACAGCTTTTTATGACCTCTGATTAGCCCCCCTAAGGTAGATTTAATCAAAATGCTCATTAAAATATAGTCTCATTTGTTACGCATAATGTCTTTCAAAATCTTCTGTAGTGGCCTCTCAGTGGCATCAGTGTAAGCCTTGACTGAAGAGTTTTCTGATTGAGTATTGAACCTCTCTTCCCAAGGGTGAGCACCAATTGCCCTTGTTTTCTGCCAGGAGCCATGCATTCCCACCACTTCCCCTTACATCATCTCTGGCATTTTTTTGAGCTTCTGTGAGGTGAATTAACTCTTCAACCTAAAACAAAATCACTGTGGGAGTGGGGGAAAGAAAAATATTAAATTATTTCCTAATAAGGGACTGGTAAGGCATTGAAGCCAGTCAAAGGTGGGTCTAAAGAGAACCCAGAGCCAGGGCAAAAGAGTAGATGGCTGATACAGGAGATGGCAGACAGCACTTCCCTCTTTTCCTGGAGGTGGCAATTAACGTCGGTGTCTGATGAACGTAGGCATGTTTGCCCTTCTCTACTGTATGCAGTTTTGTACTTGCAACCTTTATACTTTATGGGGAAGGGTGACCTTTGTTATTGTGGAATAGTGGTTATCAATACATTTCTGCAGGTTGTTGCCTATATGTTTATTGTACATTTCTTTCATTATTGTTTATCACTGGCAAATATTTAAACCGTGATTTCTGCAAAATAAATTCTTCTGGTGTTCTGATGGTGCTTTCGGAATAGGTCATAATTGTATCATTCCATAATAGTGATGTTTTGTAGGTATAAAGAAAATTTTACACTTGGTGTTGTTTTGTTTTGCATGTATAATGTCAAACTATAAAAGAACGCTCATATATATATGTATTCCTCTGGGGTCATGTTAATTACAAACACTCACTTTCTGATTGAGCTACAATTTGCTACTCTTTAGCCTTTCTAAATGCTGTGTAAAACATCCAGTTTCTATAGTAATAGTTAAGTTCTTTCATATAGGACTCCAAGATGTTCAGAGTTCCGTTCAGTGATCTGGAAATGAGCTAAATGCACTCTTCTCACATCTTCTCATGTGAACTCTTATCAAAGAAATTAATGCCTTCACAGCTTTAGTGGCTTCATAAACTTGTGAAGAGATTACTGTTTCCTGGAGTGTTCAGAAAGCTCTTGCAGTTCATGTGATTTAAAGCTTCTAAGCTCTCACAGTTTTTAAGTCTATATCATTTTCTGATGTGAATTGTTGGCTACAAAGCCAGCTAGAAATTTTTATACATTTGCAGCAAACACTTGATCTCCATTGAAGCCAATTATCTAGATTTAGTATCATCAGATAGGCTTATGTCAAAATGACATAATTCCCATTTCAAGTGGCTCATCCAAAAAGCTAATAAATTCCAACATTTCTCAATAAAAGTAACTTCCTAGCAAACATCCCATTTGCTTTCCAAGAAGGAAATAAAACTGCAGCATACAGCATCTTGTACCATTAAGAGATAGAACTCTTAACTTAGGTAAGCAGTTACGATGCCAATGTATGTTCTGTAGTGAAAGCTGTAATGCCTGAACTGTTGGCATCCTGTTTGCTTTATCTCTGAAGTTATAGTTTAAACATCAATACCTAAAAAAGCCCACTGACTAGTGGAACAATACAAATAAACCAGTAGCCTTCCTCTAAATTGGTTTTTTTTGCCATGCCTTTTTGGCAAATAGGTTTGTAACAATTTCTTGCTGTTTTACAGCAAATTGGCAAATTTTTGCAAATTGGCAAAAAACTCTGGAACACTTTAGATGGATTACTATTGTATTAAGCAGCAGAAGAAAAATGCATAGTTTGTTATTAATCCTTCCCAATTTCAAAATAGTTTAAAAAAACTCTGAGCACATACAACTTGAGGCATTTCTAATGAAGGGAGTTAATCTCTTGAGGTTTGTAAGAATAAAGAAACTAGAAGAATGTTTCATTTTTCAAGCAACTTTGGATTTTTATTTAGGTTTTGTTCTAAGGGGAAGTGAACCCTTGCAGGCTTTGTTTTTGTTTTCTTTTCCTACTTTTAGGTGAAATAAAAGTTGTGCATTACAGACTCAGGTTATGTCCAAGGATAGACCTCTGAGGTGAGAGACTTTTGTAATAGAGTGTGTGGAGGTGCCTGTGATGGCACTTTGCTCCCAGCTAATCAAAGCTTTCATAAAAGTCAGTGGATCTGCATGTTTGCTTTAATTTCAAGTCAGGTTCATGTTAAAAGCCTACTGTTACTCCAGAAGGGACTTGATTTTTAAAAGAGCAAATTTTTAAGTCGCTAAATCTAAAAAAGAGCTCTCAGGTGTTTATCCTGGTACTGCCTGGGCTTTTACTACGTAAATTAGATGGTAAATAAAGTCTCACTATTTTTTGGTTGACAATATTAGCACGGGCCTGTCTTTCTGCCAAATTTGAGTGCTAGGCATTCAGCATACTGAGTGCACCATTGCAAAATGATTTTGGAGGTGAAACCTCTAGTGAAACCACAACCTTTGTCTGTTTCTTAGGATTTTAATCTTTTGAAATCAAAAGCATTTGCAAATAATATTTTTAAATTCTTTTCCATAGTCTTCAGACTTAGTCTAGCATCTGCTAGCTTTTGCTAGTCCAGTCAGAAGAAGAAAACTAGTGACTGGCTAATAAACACACTGTGTGTTTGAGTAGATGGCATTTAATGGGGAATCATGGAAATTCACGTAGTCTGAATAGCATTTCCAAACATTCACTCAGATATGTGCTGGGGTTTTTTGCTCTAAGATACTGTGCTATTGTACTAGCAAGTTTCTCCCATCTATGACAGATAAAATTACAGGTTTAATCTCCAGAAACCAGATCAACAAGAATTTTTTTTTAATAGTTAAACATAAACTCACTCGTTAATAAGCCTCAGATTAGCTCCGATTTCTGTAATGGTAATTTCTGGCAATTACAAGCAAAATATACTGGATATAGAAGAAAGAATAGGTATTGCATTTAAAACAAAGCTGGAAGTCTAGATTTTGTGGCTGATTCAAGTGTTACCTTAAGGTCATGCCTTGAACAATTCACTTTGATGGGAGTTTCAAAAGAGCTTGAATGAATCAGACACTACCCTAAATCCCATTGAGGAGTTAGGTGCTTCATTTCATTAGGCTCCCTTCTTAACTCCAGGGATTTAAGTGTCTTTATTTCAGTGAGGGGCAAAAAAAAAGGAAAATGGGGGTCACCTTCTGTACAAGCTGCCAGCATATCATTAGTGTATCCCAGTTAGTCATCAAACAATTAACTACTATTTTTTTCCATACTAGAAACCTGTAGTTTAAGAAAAAAAGTTGCATAAGTTAATTTCATCCAGGAGGAATTTACAAAAGTGAGAAATCAGGAACCAAGCTCTTCCACTTACTCAGATGTGTATTAATACTACCACAAGTAATAAAACACAGTTTTTGTGACTTTAATTCCTCACCTCTCAAAGGATACCAGCTGTCTGTCTTTCTAGATAAAACATCTGTTTTAAGATGTCATTTTTAAGTCCTATTCTCCAGACAAAGCAGGTTGTTCTCACGGTCTCCATTTCAGTGCAGTTCCTGAAAACAACATCACTGCATTAAGGTAATATGTGTGAATGATGTCAGTGGACTACCTGGGCTCAGCAGGTTGCTGTGTGTTTAATGATTACATCTCTTGTCTTTATACTTTATCTCATTTCCATGTTTTATCGAGTTTTAATACTGGTTTTCTGTAAGACTGTCCCTTTCCCCCTGTTTTCCTTACAATCTTTGAAACCAAATGTAAACTTAATACCATTTGCATTCTGGTTGAACTTTCAAACTCAAGAATATTTTTGTGTTAGGAAACATCTCTTTCCTGATTCATCTGCTACATCCCTGACATATCCAGGCATGTCCTGGTATTGTATGTTTGCAAAATTTTGCTGCTTAAAACAGTTAATGTGCCTTTTGTATCTCAGACACACTAGGATTTTGCAAGAAAGTGTCTGTTGATTGCAAGAGCATATGAGCAAGTATGAGACTGGTTTCCTGTTAAGGAGTCACTACATTAAAAGGATATTTGCATAATCATAGACTAAGATAATGTAGGGAAAATCCCTGAGATCATTCTGATGCCAGGATTAAGCCAAGCCCAACATGTAATTTATTTGAATGTATGAAAGCTGCTTCTTATCATTCACTTCTATCTCAAGTCTCCAAGCACTTTAGTTGGCAGCAGGAGGCTGTACCTCCTCCTGGGTAATTCATTATCCTCCACAACTTTTAAAAGGGTTATTTTAAGTTTAACTTAACATTCCCTGCAACTTAATTAATACAATAAAAGTTATTCCTTTTATGACTTGTGTCACGTGTTCAAAATCAAGCTACCGCATCTTCTTGGGTCATCATTTCATTTGATGCCCTCGCCTTCAGGTTATAGTAACTTAGGAAATACTGCATGCACCACAAAAACAAGGGTTCAGGACTACACCTATAAAAAACAGCAAAAACCAATGAGATTTCATAAAGCACATAGTTTTTAACTTGTATATATGTAAATGAAGAAGTGTCCACATAGTAGTTTGGCAGAAGGACCTCAAGAGAAAGTGCATTAGCAATTAAAAATCAAGGCACACAACAGTGCTGTTTCTGAACAAATTAATACTTACCGCTGGAGGTCTGTGACTTCCATTTTAAAGTCAGTTGCATTCTTTAAGATTTTACTTGGAGAATCTCATGGCAAAGTAAAGAATTTGTCACACTTGTCACCTGGTACTTACTTCAGGTACACATGCTTAGAGGCTTATGGCTGGGGTGTTGTAGCTATGTCTGAAAGGTTTATTT